>JACDJE010000053.1:1125750-1171184 GCA_016647715.1 Pavo muticus
CTCGGGCAGATGCAGCCCGTGTGCATCGCTGTGTGGGGGTGGCGTAAGGACTGGGCCACGATGGCTGGGCAGCCCTGCGTTGCAGGCAGCAGAAGTGAGCAACGCAGGTGCCGCAAATCAGCTGTAATGCTAAAAAGTCGCACCTGCTGCCTTGTTATTCCATACCTTCTGAATGGGGAAAGGGCCCACAGGCTAAGAGGAGTGCCTGGGGATGTGCCCCTGGTGCTGCTCCTCCTGCCCAAGCAGTGTGCCCAGCAGAATGTTTTCAGGTAACTAAGGGAGAATCAGAGCTTTCTTGCTGGTTGAGTCGAGCTTTCACATCTCTGCAGTGCAAATGTCAGTTCTGTACAACGAGAGCTGCTACTGCTAGGAAGATGAGGAATGCCGATGTATTTCTAGTGCAATTAATTTTGGTAATGAACCCATTTGTTCTTCCCCGGCCGCTGGTTGACAGTGCAAATTAATGAGGAAATTCGTTCTCGTGGTGCAGGGCTGGGGCTGCTGGACGTGGCCCCGCTCCATGTGGGGTGAGGGCTCACATGGGGTGGGCGTGGGGCTCTGAAAATCCCGATCTGAAACGTGAATTGGCAGCACTCTGTGATGCTGTGAGTGTCGTGAAGAGGTGTTTTGAGGGATTTCTCTCCCAGGACTCTTTTCCGAGTGATATTGAAAGAAGCCTGAAGTGGCTGCTTCCCTTTTCGTTTCTGCTGAGGGCTGTCAGACTGTGGGAATTTTTCTGCCTCTAAAATTCCCCGAACAACGAAGTGACATCGCTGGGAGGGAGGGAAACTTCAGGGGGGTTCTTGTAACATCTGCACCCACCACCCCCCCACACACACACAGCAGGTCCGCCTCTGTTGGTTCTTTTGGTGTTTGTTCAGGTGGGGCGGAGCGCGGATGTTGGAATGCGAAGGTGACAACGCGGCTTCCAAGTCCGTGCTGAGATTTATTTGGGTTCTGATCGGGGATATCCGGGGTGGGGGGGGGGGGGGTTCTGGAAGCTCTGCTCGGAGCAGCTCTGCTGGTGCAGCCTCGGAAGTGTCTTTTCCTGACTGCGCTTCATTGCAGCTCTGTGCCGCTTCCCCCGAGGTGCCCCGCTTCTTATCCTTGCAGCACCGGCCGTGCAGGTGCTGAGTAAGAAATTCCTGCTGCCGGCAGCCCGCAGTGCCGTCCCACCGCTCGCTCCTTCCCCTTATTCCATGATTTGTAGGCTGGGCTTTTGCCGCAGGCGTTTTCCAGCCTTGGGTCCGCGCTCATCCTGGCAGCACAAGGCATGACTTACAGCCCGCATATTTCCTGGGCTGTGCTTATCAAACTGCCCCGTGGGGCGAGCCGGGTGTGCCCCGGACTGACCACAGCCTGCTCGGCTTGTTGCTCTCATAGTTTGTCCCCACGGAACCAACCCCTCCCCAGCACACCACGTTACCCCCACCAGGACTCAGCCAAGGGGTTTCCTTGCAGGAAAATTGCACAGCTCAGTCCGTGTTCAAGCACTGCTGGACCAGGACCCATTTCCTTGAGAAGGAGGCTGGCACAACACTCAGCAGTTCGCTTTCTACTTAGTAGATTAAACTGCAGCCCTGCTATTACAGGTCCTTGAGTGGCTGTTTCATTAAGATGAGGAGCTCTGTAGCAGGTGCAGATGCTCCAAGCTGGGCTCTGGGATGAGGGCTCTGCCCACACCAGCAGTGCTTTGGCTGTGAGGGTTTCCCATGTCTCCCTCCTGCAGGCCCTCCCGTCTCTGCTTTCATCATAGTGAACAATAATTGCCACCAGCTCCCGGGACCCACAATACTGGGGCTTCCCTCAGTCTAGCCTGGGCAGATTCCTGTTCTCCCAGCAGCACTGGCTGAGGATGAGGGTGGTGGGGCAGGCGCAGGGCACATCCTGCCCACAGCAGCCATTGCTCATCGGGGGACTCAGCATGGGCAGGGACTGCTGCTGTCCAGGGGGCTCAGGTCCTCAGGTCACCCTTAGCTGCTGCCTTCCCATCTTGTGTTCATGGAGAGAGACACCAGCGGAGGCTTTGGTTCCCCAGGTGAGGTTTGGGCTGTCTCTTCTTCCTTTGCTGGTCCTGCTGGTGTAGCTGAGCTTGATGGTCTGGGAAGGGAAGTGATGTGTGTGTAGCTGCGGGGCTGGGGGATGTTGAGGGGCGAGGAAGGAATTCCTCTGCGTTATCCTGTGCTGCTTGGTGTGATGTTTGGGGAAGTTTAGTGAGCTTTCATCTTTGCAACTCAGTGGATGAAATAGGAAGTGTATGTTGTGCAGGATGCTGGGAACCTGCCCCACTGGTGAAGGGATGGCTGTGACACAGAGGTGGTGAGCTGATGGGCTCAAAGCCCTCTTTTGGGTGATGGGGCGGACACAGGCATCATCCAACACCTTGTGTGGCTAGAAATGATGGATGCTGCAGGAAAACTGCAGCACTGATCCAGAAACCTGGTAGTGCTGAAGTCAGTATTGCTCACATAGCCAATCTCAGCGTATTCCTTTAATCTAATGTTTGATTCAACATTGGAGGCTTTAGACAACTGCAGGGCAGAAACAGCAAAGTGGGGGTGTTGGAAAGGGACCTCCCAGCACGGCCGGGTCCTGCGCCTGCTCTCCGCTCTAATCTCTTCCGTTGGGTCGTTTTATCTTATCAAGTAAAAAGCCCCAGAAATAGAAACTTTCCCATGGTGAACAGGACGAGCCCTGAGGTGCACAAGCCCCGAGCTGTGTGCTGCTTCATTGTTCCAAAAAAAAAGATATCCGTCAAATAGATCCCCGATGGCTCATGTCAATGCTTTATCTCCATGGGATAAGGCTCCGTGGAGGCAGGCGCTGCTCTGCGCAGTGCTGAGCTGCCCTGGGAGAGCTGGTCCCTCTGCTGAGGATGTCGGAGGGCAGAGCAGAGGCAGCTGCCTGCTTTGGGCTCGTCACAAAGAGAATCCGCAAAGTATTCGGGCACTTTCCCAAGCCCAAGTCTTGCTTGGAGGGACCGCGGAGGCTGAGCAGGGAGGGCTCACTGCTGAGAGGTAGGGCTGCGTTTGGGCTGGTTGCTACTGCTAATGAGGGGTAACGGGATTCCATACAGCACAGATGGAAGTGCCTCAGCTGTGCTGCTCAGGACTGGTCCTGGAGTGCCAGCACACCTCTGTGCCCGGGGGTACCTGCTCCATTAGGAAGTGATGGCTCATGCCAACTTTGGAGGCAGCCCACACGGCTGGCAGGAGGCATTGTGCAGCTTCAAGCCGTGGGCTTCTGTCCCCACTGTGTCCCCAGGGCACGGAGAACTGGCACCTGGGGACTGGAGCCCTGTGGGGTCTGGGGTCTGAACCTTGGGGTGGGAATGCAATATGCCTGCCCGGATGTGCTGGAGCATCCTTTCATCGCCCACCCCGTGGCTGCTTTGTGCTCAGGTCTCACCGTGGTGCAGTGGCTGAGGTTACCCTCTGGTGCTGGACAGCTTTGAAGAGCGTTATACCAAAGGATGCCAATGGCACACGGGGCAGGGCAGGGTGACTGCAGGCTGTGCTAGGCGGATGGATGAGCATCCGGATAGGGCTCGGTTGCACATCCAGTGTTTTCACTCCGAGAAACTTTATCTGCATACGGAGAGAAGCTCCTTTCAGCCACCAGAGCTTCTTGCTGTGTTGCGATCAGACTCAGAACTTTTCTTTTTTAAAGAAACTGTTTCCAGCAGTGGCTTTGTTTGACTCGAATAGAAATGATCTCACGGCAGCAGGGGAGGCATCCTGCCCTGTCACGTGGCTGCTTCCCAGGGCCGTGCCGGGCTTCTAAAATTAGTGCTGCCCGCCAGATAGTGGTGACTGGGGCTGTTAATAGGCAGCGGTGACTAAGGAGGTGTCATGCTGTAATCCTGTGGGGGAAATGCCTGGCTGCGATGGGTCTGTGCTGGAGGTGGACTCGGGAGCTGTGATTTGTGGTCCATATTACACACTACAGACTGCTCCCCGTGTGGATGCTCCACCATTCCCAGCCCACAGGCTGCGCTTGGGGACAGCTGTCTGAATGTGATGCCTTTGGTGCTGCTGTGCTGGTGCTCAGGTGGGGCTGCAGTCGCAGCCTGCTGTGCTTGGCACCTCCAGCACAGAGCTGGCAAATGTCCCACCGAGCAGCTGCTCCAGCTGTTCGAAAGGTCATGCATTGCATTACCATGCAACTGCTTGGCTTATCCCTAATTAAAATTAAAAATTAAAAAAAAAGGAAAAAAAAATAAATAAAAAGACCCCCTTGCTTGTCTCCCAGCCTTGAGACAACCAACTGGAAATGGGAGGATGGCAGCTGGTGTCAGATGAACGCTAAACAGTCAATGGCTCCCCTGAGGGAGGAGCCCCAGGCACTGATCCCACAGCACGAATGATCTGCTCCTGGCCCGGAGTTCCCTGATAGGAGCAGGGATCTCCAGTGAGAGAGAACATGGGATGTCGCTTTGCTTTCTGCATGTCTGAGAGGTTCAAAAGCAACGACCCAAATGCTAAAAAGTAATAGAGGGAAGGGCAGGTTTTCCTGCAGAGGGGATCTCTGCTCTGGTGAGAGTGTTATTTTTTTGGGAGGTGCTGGGTGGCCGACAGGTCGGTGACCGTGCTGGAACTGTGGGTTGTGTAAAAAGAATTGATTGAATGCTGTTTGTAGGGCTGTTAAAAATTAAAAGGGGGGAAGGGCTGTTGGGGGGAGCGAAAGCTGCGCTCGGGATAAGGCTGCAGGCAGCACCCGTGGGTGCTGGTGGTGCACAAAGGGGAGGACCCGGGGCTCCTGGCTGCTCTCCCATCACAGCACGGCTCTGTTCTCTCCCAGACTGCAGGTACACGTGCCACCAGCAGTGCCGCAGCCTCGTCCAGCTGGACTGCCGCCGGCCTGACCCTGGGCAGCTCTCTCCTGAGGGCACCATTGTGCTCCCCTGCAGCCAGGTATGCCCTCGTGGTGGTCAGCCTCTCTCCCAAACTCCATTCCTTGCTCTTAGCAGGATGAGATTTTGTTGCAGAGGTTGGCACGTGGCCCCAGCTGAAGCTTGCTAATAAATTCCCTCTATCCCTGTGTGTCTTGTGCACATCATCTGGTGGGAGGAGGTGGTGTGCACTGGCCCTTTCCCCTGCCTTTAAATGTGGATGCAGGTTTCTGATGGATGCAAAGCACTGCATGGCACAGGAGGAGAAGTGAAGGTGTGCTCTGCCAAGAGGCAGAAGAAATGCAAGTGTGGGTCTGGCAGTGAGATCTGGCTTCATGTCTTTCAGCAACCCTGGGGGGACTGAGGCTCCCCATTCTGGGTTAGAGATGTGCACTGTACCTCAGGCTGCTCTGAGGGTTTTGGCATGGAATCCATCTAAATGCAGTACTGTGTGCTTGGTGCTGCTGGGAGATGCTGCTGGGCTGGGTGGCTTCTCCCTTGAGTTCTCTGAGTAAGGGACTGAGGCCATGGATGTGTTTCTTTGCATCTTCCTCACGTGTCAGTGGGTTCCCCCATCAGTGTTAGAAAAGTGTGATTTTTAGTAAAATTAAAGGCTTGTTTCATCTTTAGGGTGATGAAGGCAGTGGGGGGTTATTGGTGGCTCTGATAATAACCATGGAGCCCTCATCTGTTCATCACTGATGTGAGCCTGATGTCCTCCCATCACAACCCCAGCGGGGAGGAAAGAAAAAGGGAATAGGTGCCAGAATACACAGGGGAAATGGGGAGCAGCACACGGGAAATGTGGGCAGTGCCATGGCTGGTGTCGTTGGCAGCCAGTAAATAGCATTATCAAATGTAAGCAGAGCAGGAGCGTCGGAGAAAGTAAAGTCCTGTTGGCATGGAATGCCAGCATTAATAATTTGGGCCTCGGTCCAACAAAGTACTTAAGTGCGCTGCGTTTGGGTCCCAGGTCGCTCTCCCTGGGTGCAGTGCAGCCAGCACAGCCCTCTGCTGGGCTCAGCCCTGGGGCTGCAGCACCTGGATGTGGGATTTCCTGCAAGAACAAAGGCTTCCAATCAGATTTCCAGTCTTGATGTCACCAGAGGTGATCTCCAGGCATTGGGCTGCAATGGCAAAGCCCAGGCTGCTTGGGAAGCTTTGCATGGGCAGCTCCCTCCTGCTGTAACCCCAAAATGCCCTGAGCTGAGGCTTCGGTGATGACCCAACTCTGCACCTGACGCAGCACTCGGTTCTGCTAGTGCCCTGCACGCTTGATTTAAGACTATTTCTCTTCTAAATATAGCCCAGCCAGGCTGTGGAGGCTGATTGCACCGTGCCACTGCAGAAGTGTGCATGTTGCTATGAGGAGGGCTTTGTTTTTTTGCAGTGCTATGAGTTGCTTTGTAAAGGTGCCATCTGGATTCTCTCCTTCCGTGTTTGCGATGCAGATGTTGCACCTCCCACTGCACGGTGCTGCTGTGTTCGTGGTGCACCACTGGAATCGGGTCTAGAACGTACTGGTGGTGAGCTGGGCACAAAGAAAGGTGCAAGGGGGGGTGCCGACAGTGGAGAGTGTGGGGCTAGGGGTCAGGTCTGCTTGGACCTCCTGCACTGTTGATAGGATGCCCTGCAAGCCACAGGAACTGCAGCCACGGTGCTGCAGAGAAGAAAAATGCATTCCCTGTCTGTAAAGTTTCCAAGTATTTACAGGTTGAGCATAACTAGAACGCAGCCTGGAGCCTCCTTGTCTACACCAGGGGATGGGAACAGCTCCGAGCAGGGGTCTGTGCCGGGCCGAGTTGCTGAGCATGAGTTTTCACCCCCCTGCAGCGAGGGGATTGCTGCAAACAGGGTCGAGGAGCTGGGCGGCACTTCCCTGGCTTGCATCCACACCTGTGGCCGGCTCTGCCGGAACCGCGGCTCCCAAAGCATCGGCAGAGCAGAGGGGCACCCACTGCCCCCTGCACAGCGCTGCCTTGGGCTCCCTACCCCTTCCCCACCTGTTTTTGGGGCAGAGCGTCTCTGCGAGCATCCCTCTCTCCAGCCTGGGTTTGTTTCCCGGCGCAGCTCTAAGGATGCAGGGAAGGAGCAACGCGCTCCTTCAAGGACACATTCCCAGGCAGCGGCCCCATGGGAGGCTCCGGGGCTGCCCAGCGCCTCATCCCTGCACTCAGGGCGAGAAATTTTGCAATGAGGAAGCGGGCGCTCTGCGCAGCAGGAAGGGGGAGGCGATGCTGCGCAGCGAGCTGGGGGCGAAACGGCACGGCGGCCGCTCCATGCTGCGCGGAGGCGGTGGAGGAGGAGGAGAGGGAAGGGTTACCCGAACTCGGGAGCGATCGCTGCGGAGGATGAGCGGCGGGAGCTGCAGATGAGCGGCGGGCAGTGCGGGATGTGAGCGCTGCGGGGCCGCCTTCGATGACCATCGGGCAGCAGCATGAGCAGCGGGTACTGCAGCTTGGATGAAGACCTCGAGGATTGCTTTTTCACGGCAAAAACCTCTTTCTTCCGCAGCGCGCAGAGCAAGGGCCCCGCCAAGGTAACGGCTCGGCAACTGCAGCGAGGAGGGCTGCGCGAAGAGGGAGGTGGTGGAGGGCTCTGTGCACGTTTGGCTGCAGGTGCTGCTGAAATTTGCTCGCTGTGCGGCTGAGGGGGCCCTGCCTGCCTCCTGCGGGCTCGCTGCAGGGCTTTGCTCTGCTGCAGGATTTCTCAGCCTTTCGGTACTGCTTTGCCTCCTTCCTGGAGGGTCCGCAGAGGAGGAACCGACCCCGAACGTTGAGGGTTTGTTGTATTTTTTGGCTTTACAGGGGCAGGCAGCAGCCCCACGCAGCTGCGTTTTGTGGGTCAGGATCCCAGCCAGAGTCCTGTGGTTTGGCCCCAAAAAAGTGAGGGCCGCTGTTCAAAGTGCACCTGTTGGGCTGGCAGTGAGATGGGGGGAGTTCCAGGACCAAATTCATCTGCAAAAGGGGGTGATTGCAGGGATGGATCCCGTCCTTTCCTGGGTGTGTGGTGCTGCGTGCTGCCCTTGGGGAGAGCGCAGGCTGGGCAGTGTCACCGCGGGGTGAGAGCTGTGACATCAGTAACACAAAATGCACAGAGCTGCCTCACGCTGAAGTGTTTAGTTAAAAAAAAAACACAACACATCCCTGCTGTAAACTTCGCCTCAACCAGAACTGAGCAGAAAAGCAGAAGGAGAGCAGAAGCTGCTGCGGAAGTGGGGTTTTACTCAGGAAAAGCCCTGAAGTGCTGAGAGATGAGATGCTGGGCGGTGGGGAGGGCACTGAGAGGGCTCCAGGAGAGACTGGGGGCACCAAAATCAGCAGCTCTGCACCGTTCACGGCCGTGCTGTTGGCAAGCCTGGGGCTGATGGCTTCCAGCACCCAGCAGGTGCTGCGGGGTTCCATTTCTGCAGCACGGGGCTGGGGCTGCCCTCCTGGTGACTGGCTGTGATCCCTGCAGGGCACACCATCCCAGTAACACTGCAAATAACAAATTTTTTTTGAAGAAATTCTCCCTTGGGTTTAACGTGGGATCTTCCCGTCCACCACCAGCTCCCTCTCACTATGATTACCAACACGTACTGCTGCTTTTTAAATGTCATCTGATGATTCATTTGTGTAGGAGGTGTACGAGATTACGGTGTCAACCATGGTGCAGTGCTGGTTCTCACTGTGCTCGGGCACTGCAGCTCCTCCAGCCTGGCCCTACCTGTGGGCTCTCCCTGCACGGGGATGCTCAGGTGCTGCGGTGCCTTCTGGCCGGGCTCCTCTGCTGGGGGCTGACGTGGTGGTTGCTGGAGAAGATGGAGCCTGCTGGGGCTGTGGTGTTACATGGAGGAAATAGCTCCTGCGCATGGAAAAAACACAACGTTGGCTGCCCCAGCAGTGTTGCCGAGCAATGTGTGTGGAGGTGGTCCCCAGCTTTTTTCTGGCTGGGGGTGGAAACTGTCTGCAGGTCTTTGGTGGAGGAAAGGAGTGGGGCTGGAGGTGAGATTGCACCTTGGCTTGGTAGGGAACTGGCCCCAGAAGGATGCATGCACAGGGCACATCTCCTGTGGGTCCCGCATAGTTCTGCCCCCTCTCTTTTCTCTTCAGGTGGCATCAGAAGCTGCTGCTGTCAGGAACATCCTGTTTATTTTTAACTAAAGTTGAAAGCAGAGGTGGCAGAACAGCTGTTTCCAAGTGAAATCTCCATGGCAATCAATGCCTGAGCCCACTGCTTGCTGCTAACCTCTCTGAACGCACGGCGAGGCTTTTCCCCTTCTGTGGAGCTGCTTTCTGCCTTTCCCTCCGAGCCTCACAGTAAACAGCATCGCCTCGTCTGAACTTCTTGAGGGTGGTTGAAACATGCAGATCTTATCTGCAGTGCCCTGGGGAGCCGTGAGGGAGGAGAGCAATGGGGTTGGGGTGCTGCCCTCGTAGAACAGCACTGGCACCAGGTACAGCACGGTGCAGGGCTGCTGATCTTAGGGAGGGCTTTCATTTGCTGTTTCCCACAGCCTTTTGCTGTTGGAAGGATGCTCTTCGGCTGGAAGTGGAGCACCTCTCCCCCAGCATCTTTGCAAATGGATAAATACAGAAGTCGGTCACCGAGGCAGAGTGGTTTTTTGTTGGCTCCGGATCTCTCTTTTGAGAGCATGTCACCGCAGTCACAATGGCCCGAGGGCTTTGCCTCCCCCATAGCAGTCTGTCACGAGCTCACCCAATTCTTACAACCGAGGAGCAGTGCTGGTTAGAGGAGGAGCCCGCGTGCTGTGTGGCAGGAGGATGTGGGCTCATCTCCGTGCTGCGTGGCCCTGCACCCCACACCTTGCTGTGCCATGAGGGTGCAAAGGGTCTGGGGTCCTTTCCCCCCCCCCCCACATGGCTCTTTCCTGGCCCCGTGGGGAGCTCAGCAGTGCCTATGGGGTTGTTACCGTGAGCTTCTCTTGTTTGCAGCTTGTTTCATCCTGTCCCCCATACAGCAGGAAATGTGGCAACGGTTGATGGTTAAGAGCTTCTGTTTTTCTTCCTTCAGCGGTAACCGTGCATTCTGCAGCAGAAACTGCAAGCCAGAGGTGTGGGCAGATTCATGAAGAGCAATGCACAGCTGATCTCTAAGTGTGAGAAACAGCATGGCTCCTTCCAGGGTCCTGCCGTGTGCTAAGTGTGTCCCTGTGTGCACAGGAGGAGGGCATGTGGGCAAAGCATCACCCCCACAGTGTCAGCGAGGGGAAGAGAGCCTTTTTCTAGCAGTGTTTTGCTGCAGCATTGGTGCAGCGCAGCACGTTGCAGTCTCCCTTCCAGCATCGCAGCTCTTGCAGGAGTTGCTCCAAGCAGGTTGTTCCAAGCTGCTGCAGTGCAAGTGAGAACTTACACTGCAAACTGCAGGGGCAGGCTGGGCTGATCTGTTTGCTTTTGCTGTGCACGTTTGGAGGGTGCTGGTCTGCACTGGGTGGGGTTTGTGCCATGGAAGCAGCGCAGCACACGCATGGTCTGTGTGCGATGTGGCTGCAGTAGGGCCAGGGCAACACCCTGCAGATGGAGGGATGCACCTCTGTGCATCCATTTAAGATCTATTGGAGACTGCAGTGTAGATGTGTCCTATGGCAGATTGTGGAGCTGAGATTGCCAGTGTGATAAAGGAGTGTTGGTGTGCGATTCTTGAATACCGCAGCCAAGCTTTGCTTTTGGTTTTTTAAGGCAGTGAAACAAGACAACATCAGTGCTCTTCTGCTGGGTTACTGCTGCTTCCAGAGGTCTTGCATTGTCTGTCAGCCTTGAGCAGAAGCTGAGACATCTGCTTTGGGGAATGGCTTGAATGAATACGGGGCTCTCCAAGTCCCAAAGCTGGAGCTGTTTTGCCAGATTGCGACCAGAGCTCTTGTTTGTCCGGTGCTTGATTCTCCTCCTAAAAGAAATGCCACAGTTAGCCTGGGGCAATGCTGCCTATGGTGCGCTCATCTGATGGATGTGGGCCTCCTGCATCTGCACCTGGGAGGAAAAGCTGCCCAGATCCTGGAATTAAGGCTGAAAAGTGCAGGGCTTTGCTCCTTTTTTCCACCCTTTCTTGTCCTCCCCGTGGAGGTTGCCCTTCTTGTTCTGAGCCCTATCAGCCTCCATAGCTTCATGCCAACTTTGGAGGCAGTCCACACGGCTGGTAGGAGGCATCATGCAGCTTCAAGCCATGGGCTTCTGTCCCCCCTGTGTCCCCAGGACACAGAGTACTGGCACCTGGGGACTGGAGCCCTGTGGGGTCTGCACCTTGGGGTGGGAATGCAATATGCCTGCCCGGATGTGCTGGAGCATCCTTTCTGTCCTCACAGCGGGGTTTTGGAACAGAGTGTTTTGGATTCCCTGTTCTTGCAGTGCCTGTGCATGCCTGGGCTCCATGTGTTGGACTGCTCCACGCGTGGGATTGCATCCTGACATTTCCTTCCCAGGGGGATCAGTGGGCCTTTGCAGCCGGTGCCTTGCGCTTGGCATATGGAAGGTGGGAGCACTGCTCAGGCTCTCTATGAGCCCGCAAACCCCATCACTGCAGAAAGCCATCTGCAGCAGCAGCAGCATGTTCCCAGGGCTCTGTGAGCCCCGCTTTGCCTCCTGGGATGATGTTCTCCAAACCATAGCATACAGCAGCAGCCACGGGGTCAGCCCCGGCTGTGCGCTGCAGCAGCCCTGTGTGGAGCTCCGTGCCTTCACCACATCTCCCATCCTCTAATCCATCTTTCTCACTTCAGAGAAATTCTGCTCTCCTGTACGGAGTGCTGGAAGCTCTATTTTAGCTGGAATTTTCTATATTTGTTTTTCTACTAAAAAAAAAAATGATGTGTCTCTGCAGTGCCAGAGGAGCATGCTCTGGAGAGGCTTTCCTACACTTGTGCTGCACTCAGCAGAGCCTGTCCTGGAGCTGCTCCTCCCTGAGCCCATGCAATGTTCTGTTTGTGCATTTCCCAGCAGGACAGAGCAGTTTGGACACAGCGTTACCCCACACAAACCCACTGACACCATCTCCTCTTCTTCCAGAATGTAACGAAAGCTGTAGAAGAAAAACCAGAGCCTCCAACTGTTGAGGAGATCAAAGAGAAGATAGAAAAATACAATGCAAAAGTTACAAACTGCCTGCTGATGAAGCTGGTAGGTATCGCTCTCGTGTTCGTCTCAGCTGGGAACGCTAACACATAAGCTGTGGTCAGTGGTGGCAAGTGGCTCTCAGCTACCAACAGAAGGGGAGGGTTTCCATTGCAGGCTTGTTCCCACCTGTGAGTAAAGCCGTGAGGATGCACAGCGAGAAGTAGGATCTGATTTACAAAGCAAAGTGCCACGGAGGTGCAAACGTCAGGTGCTCTCTCAGAGCAGTGGGAAAGGCTTTGTGAAGCTCAGAGTTAAACTGTAGAGCTTCCACGAACGGCAGCTGTGTAACCTCCTGCTGATGTCTGCAAGTCAGCCTAAAGTTTATTTAAAGTAGTCAGGATTAGAACAATTTCTAACAAGCTGATCCTGAGTTCTGAATTATTACATAGAGAAGTGAGAATCCTGTAATAGGGGGGTTAAAAACATGAGTTTCCACTGTGCACGAGGGGTTCCCAGAGCTTTGAAACCCTCATTTAACTGCAGTTTATGATAGTTTCCATAGCCAACCTGTAGCAGTGCTGATGTAAAGTAAGAGAAGACAGCACAGCTCTAGGAGGAGGTGAGTCACCATAGAGTGGAAGGAACAGAAGGAAATCAGCAGTGACTAATCCTAAATTACCAGTTGCTTCTTGCACCGTGGCCAGAAGCCCCAAAGCCATACAGGGCAGTGTCACCCACCCACTGCTGTCTCATTGTGCAGAGTGATGATGGAACCTACACCGGCTTCATTAAGGTGCACCTGAAGCTGCGCCGCCCGGTGACGGTGCCGGCGGGGATCCGACCGCAGTCCATCTATGATGCCCTCAAGGAGGTCAACCTGGCGGACACCACGGATAGGAGGACGTCCTTCTACCTGCCTCTGGATGCCATCAAGCAGCTGCACATCAGCAGCACGACCACGGTGAGCGAGGTGATCCAGGGGCTGCTGAAGAAGTTCATGGTGGTGGATAACCCGCAGAAGTTCGCGCTGTTCAAGGAGATGCGGAAGGATGGGCAAGGTGAGTTCGTAGAGCCCCAGAATGGTTCGGGTTGGAAAAGGCCTCGGAGATACCCAAGCCCAACCCATCCCACCACGCCTTGGTCTCACATCTCCACGTTCCTTCAACACCCCCAGGGGCAGCGACTCCCCGGCTCCCTGGGCAGCTGTGCCACAGCACATCACTTTCAGAGCAGGAATTTTCCCTCACATCCAGCCTGACCCTCCATCCCAGTTCCCTCAGCCACTCCTCATGCCCCAAGACCCAACACAGATCTCAGTGCCTTGACTACAACCCTGAGCAGCACAGACTGCTCTCAAAGCCCACACCACTGTTCCAAGCCTCCCTCCCAGGGCTCACAGTGCTGTCTGCTGTCCCCCGCAGTCCTCCTGCAGAAGCTGCCCCTGACTGAATTCCCGCTGTACCTGCGGCTGCTGGCCGGCCCCGACACCGACGTGCTCAGCTTTGTGCTGAAGGAGAACGAGACCGGGGAAGTGGAGGTACGTCTGGGGCTCCTTCCCTTGCTTTGTGCATGAACATGTAGTGTTTGGCAATGGGATGGACCTGCAGGTTCCCAGCAGGGGCAGCAGGAGTGAGCCAGGCTTCTCCCCCTCTAACACTGTTGGTTTTACCACCTAAAGTGTTGTTTGATTCCGGCTGTTCCCCAATCTTAGTTCCCCAGTCTTATCAGCTGAATGCACTGCTTGTGCCCTGCTTTGAAAAAACAGCTCTCTGGGTCATTTGTTGCTTCTGAATTACACTGATCTAAAAATAAAACCCGCAGTCTATTTACAGTGCTATCCCAGAGTTAAACCTCAGTAATCAGATCCAGCTAAACGCTGCCATGAGTAATCCATGAGTTTAAAAAGAAGCCTGGGATGCCCAGGTGATGAACACAGCTTTATGCCATGGCAGTGCTCCCTGCTGGGACTCATTCAGATGTCAGCGTCTGCATGGGAGCTTTCATTCATCCAAGCACTGATTCCTACTGAATCCATGGCTGTGTGGGCTCAGGGCTGGGCTGGTCCTTCATGTCATGGCTCCTTGTCCTGGTGCTCTCACAACGATGCTTGGAGGTTAAGCTGCCTGCAGATCAGGTCACGTTTCAGTGTCTTCCATTGATCCTCTACAGATTCAGGACAAAGCTACAGAAGCTATAGGGTGAATTATGTGTGCTCACTTTGCCTCTGCTTTGCTGTTCCTGCAGTGGGACGCGTTCTCCATCCCAGAGCTACAAAACTTCTTAATTATCCTGGACAAAGAAGAGAAGGACAAAATCCAGCAAGTGAAAAGGAAGTACGAGAAGTTCAAACAGAGACTGCAGCAGAGCTTGAAAGAGGCTGGAGACAAACCTGGCTAACCCTTAGGGCACGCCGGCAGTCAGACTAAGCTACGTGTTTTTTTTAAAATGAACAGACTCTTCTCAGGACACCTTCTGGTGGTCGCTTCATCCCTCCATTAAGGACGTAGCACCCATTACACGGACGTGTTGTGTTTCCTTCTTCTGAAACCTCATACCCCAGGACCAGAGCCGGCTGAAGAATGGGACATCTGCACCAGAGCTGCTGGGGGTGTGCCAAGCAGCTCTGCGGGCGATGCTGAATGCTGAACCCAGCAGGAAGAGCAGGCTGAGCTGCTCACGCTCCTCCCAGCAGCTCTCTTGCTATGGCTGAGGTTCTGCAGTTGCACTGCGTGCGCCCACGTGGCCCAGTTCTCATTTCTCAAGCAGGGTGCAGGAAGGAGCAGATAACACAGGGGTTGGTGCACCGACCCACGTGGGCGTTGCAGCTGTAACCAATGCCAGACAGACTTGTTAAGGCTAAGGTGGGAAATGTAGTCGTGGCAGCTGCAGCACCCCAACAGTAAGTATTGTTGAAACATAGTGATATTCATTCAAGGGAAAATCATTTATTTTGATTCTAATTAACTTTGAAAACAGACTTGAATTCGAGCAAATACTCATGATGCTTAGCTGAGCTAGCCTGTATGTTATGAGTTTTCTACTCATCGGGACCTATGAGAAAAGCATGAAAATGGGGGGTGGGATGGTGGTTCTGCATAGAACCCTGAGCAATACACAGCCAGCAGATGACTGCAGGGAAGCTCAAACCCCTCTTTAACCTAACAGACCCATTTTGAGCTATGAAGGAGTCTGGCAGGAGGGAGAGGAGCTCCAACCCAGGCTGGGATGTGGACATGGTGCCAGGATCAGTGCTTGTGCAGGAGATCCTTAGCACCAGGAAGAGCAAGGGAACCACAAACCTGAGATGCTTTCCTGCCACCACCCCCTTGCACCGTGCCTCCTCTTGCTGACCTCCTGCATGCTGCTCTCCCATCTCTTTTCTCCCTTCCTGGTGCAGGGGATGCTATGGTAATAGCATATAGCCAACCCCAGAGGTGATTTCCCATGTTTGCTTTCAGCCATTCGTTCTGAGTGCACTGCATGCAGCCACGACCCATCCTCCCTCTGTTCACAGAGGACAATGCAGCAGTGTGAAAAGTGAACATGAAAACTAGCTGGATTCAGATGGAGCACGTGGAATGCTCTTGGTGAGCTGAGTGACTCCCACCTATGCGAAGTGGGAAGGAGCAGGTTATTAGGGAACAGATGATGGAGACAACTTGGAAGAGTCTAAAACTTACCTCAGTGCCTTTTATTTTTCCTCAAGTGTGAAAACTTTACTTTTGGGCTAAGGAGGAGGTTGGAAGGGGCTTTTGCCAAGGCCTTGGCAGTGCTCCCCCAGGTCCCTGCAGGCTGCTTTTGTCCAGAGAGAGAAGAGGAACTGTTGTTCCTTTATGCAAGGCGACTGCTTGGCTTTTCTTTTTTTTCCCCCAGGTTCATACTTGAGTATGTTTGTTTATAAAAGTATGAGAGTAACTGCATCACTTACAGCCCTCACTTTGTACAAATGCCACTTGGTGCAAGCTCAGTTCCAGCTCTTGCCTTAGTCAGTGGTGTAAAAGGGTTTCCAAGCGAGGCTCCAGCCGCTGCCAGGCGGTGCAGGAAGGGCCTCCCAGCTGTACTGTATTCTCTACCCAGATGACCTTTAACAGCGTGGCAGCAGCCCAAATAGAGCAGCAATTTTCATACTCTGGGGCTGTTTGCCTGTTTATAAAAATACTCATTACTTCGCTATGCACTTGTGAAGTAATTTAAATAACATTTATCCACTGCTTTGAGTCTCGAAAGCACTGTATAAATACTTCTGTTCAGTCAAGTGTAAGAACACTGCAGGAACTGCCACTGCTTCTGAGAAACAAGACCCAGATGCTTGCTTTCAACTCCCTTCTCTTTCTGGCTATGAGTTTAAAAGGATTATTATTATTTTTCCTGGTTGCTGTTGTTTTCTACTCGAGTTCTGGTGACCGTCTCCCCTTCCTGGAACCCAGCATGTCTTTGACATCCCGTAGAAGGCATGGCTTCTTATGCAATTACTGTGAATGCTGCTGAAAACCTCCTGCAAAGAGGAGGGCTCTTTCTTTTTTGTTTTTTAAAGATATGGGGCATTGCAAGTGGTAGATATTGAAACTCAAACTCCAAGCAGCCAGCTGTGTCCAGGACAGGCATATTGGGCCCCTTCCTTAAGAGCTGAGTACTGTTGGCAGTGCCTTTGGTTAGTACGTTGTGTTGCCTAGTTTGTGTGACTTTATTTCTCATGGCTCTTGTAAAACATGTAAAATAATGTGTATAGAATGGAATAGCAAAGCTTCTATGGCAAAGTGAAACGCATTTTTTGCGATGCTGTAATTTATTTTTATTACTCCTTATTAATTCTATGGCATTTTTAAAAAATGTCTCACTTCCAGCTTTTTTTGAAGGTTCTGAAACTTATTCACATGCAGACAGTGTAAAAGACAAAGACAATAAAACTGTCAGTAATAAAAAGAATTAAATCTCTGACTTATTTTTCTGGCGCCCTCCCATGGTATTTTCCTGTATTGAGTCTAAAGGCAAGATATGGGAGTCCTTCCAGGACTGAATTTAAAGTCTGAACTTCAGCTAAAGCAGCACAGAACATTTACTTCTGAGAAACCAAGCGTTCCATTAATTGCCTTCAGTATTTATTAGTATTAATTTGTCTTTTGTGTTTAGATGGCTTTGACAGAACTACCACCTCTCATAAGCTGCAGTTAACGTTATAAGTACAAATAAGAGTTCGTTCTCCATGCTGAAATGTCTTAATATTAATACCTGGAAGCGTGTAAAAGGATGACATCTAAACCAAACACCTTTTTATGTGACATAAGTGCTCTGTGGCACGCTGTCCTGGAACATTCTAGCACGCTGTGTTGGAATGTACTCTGCAACATCCTGGATGAGGCTCTATTACAATGCCTTGGTTTAAAAGATGGAAAGTAAGAATGTCAGGCTGGCTGTGAGGCTCCATAGCCAAAAACACAGGACACCCATATATTAGCAAATACATGGAGAAAGACAAAGCTAGAATTTTTTTCAGCTTTTTATTTTTATGTAAAATGATCACTTAGAGCAGTATTATTATCTGGGATAATCCCAGACCATGTAGAAATGCAGGACTTGGAATGAATAAGGCCTGCACACAACCTTTATCTGTTGGCAGGATGTCCCTATAAATAATGAGAGCTGATTAATTCTTACAATAGATTTTTCTCCTACTTTTTCCGGCCGAGCTTTGGAGCCTTCTCAAGGCCTTGGATGTATTTCCGAGGTAGCTGGTATTCTTCTGCAACATAAAGAAGAGCTCACTTTAGGTAACAATTAAACGACTAACTAGAATCAGTATCTCGCTGTAACTCGTCCAGGCCCAGTTCCAGAACAGACCTACCTAGCAGCATCTTGGCCAGATGATGGACTTGGTTGCCTTGGATCTGGACCTGAACTCTGTCTTTTGCTCCAGGCACTGGGGTGATGGTGGTGCTGGCCTGCACTTTCTGTTGTAGAATATTGGCCACACACTGTGGGTCTAAACCGTACAGCTCGAGGTTCTTGATAATTGTCACCTGAAGATGTCAGCAGTGATTGCAGATGTCACTACTGTCTTAGTAGTAGTACTACTAAGTAGTACTAAGTAGTACTAAGTACTACTAATTTACTACTGTCAGTATTAGTAAATTACACCCCATTCATCCCAGAGCAGCAAGCTGCCAAAGCTGCCCTCAGAATCAGGGCTCATTCAAATCCCATCTTCTTGCTTCTCTTCTTACCTTCTTATTTGATGCTCTCTGTGCAGTGGTTATGTCAATGGGCTCAATGTTTCCTTTCCTCACAACAGGTTCTTGTCCAAAAAACGTCACCTGGTGTAAGGGCTGCAGACGCTCGAGGCACCTGAACAAAGTTCATACATCCAATTGTCCTCACAGCACAGCAAGGCTGATGTTAACTGTGTTTTTTCTGCTGCAGCCTATAATGGTTTTTGAGACTACATATCAAGACTAGAACTGCACGGCCAAGAAGGACCTTGAACATAAAGAGCAGGATGACCACCACTGCCTAAAAAGGGCATGTTCACTTATCTGCTGCAAACAGCAGCCTCATAGATATGTATATACAGATTGCACAGAGAATCAGGCACTGCTTGTTTACAAATCCTTCCCTGATAGTTAGCATGTAAACAAAAAACAACATCAGTTAATGACAGATGGTGGTTAAATGGTGAAGAATGAGATATGATTCAAGTGAAGGTCTCTGGGTATTTTCTGTATCACCAGGAGGAAGTTACAGCTTCAGTAACTCCAGTGACACGGGGCTTTGATTTGTATGTGATAATGTTCCCCCTGTACTCAGCTCTGGTGAGGCCGCACCTTGAGTACTGTGTCCAGTTCTGGGCCCCTCACTGCAAGAAAGACATTGAGGCCCTGGAACGTGTTCAAAGAAGGGCAACAAAGCTGGTGAAGGGTCTGGAGCACAGGACTTATGAGGAGCAGCTGAGGGAGCTGGGATTGTTCAGTCTGGAGAAGAGGAGGCTCAGGGGAGACCTTATTGCTCTCTATAACTACCTGAAGGGAGGTTGTAGTGAGCTGGGGGTCGGCCTCTTCTCTCGTGTAACTGGTGATAGGACTAGAGGGAATGGATTCAAGCTGTGCCAGGGAAGATTCAGGCTGGATATTAGGAAATACTACTGCTCTGAAAGAGTGGTCAGGCACTGGAATGGGCTGCCCAGGGAGGTGGTGGAGTCACCGACCCTGGAGGTGTTCAAGGAACGTTTGGATGTTGTGTTGAGGGATATGGTTTAGCGAGAACCATTGGTGATAGGTGGATGGTTGGACTGGATGATCTTATAGGTCCTTTCCAACCTTAGTGATTCTGTGATTTTGTGTAATACTGACACAGCACAATGGAGAAACAGTCACCTGCTCAGGAGGTCATCCCACTTCAGGTGTGAGATTTCATCTTGCTCTGATTTATCCAGCAGGCAGTCGCACAGAATGGCATTTACTTTTACAAAGCTGTAAAAGACAAACGTGCATTAGGA
Source organism: Pavo muticus (assembly GCA_016647715.1). NCBI lineage: Eukaryota > Metazoa > Chordata > Aves > Galliformes > Phasianidae > Pavo > Pavo muticus. Next base: position 1,145,183 of record JACDJE010000053.1, read on the forward strand.
GAAAACAAGTTCACCTCTTGCTTTACATTCAGCATCTCCTGTGGAAGCAAGGCAGGACAACTTTTATGTATACTCACTTCTTGTTTGTTTCATCAACCAACTCGTTAGTCTTCACGTAGTTAATGACGATGTTTCTCACCTCACTGCTTGAGAGGACACTTCCTTTCCTAAATAGAAAGAAAACTTGATTGCTTCCCCTCGAAGGTGAACAAAATGGTAGCAGCACAAGTTTGTTAGCCTATCTCTTAACCCAGCAATGGTTTTGTTGCATTTTTCCAGTGCTCACCTGTGTCCAGAGTCCTGAAAGAGTGGCATCATCTTTGCTGACACCCCATACAGCGGGATGATTTCAGGAGCAAGGTATGCTTGTTCTCTGTCTTCACTCTTGCTGTCTTGGGCAGCAGAGGCTGAAGAAAATCCTTCAGGTACTGCAAATGCTTTAATGCTGGGAAAAAAACATTATTTGGTGGGAATGAAAGAGGTTGAAATTTGTAACATCAATTTCTGTGCTTGCAAGTAAGAGAACAGGGCAAACTGCGTGTGAGCAAAACTGTGCCTCCTGATGACAAGGATGGTGAGAGAAAAGTTCATGCAAGAAGTCAAATTCTGCTTCTTTCCAAATGCAGAAGAGAAGATATGCTTGTATCTACCAAAATATTCCCAGCCCATTAGTTGCCAAGGAGATGTTACATAACAGCAGACCTCAGGCCCACTGGGAGATTCCAAGAGAGAGCTAATGTGCTGATATGCAAAAGGAAGGAATCTGGTTCTTGATATTAATCCTCAGAAAGATAATGGAAGCACTGATAATCAGGTAATAAGCAATTAAAAAGGTATTTGTGTGAATCAGTGGGAAAAAAAAAAGCAGTTTTTCTGTTTTTTAAGGTTACAACTTTGGCTGCTGACTTTGCAAAGTGGCTGAATTGGATCCCATATGATTTTTAAGGCTGTAGTTTCATGGCACTTGTGCAGCAGCAGTGTCATCTCACTGGAGTTTTTTAGACAGGTAAGTTCACTCCAAAGCTGAACAAAGAGTTGTCCCAGCAAACAGATGGGACTGGGGGGCCTGCTTAAATGGGAAAGGCATAAGACAGGTATACTGCTAGACTCAGTGTTAAATAGCTAGGAAACTGCCTGATGGACATAAAGCTTTCTTACCTTCCCATGAAAAAAAATACCATATGAATTATCAAGACTCACTGTCAAAGGAATGTGCTTTTTAGTGACTGCTAACAAAGGTTATAACAGGTAACAGAGCTGGAGATGTGATTCTGCTCCTTCTAAGGACTGTCACCTCTTTCAAGGACTACAATATTCTACATACTCTGGATGCTTCCAGTCCACCTCCACGATGCTTTCCACACCCCTGGTCAGCTCCTTCACTTGTAAGATCTTCTGGTGCTGCATACTTTGCAGGAATTTAGAAAACTGAGAAAAAACAACCATCAGAAATGCGGAGTTGAGCATTTTAAATTCCTCTTTGTAGCTCTGACTGCCCCCAGATTACTTGCTAAATCAGAAGACATTACTGGGGGCAGAGGGGGGGAACCCAGCACTGCAGCCCTTTGCTTCTCTAAACACAGCAATTGCTAAGGAATAATGTGTGCATCTATCGTGCTCTAAAACAGAATAAGCAAATGTTCCTTTTGTAGGTCTGCCACCTGTTTGCTCTGTGACCTTGGCCAAACCACACTGTGTCACATGGGCTGCTGCAACATCTTTGGCAGCAGGCTTTGTCCTTGCCTGTCATCTCCACTCTTTTCATCTTCGTTCATTAATAGCTTCAGAAAAGGAATGATCCCTTCTTGCAAGAAATTGCACTGTCCAACAAGATCAGAGCCTTTAACAGCTATCACAGCACAAAAAGCAGACAGCATTAGATATGCTCAAAGAAGTGCTCGTGCTTTCAGGACAATAACTTGCTCCCCTCGAGCTCTCAGGAGCAGAGATCTGAGTAAAAGAACCTGGCTTTTAGGAGCAGCTTACAGGACTTTGCTGTCTGTTTTATTAACGCTTCAACAATTTGGAGCTCTAAATTTTTATCCCCTTCTACTCATTTCAAGTAACATAAAATACCCAGGAAAATCTCACCTTCTTATAGCTTGACTTCTTTATATCCAGTTGCTGTCCAGCAGGGCTAAAATGGATTTTTCAGAACAGTTCTTTAATTATAGGCACTCTTCATTTCTTTGCAAAGCTTGCTACTTATGTTAAAATTATCTTAACAGATTAATATCAACATATAACAACACATATAACAACAGATAATTTTAATATGAGCTGCACACAGAATTACTTCAAACAAGGCAACAGGCAGAACATGATGAATTCAACTAGCACTGATGCTCCCACAGGGGAGCAAAGAGCCATTTAAGTGATCAAGAAACCTTTAGACAATTGTTAGCCAACTCAAGTTAGCTACTAAATGCATATCCTGGTTTCAACCATACAAACGCCTTCATGTAAGAAGCACAATCTTAGGTAACCTTAGATAAGGACTGGATTTTACTTTTGATTCAAAAACTTCAGCCCAAATATTCTATTCTAAATATCCCAACCCCACAGAAACTCTTCTTACCACATACCAGCATGAGAACATATGGCTGCGTAGAAACGTGCTGGTGAGCAGAGGGAGGTCTGACTTCTTCACTTTGCATTTTAAAGCATGAAAAAAGCACTGATTAAATAATGCATCCATTTGCTCTGTAGGGAAGGAAAGGACAAGCATGCAGTGAGCAATCTCTCCTTCATAACATAATGCTCAGCTTCAGACCACAGAACTCTATCCCTATACTCTGTGCTGTCTAGAATGCACAGTAACCTAGATCATGGGTACCAGCTTCAGCAAACAGAAAGTGCTTAGCTTGGATCCATTTGCATGCAGACATACCTTGTGGTGTCCTGCTATCCTCTGCATCCTGCTGAGCCCCTGTGCTGTCATCTTCAGCTGTTTCTGCAGCTCTATTCTCATTGAGTTCCTCCTTTCCCATTACTATTGCACAACTGTTTTGCTCCTTCAGGCTCAAATCACCAATGTCCACAAGCTGTGGTGTGTCAGTGAAGCTGTTGCCAGGCTTTTTCCCCTCTGCCTCTCCCTCATTTTCAGCATTCTCCTTTTCAGCAGGATCTGCTACCAAGGGAGCTAAGGTAGGAGGACAAGATTTGTCACCATGTTCCCTACAAAAGGAAGAAAAAGCATTACGTAGCTCTCTGTTTAATGCTTGGAAACCCATAGGACAATAATATTCATAAACGTTCCCCTGATAGAAGGCATGGGGGCTTGCATGGATCTTAAACTGAGATTTATTTCATGTCTATTGGATAGACCTCAGGAGAGAGAACTGCTTCTGTCAGAGAAGTGTGGTCAGCAAACACACACAGCAGAGCTGAAGCCTAAACAGAGGTCATATCTAAGCTGCATCCAAACAATGAACAATCCAGCTTACTGGGACACAGCTTTGATTTTAGTGAGACTTGTCACACAAAATGCCTGGAGATGCACTCACCAGAGATGATCCATGTAAGTATGCAACACAGCAAAGCCCTTCCCTTTCATTCCAGCAGCCAGCATCTCTGTGGTGGACATAGCAGCAGCTGCAACTGCTACAGGAGCTCTGGGGAAACACAGCAGCATTACAGCAGGACAGCACAAACACGCTGAGCTACTTAAACAAAGGAACACCGCTGCTGTGATATACTGGGATTGCTTTACAATGTCCTTGTTCTTTAAAGCCATGCAGGCATTTTGGGGTTTTGTCCCTTCTCTCTGGTATGTAAGGCCTTTCAAAGAAACCCAAGGATATGTGCAGTTGTGGCACTGCAGTGACAGGTGGGCTCCCTTTAAGAGAGCACAAGGAGTACAGGCACTGCTAAAAAGAGACCTGGGTGGAGGGGGAGAAATACAGCCTTAGTGCTGTTCCCTCTTTCTGAGCTTCCACGCAGACAAAAAGACAACTGTGTAGATTATAATCTTACGTTCAAAACTGCTGTTTTTAACATATCCACCAGGCCCCAGCTCCTAGAGGACAAATTTGCATAGCTTTCCACCCGAGCTCAAACATCCCAACCCAGAAAGGTAACTGCATTTTTTGTGTGCTGAATTTTCCACTGTTCAGGCGCACAGTGCCTGAAATGCATGAGAGCAATTCTGCTTCTATTCCCTCAAAAGCCCCGGAGTTGCCACGTTAAAAATAGTTTTCCTTCCAGTGCTACTTTCTAAGAAAAGATGGGAATGAAGAGTCCTCTGTACCTGTTTCCCAGGAGGGTGACAGCACAGAGCGTGCCCCGCTCTACCTGTGGAAAGCCAGAAGATGGCACTACGACTCCTGGCAGCATCAGATCTGAGGACAACAAAGCATCCATTTCTCAATGAAAGATTCAGCCACGGCCTCCTCCGCCCCCACCCCTCCTGTTACTCAGCAAAATCACAGCCTGCTAATCGCTGAGTACATGCCAGAGAAAACACCATTCTCTGCTTCCCGTAGTAAGTTAGCACTTCTTGCTACCACGCTGTGGAATAGGGGATTCAATTGGGTGTGCATATCCTAAATCACAGCAGCAGAACTATACATGCTCAGCCCGTTGCCTTGCCAGGCACAAAGGTACTCTTCTAACAAAAAGGAATAAGCTCCCAGCCTAGACAGCATTACTCCTCACTGATGACAAGGAAAAAGAAAGGAACAAGGAGATTCATGCAAAACCACCCATTTATTCTGCCCTGCCCCAAGGCAGAAGCTCTCTCTTTGCTAAAATCTGCCACTGATGATCCAACCACCCTGACCTGCCAGCAGCTGCACTCAGTTGTGAAGTCGCCTTCACCACCTCCTTGCTAATCTGGACAGAAACAAGTGGACCTTGCTATGTGCTTCGTTCTGCTTTCCATGCCTGGGATGAACAGACTGGCTTGTGAGTAAAAATGTGTTCCGTGCCTCATGAATGTCATCATGTCTTCACTAAATTATATTAAAATCACCCACTCTCCCCCACAGCAGCTATAGTTGTTTAGAGCTTGCAGTTCCATGGACTGACCTGTGTTCCATGGTTTGATTTGATCTCACTTTTCTCTCAGCATCTTAGATTTAATCTGCATGCTGAGAGGCCAGCAATATTATTCCTCCCATTCACTGTCACAACTACTTTCAGCAAACCCAGGATGAACTCTGCAATTGCAGACAAGGCTCCACATGCAAAAATCTTAAAGTGACAAGGCAATTAGCTGTGTGCATCATGCAAATAACCAGGGCAGGCAGTGAGACCTTTGAATTCAAGGAACAGATACCATGAATAGCACTGCCTTCCTTCTCTTTGTAACTGATTGCTTCCTCAAGTCTGCTCCATCCCTCCATGCCTGCAGTGCTGGACAGTCTCATGCTTTTCCTCCCGTTTCTATAACAGGGCTCAATCTTTGCTCTCTGCCTTTGCTGGCCATTGTCTCCATGGCCAGTTTCTTATCTTTGGATCATACCCAGCAGTAGCCTGGTTGCCATGGGAGATGAACGACCTGCAGCCCTCTTTCATCAATGTTCTTCTCCTGTTAACAAGACTTTTTTCCCCTAGAAACTAGGTCACTACAAGCCAACAACAAAGCTTGCTCAGATGTTTATCATAGCTACGCACTCATACACTTTATTTCCCCAAGAGCAGAGTGAACAGAGGGACTTGTCTACTTCTCTAGACAGTGTGTAATGGAAAAAAGACATCCATTTCTACACGTACACTTCCATTTATAGATTAAAGCTGCAATGGCTGGAATTCAATCTTTTTCTGGTTGAGTAGTTCTGCTGTTTCAGGTTTATAAAGGCCTGACTCTCATGAGTCTGAACTGCATCCAAAGCAGATGCCAGAAAATACATTCATTTCTTGTTAGTCTCGATCTGTAAGTAGCTGGTAGAGCCAGTACTCCAGCAATTCAAATCCAACCCCATCTGTAATCCACAATTTACCCGACAGTGATTAGAACTGTAGGTTCCAGTACAAACTCACTCACTCTCCATAGGATAAGCAAGCTCACCTCTGGACTGACAGGACCCAGAGTGGCAGCAGATGGAGTCAGCTGCCCAAGGAAAGCTAAAAAAAACCCCTCAGAGAAGTGACACGAGCTGTTCAGTGTCCCAGTTCGGAGTCACTGATCAACTTTACACCCTGAAGAGGCATTTCCAAATCCAAGACTCTCAAATAGAACAGATTACTGTATTTAAACAGCTTAACCTACTTTGGTTCATTCACAAACTTCTCTGCTGCTGATTTATTTTCCTTCTTAGTAGATCAAGGTGAATTACTTTGTGTGTTAGTATTCTTTATACTCTTTCCTTGTTTCAGGTCCATTTCTCCCACTGGGAAAGACAACATCAAAAAGCCCTGAAGGCAAATCCTATCTGCAATGGGATGTGACAAAGTTCTGGTCCTCTTACCTGCTCCTCCTGCTAGCTTCTGTAGCACGGGGGGCCATGTTGAAAAAGCAGGGAGAAGATCTGGGTAGACCCACAGAGTATACACTGTGCCAAAACAGAAGAAAATGTAAAGAGGTATCATTAAAAAATGATCTGCTACTCCAAGAGGGAAGAATTTCTGGATGGGGGAAAAACAAAGACACAGAGTATCTACCAGAGCCGTTTGTCACCTAATTGCAGGGCTGCCTGGAAGTGGATGAGATACTTGCTGATACCAAGTGAACAAAAGAGGGATGAGAGGCTAGGATGCTACCCTGGGGCTGAAGCGACTTGTTTCCAGGTTCCTAACCCCTCAGAGCCTCCATTCTGCAAGAATCTCACTGGATTTCACATCGATGTCAGCAGAATAAACACAATAAAGTGTGCAGATGAGGGGCAATAGCAATGGGAGATGTGTAAGCACTTAAACACAAGCAAGTCTTGGGGGGAAATCCTGGTTTGCAGTGAGTAAATAGGGAGGATTCCTCCACTCCACTGCCCATACCTGTGGGATACAGAGCTTTTTCAATCTCAAACAGGATCGGGTTCCTGCTATTCGTGTACACAGTGACGGCCTCCCCCTTGTGAGTGTATATCTTGATGACATTCAGCTCTTCCTTGTTTGGAATCAACTCCGCCAACTGCTCAGCACTAAGACTGGGAAAAGCGGCCGCAACATCAGCTCGCAGCTTTCTCCTGTAACGATAAAAGCGATTCCTCGATCAGTATTTTGGTGGCTACGAGACTCCCACTTCTCCACTACTGATGATCCATGCCAGGGCTTGCATGGGAAACAGCCGCACGCTGGGAGGACGCTGGGAGGAAACCAGATGTTCTCCTCGCTCCCTCCCCGCAGCTCTGCCCTCCGCCGCCCCGGCCCCGCACCACCCTCTCCCCGCACACCGGCACTCACCGGTCGGAGCCCTTGATGGCGGTGCTGGCCCTGACGCGGAACGCCTTGCAGAACATGGCGGCGCTGCGCTCAGCCCCCGGCAGCCGCCATGGCGCCGTGCGCGGCACAACGCGTCCGGGTGGAAACCGCCCGCCCGGCCGGGCCGGCCCGAGGAGGAGGCGGCGAAGCGGGGGGAAGGTTGGAGCTTTGTCCTAACGCTGAGATTTCTTTGTTCTGAGTGCTTTGTGGCTCACACACAGAACAGCTCCGGCAGAATTTGGAAATAAACCCCAAAGGCGGCGCGAACCAGAGCTACGGCAGCGCCGCCGTGGGAACGAGGCTCATTTCAGCATCCCTCAAGTGCAAGGGGTTCAGACAGTACTGAGCGACGCACGAGAGAGCGTTTCTCTCTGCTTATAACACAATAATTCAACCCCTTTTTGCCACTTGGGTTGAAAGCGTGTTGTTTTAATACAAGAGCCACTGAGTTTGCAGAAAAAGAAGGCGAGGTCAGGATGATCCTGGGGCATTATCTGTGGCTCTCAGTGAGCGGAGCGGGGCCCCTCGGGATGGCAGAGGCGCCGACTGTGCGCTGAAGGAAAACGACCGCTCGATTCTCCCCGGGCCGGCCTCGAACCCGGGTCCTTGGGAGAGCGCGGCGCTCCGTGTCGTGCCCCGCCCCGCCCGCAGTGCGCATGCGCGTTCCGCAGGCGGGCGGGGGCACGTTCCCTTGGCAACGGGCGGCCCCGCCGCGGCCCGGCAGTTGCGGGCGGCCGCAGCCTGGCTGCCCGCCGCGGCAGCGCTGGACGGCGGCGGCGAGGCCGGAGGCGCGGGGCGGCGGCGGCGGCGCGACGGGGGATGGGGGCCGCCTCCCCCCGCCACCATGCTGCTGGGCAGGAAGCCGGAGGCGCCGCTCGGTGCAGGTGAGGCGGGAGAGAGGGGGCTGGGAGCGGCCCCTCGGCACCGGGCGGGCCCCGCGGGTGTCGGCGGAACAATGCGGCCTCCGGGCGGGCTGAGCTGGGGAGTATGGGGGTGTGGGGATCCCGCCGCCCTTTGGTGCAGGCACGGCCCATGCTTGCAGTGCGCACTGAGCGCTCCGCTTCTCTCCGAGTATTTCTAGCGTACTGAGCAAACAACGCGACCCCTTTTACATTATTTTTTTTTAAATTACTTTATTTATTTTTCCTTGCGGCAAATCCGCTGGCTGTAATTCCCCCGTATCGTTTGTAAGGGATAACCTACTTCCCAGCTAGTCCGATCAAGCGTGTGCTCAGTTTGCATTGCAGCTCACGATGAGGCCACTTTGGGATTATCTGCTTAATGCAGAGGGGAACGTGCTGCCTCCTGTTCCTGGAGGGTATATTTGCAGTGCAAGCATCGATTAAAAAAGGAGAAGCTCTATATTAAAGCAAAAGTGTCAAACCAGCATTATACTCTGGTATTATAACACTCTGAATGGCGTAGTTAAAGGTTATTTACTAATTATATGAGAACCTCCCAAGGAGGCTGTGGATGCCCCATCCCTGCAGGCATTCAAGGCCAGGCTGGATGTGGCTCTGGGCAGCCTGGTCTGCTGGTTGGTGACCCTGCACATAGCAGGGGGTTGAAACCAGATGATCATTGTGGTCCTTTTCAACCCAGGCCATTCTATGATTCATGAATTACACCCGAGCGTTTGCCTCCATCAATTGTCAATAACTGTATGGAACATTTCCAGCCAGGTTTGGAGACGGATTATATGACTCCTATATGAGGATAGATCAGCTTAGGTACCAAGAGTCTGCAAATGAAGAGCACAGCCCCTCAGGACTGCCTTCCCTCGGAAGATCTAATGTGAGTATTTAGGAGTTTTCATGTAGTAATATGTGGCAGTGTGGCTCATTATAGAAAGTAAAGGCAAAAGGTGGGATGTTGCTTTTACTAACACAAGAACAATACGTTATTCTGTACAATGTAGAATCTCCAGGCGGTGTCAGAAGCCCTGTGTTATTACCTTCAGCTTGTATCTTAATCTAAAAGGGTATTTTACAGGTGGTTGAGGCATTCTGCTGTGTCACCTTATGTGCTGATAAGTACATGAGTCCGCACACATTTTGCTTTGGCTGTTGCACGTTTCCATTTTAGTTTTCTTCAAGGCAGTCCCAAGGCTTCAGCGTAGGTTTGTGTCTTAAACTTCTTACAGAAGTCTTCTCTGAAAACTTGGGCATTATCTGCTGCTTTGTGTGCTAGCAAAATAGCTCTGTATGGGCTGAAGGTGTAAAGGTGTTTCTCTATAAGCACTGTTTCCTAAGCAGATATGGAGGTGTGCAGTCTTTCCTCACACTGTCTCAGCTGGGCAGTGGTAGTCGTGTTCATCTGCACGCTGATCTGACCTTGGTGTGCTTCTTAGATTTGTTTTCTCTCATTGAGTTGTGGCAAAACTAAAGGAGCTTGTGCTTAAGCAACAGAAAAACCCCACTATCTAAAAAATGGAAAATAAACATTTCACTGAACGAGGTAAGTTTGCAAATCATCATGTAGTGTAAAGTTATTCAGACAGATATTACTGATTGGTTTGGTCTTTGCCATTCGCTGGGCAAATACAGCAGCACAGGTTTCCTGTCTTGGCTGCACTGGGACAACAGAGGCAATACAGAGATCTGATGAGCAGCAGCTTTGTGGGGGGGAAATGAGAACTCCTAGATGCAGTGCTTCAGTCACAGTGCCACTACAGCTGCTCGTAACTAAACAGAAATCAGTAGGCTGGAACTGTCCAGTGAAGTGCAAATGTAATTGTATGAATGTTTTGTTTCCACGGTGCAACTTACCCTTTGTTTGTTTGCTGTCCATCACACCTGAGAGCTTTCTAAGACAAAATTAAGGGCTGTAAAATGGCCTAGTTTCACCTTTACATACAAAAAAAGTACAATCTCAGTGATATCTTGCATGCTGAAGTGTGTGGGGATGAAAACTCAGCTCAGCTTTAAAGGAGGAGCGAATGGATCTCAGTGATGCCTGGTTTGTTGCTTTCCAAGATTTTTGTATTGTGATGTAAAGCTACGTGAGAGCTGGGGATGCCTGATACGTGCAGCTGTTGGTTCTTTTCATCTCCAGCTATATCAGGGAACACAAATATTTCTGCTTGGAGAATGGATGGGTTTGATTCGGTCTGTGGAAATAACCGATGCACTTTGGAAAAGGGAATTGTGTAGGAACTGGCTTGAGTGTTTACTTAGAAAACTTCATCTGAAGTGAGAAGGATGTGAGAGCCTTTAATGCGGTGCCAGTTGTGTTGTCACTGTAATTTCCTGGCTTCTAACAGCGTATTTTATCAACGACAAAGGAATCCTGGGTAGCCTGGGATTTGTAAGAGCAAGCTGCTGAAGGAAGGCTGGTGTTGCTCCGAAGTCATCTGACTTCCAGTCAGATGGAGCTGTGTGTGTGTGCGTCCTGCTGTCCTGTGGCAGAGCACTGTGGCAGTCACCTGAGAGTGAGAGCTCAGCCCTTGCTGCTGTCCGGGCTGGATGTGGCTCTGGGCAGCCTGGTCTGGTGGTACACGTAGCAGGGGGTTGAAACGAGATGAGCATGGTGGTCCTTTTCAACCCAGGCCATTCTGTGCTACGCAGGGATGCTGAGCCTGGTTTGGGCTCCAGAAGCATCATTTCTTCTGTAAGAAATGGTTGTGGTAGAAATGTAATCGTGAATTCTTTGTTTACTGAGGAGGTTTGCAGCAAACACTGCTTCTAACAGCAGCACGTTTAGCTGGACCTGGGTTTGCTGAGCTTTTGTGCTCTCTCTTGTTTGTTTGTAAGCATGCTGGTTTTGTGTGCTCCACTGAATGGTGTTTTTGCTGGCTCTGAAAACACGCCTTCCTTATCTCAGAGGTTCAGCCAGGCTCCGAGAAAAAGGCGTTCATTCTGAACCACCAGGGCTGGGCTTTGCCTTTTTCACTCCAGAGCTTCTGGCAAGGCGTGCCTCTCTCAGTGCACCCTGGGCTGGGGCTGATAGGGCTCTGGGCAGTGGAACTCAGTGGGATGCATCCCATGGCCTCCCCACCCTTCATCTAAAACCAACTGCTGCAGGAAATGCCCATCTTTTGGGCTCGTGAGCAAAACACGCAGACTTTGAAGAGATGCAACTTGCTTTTGGTGAGAACGTTCGCTCCTTTTATTTATGGGCTGTGCTGGGATGTTGGATTTTATGTAACTAAAAAGGAATTTGGTTTTATTGCTATGGCTCTGCAGGTTTATTTATACTTTTTGTGTGATTCCTGTGCAGCTATTTCAGTTTTCAGGGCTTGGGTTTGGCATGTGCCTCAAATCTTTATTTTTAGATGAAAGGGCAGAATGGAAAACAGATGTTGCTACTCCAGTCTCGGCTTCTTCCATGTTGTGTGGGATAAAACAACACCTCTGCTGTCTGTCAGCGTGGAGCATCGGTGGGGAGAAGAGGGGAGTAACTGCTGTGCAAGCCGTGCTCTGAATTCCAGGGAGCTCAGCACTTACTTGTCTGAAAATGTCAGACTTGAAGCTTCTTCTCGTACTTATCTGCTATTTCTGATGCGGATATTTTCACATATGGCAGTAAGTGGCAGTGCTCACAAGCTGCTGTCAGAGAATAAAAGATATTCTTGATGAGGAAGGACTTCCAAGTCTGTTTTCTCAGAGCTGTTCAACCACAGGGGCTGTGGTTATGATGTGCTTTTTCCCCTTTAAAAAAGAATCAGCACAAAACCAAATGTTTATATGTATGAAAAGCTTTAAATACAGAAGATTTATCTCGTCCTGCTGTCATCCTTTTGCTGTCTGTTCAGCTTGGCTACCCCAGCCTAACATCACTTGCTGTCGCTTTGTCTTTGTGGCACGCTTGTCCTTGCAGTGCTGCCAACACTTCCCTGCACATTCATGTTGTGCTGCTCGTTTCAGACAGGTGCAGATTGCATCTGTCGCTGGTTGTGTTTGCTGCACCGTGTTTGAAGCTAAACATAGCCGTCCCCCTGGCTGTTTGCTGACTGTGTGCATGCTGCTGGGGATAGGTATTGTGTCCTTGTTTGAATGTTTGACTCTCTGGGGTTTACCCTGTATGGGCTTAAAAATGCAGTTGTGCATGTGCTTGTTTCACTAAGTTGCATTCTCTTTGTATGGTTCCCTTCTGTAACTCCACTTGTAACTTGAATTAGCTTGGGTAGAACTGCAGCACTCTATACTTGTTCCCAATGGAATTGCAAACGGTGCTGGTGTTACTGTTTTTATTTGTGATACTGATTCCGTTCTCAGACCATCCTTAAAAATAAGCTGTATTTAATCTTGTGTTTCTATCTGTAGGTTTGTAGCAACAAACTTGCAATGAAGGAGCACCCTCTGAGCGGGAGCCAGGTCAAAGTGGAACAATTGTTTGAGGACTCTGGGAACAGAAGAAGCAGCACCCTTCAGTCCGCAGGAATTACTTGTTCAGAAAGGTCTCTGCCTTCCCTGACTAAAGATAGGAGCATAGAGAGCTTAAGCACTTGTAAAGGGGGCAGCAGTTCCTCAAAAGCACACAAAGCCGTTTCCCAGGCTCCAGAACAAGCTGTCAAGCAGTACAAGCATCAGTTGTCTGCGTACGAGCAGCAAGAGATATTTAACTTCTCTGAGATTTACTTTGTGGGTCCGGCTGCGAAGAAGAGGCAAGGAGTGATCGGTGGCCCCAACAACGGAGGTTATGATGATGACCAGGGCAGCTACATCCACGTGCCCCACGACCATCTCGCTTACCGCTATGAAGTGCTCAAAATCATCGGCAAGGGCAGTTTTGGACAGGTTGCTAAAGTCTACGACCACAAACTCCACCAGCACTTAGCCTTAAAGATGGTTCGTAACGAGAAGAGATTCCATCGCCAAGCAGCGGAGGAAATCCGGATCCTGGAGCACCTGAAGAAGCAGGATAAAACTGGCAGCATGAACGTTATTCACATGCTGGAAAGCTTCACCTTTCGGAACCACATCTGTATGACCTTTGAACTCTTGAGTATGAACTTGTACGAGCTGATTAAGAGAAATAAGTTCCAGGGCTTCAGCATCCAGCTGGTGCGCAAGTTTGCTCACTCTATACTGCAGTGCTTGGATGCTCTCTATAGAAACAAAATCATACACTGTGACTTGAAGCCGGAAAATATCCTCCTAAAACAGCAAGGGAGGAGTGGAATCAAGGTCATAGATTTTGGGTCCAGCTGTTTTGAGCACCAAAGAGTCTACACGTACATTCAGTCTCGATTCTATCGAGCGCCGGAGGTAATTCTAGGGAGTCGCTATGGGATGCCCATAGATATGTGGAGTTTTGGCTGTATTCTGGTGGAGCTATTGACTGGATACCCTCTTTTTCCCGGCGAGGACGAGGGAGACCAATTGGCTTGTATGATGGAACTTCTTGGAATGCCCCCTCAGAAGCTTTTGGATCAATCCAAGCGAGCCAAGAACTTCATCAACTCCAAGGGTCATCCTCGCTACTGCACTGTGACCACGCACGCAGATGGAAGGGTGACCCTCAACGGGAGCCGGTCGCGCCGGGGGAAGGTGCGAGGTGCTCCAGGGAACAAGGACTGGGTGACAGCGCTGAAAGGCTGCGACGATCCCTTGTTCATAGAGTTCTTAAAGGAGTGTCTCAGCTGGGACCCCGCTGTGCGCATGACTCCGAGTCAAGCTTTAAGGCACCCGTGGATTTGTAAGCGAACACCCAAACCTCCCAGCACTGATAAAACCTCCAGTAAAAGGATTTCTAGCTACGCGAGTTCCTTCACAGGAATTGGTTCCAAGTTGCCTCCTGTGGTTGGGGTAGCAAACAAGCTGAGGGCTAACTTGACATCCGACACCAATGGCAGTATACCTTTATGCACTGTGCTGCCAAAGCTGGTCAGCTAGTAGCAAATGAGTTATCCCCAGAACACGTGCTTTTAATTTTAATTGTTTGTTAATGACGTCGAGGGAAGTTAAAGGCAGAGGTTTTTAATGGGTTTAAACATTTAAAGGGCTAACTCTTATCAAGCTTTCTCTCGCAGCGTGGGTGGCATCCTGGTAGGTCAGCTCATCTGATGGGTAACGGGGCAGTTTGGCTGCTATGCTGTTTAATAATGCTGTTTTGGAAACCAAACTATTTCTTATCAAGACAGGTTAGGAGATTATTTTGCTTAAGACAGCAAAGGAAACTGACTCGTAATGTGTATTTTTAGTTAATCCCCAAATTGACTTTTTTGTTTAAATTTTGGGGGGAGTTTTTACACCTGTTGTCACACAAATGCATTGGTGTAATGCATTAAGAGCTCACTAACTGATGTCTGAAGGACTGGGCTCCTCTGTGCTGCTTTGCCCTCACCTATTCTAAGTGTTTTAAGAAATACCTTTGGGTAGAAACACCAACAGATTTGGTGCTGACATTCTGTAGCCTGATCTGTATGTTTTTTCAGGATCACCGTGGAACACAGAAGGTATAGAGATGCAATTCCATGTGCTGTGCCCCTTTGCAGTCTGTGGAAGGCTGGCAGGGGAGCAGAAGGAGTCCATTGCAGGCATGGGCTGCTTTGTCTGGGGCTGATGATTCCATTACACGTTGCTTGGAGCTCAGATTTATAAGTTCCCCTAGCTGTGTGTGTTTGTGTGTGTGTTTGTGTTTGCTCATTGGTGTGAGTTCTTGGTTGGTTTGGTTTCGTTGTTGTGTGTGGAGTGAATTCCATTGAATTCCATGGAACTCTAAAGCATGCCACCCAAGCCAGGCAAGTAAAAGTTCTTAAGGAGGATATAATAAGCAAACATGTGTGGAACAGCCCTACGAAATAGAACAGCTCCCAAAAATCTCGGTGTAATCTCAGGAAGGACTGATAAGATGCAGACATCCATAGATCCAAATCAAACTGCGTTATGAGATATTTGAACTCTGAGCATATTCCTTTGGGTCTGTGAGGGATGTTTCTGCATGCTTGAGATGAGTAAGCTTCTAATTCCCCTATCTTCCAAGAACATGGGGTGGTGGTGTGACCTGTAACGACAGCAGCACAACTTGTTCTGGTTCTCAGCTCTTGGAGCCACATGGCATGGGTCCATTTACAGAAACATCTGATCTCCTGCCAGGTTCCTGAATGCAATTTTAAACACAATTTAGAACCCCTATGAAGAGAGGGTTCAAGTTTTTAGTATTAAAACAAGGAGACTCTGGTTGTACAAACAGAAGAGGGCTCAGGGTGGTTTGTAAGGTGAGGTGACCACATGTTCGATAGCAGGGCTGCCTTCTGGGAAGGTGGGGCTGTGCTTTCAGCTTCGCCCTGTTCTAATTACAGCCCTGCTCAAAAGCTGCATGCAGGCATGGATGGAAAGGCCAAAGAGTGAGAGCCAAAGCCTCAGGCTTCCCACAGCTGTTCTTGAAGCAGAGATTCTCACAAAGGAGCTTTGCTGACTTCTGTCTTAGGAGTGTGAATGCACTAAGCTCAGTAATGCTATTAAAATAGTGAAGTCTGGCTTTTATCCAAGTGGCCACAGGTGACACCGGTGTGTGTGCTGTGTTTGTGGCTCACTTCATAACGAGGGGTATTCTTGTTTGGCAAAGCTGAGTTGTGTTAGAAGGTACAACCAGGGAAACAGATCTTGGGGGGGAAGTGGTGGAACACACCCCCAGTTTTAGCAGCACCTCTCATAGATGTGACACATTTCCCATAGCCAGGAACATCCTCTTTCCTCCTCTGGCTTTCCTATTTGCATTTTTAACTCTTTGCTTTTAAATAAACCCGATGAGTGAGGAAGGAGGGGAACCTTTTGAGGAGCAGTAGCTTGGTAAGAAAGATGTGTAGAAAAGGAGCACTTTCTATAGGAAGACTGTATGGTGGTGGGGGTGTTTGGAGCCAGGAGGAAGGCAGAGCGTTGGAGTTAGGAGCTGTGCAGGAGAAGATGAATTCCCTTCTTCAGGAGCAGCAACCAGCAGCTTGGCTGTAGAACAGTTTTCATCCCTAAATACCCCGTGTGGAATGATTATTCTCCTGGGACTTCTGGGATCTGGTTCTGACAACGTAACTCCTCGTGTCGCAGCTGTGAAGCTACAAATGGAGTCGTTAGCTGGCAAAAACATTGCCTTTTTACCTCCAGGATGTGCTCACCTTGACCTGACCAAGCAAGGCGCTCCCTGTGAGCTGTGTGTCTTTAAGAATCAACCTTATTTACCTGGGCCTACTCCTGCGTTTTAAAATCACACACTTAATTAACTGCCCTGCTAATTTGAGGCTCTGATCTGTGTGGCTGCAGCAGATGAGAAGGAAAAAGAAGCAACTTTGGCAGATTTCTATTACACTGAAGAAAGGTTCTGCGTAACCCAGAGAGCACAGCTCTGTTCCTATTTACTGAGCCCCATTTTCTTTATGCAGTGTTTGCTTTCTAAGAATAGCGTGTGCCCAAAGTGGGAGAGCCCTTCAAGGGAGACAATAAACCCTGTGTCTGGGAGAGCTGAGGTCTCATCCCTGCAAACACTTCACTTGTTCAGCTTGCGGTGGGTTCCTATGGGAGTCACACACAGCCACGCTCACGGGGCTGGAACACAGGCTGTGTTGTTAGCAGTGCTGTTTATCAGCCATGGATATGCTTGCAGTGACAGACTTCAGTGAGATGATGTCAAATCTCCAATCCCCGTTTGCTTTTTGGGAAGCTGAGCACCATAAGGAGGCCTGAGGTTGTCGGAAGCGCATCGCTTGTGATGCTGGTTAGGATGCTGAAGTGGTACAGTGCTGAGCTCATCCAAACAGATGGACAAAGCAGTGTGTGTTATTGAGGAACCTCTTTGTTTTGCCAGCACTCGTGAGGTTCCCCTGCACCCTCAGTCATGTTCTCTTAGGAGGTCAGCGTGGCACAAATGCCAGTTGTGCCATTGGGATTCTGACAAACAGCCATCAGGTCTCTAGGAGTTGTAATGCAGTCACCCAGACTTGTTTTCACTGTTCCTTGTGATGTTCCTTCTGTTTGACAGCTCGTTATCATCAGTCTCTGTGTTGGAAGTAACGCTCTGTGTTCACTGTCTGCATTTTTAGCTGATTTAGCAGTATTTTTTAGTACCAAACAAACGACAAGGCAGAGCATCTGCCAGGCACGCGCTGCTTTTACACTGGGGTCCAAATGCCACGAGGCTGCCTCAGTTGCAAGGAGAACCTTGTTTCAGTTTGAGCTCAGTGGGCAGTGATGTGGTCACTGTGGGATGCGGTGCTGCAGCCCCCAAAGCAGGCTGGTTTGGGCTCCCCAGGGGCAGGCAGTGCACACTCTGCCTCCACTGTGCTCTTTGCTACCCAGTCTGTCCTGTCTGAATGGGAGGTGTGCTTGTCTGGTGAGCTCAGAGCTCAGAACAAACCCCTCTGTAAGGTTGGAGGTGTGCTGTGCAGCCTGCCGTTGTTTGCAACAGCTGCGAGGGCTCCCGTGCAGTTGGAATTGAGCAGTAGAGGTTCTTTGCAATGGTCATCTTTGAATCTACCTCTGAAATAAACCTCGGGTCCTTTAGAAAGGGATGCTCACTGCAGGCTGCAGCTCTATTCTTTTCTTGTTTAACACTGATAGCTGTTCTGGCTGCAAAATGTACACATGATGATCTCAGCAATGTCTTACTAATCCCATCCACACAAGCAAAAGGCTGACGGTGCACTCAGATCTGAAATGATTGACACAAACCCCCTGCCTGCCAAAGTTTAATGCCGGTATGGAAGCGAAGAGCCAAAATCACATGGGAAGATCTGCAGTGCTTCTCTGTGGTACCCAGCTGGGATGGAAAGCAAGCCACAGTGAAAGACTTCTCCTCAATTGAAAGAGCTTGCAGCTTTCCCATGCGCTGAGCACTCGGAGCTGTGGGTACCCAGCGTGCCGAGAACTGGGCATCATGGTTTTTATATCTGATGTGTATCAAAGATACCACTTGATTATTACGATTATTTTTTAACTTGATAAGGGTTGGGGGGAATGTCTGCGCCTCCCACCTGGCATAAAAGAGCCCTCGAGTGTTGAAAAGCTCCACCAACACTTTGCCCTCAGCTCCCACTGTCACACTGAGGCCTCGGGGTCGTCGGAGCGGTCTTGCATGGCTGAGCATCGCTGTGTTCAGAGGGAGCACAGCCTTCAGCCCTGCAGGAATAACCCGTGTTCCCTCTCCATAGTACTGTGCCTTATTATTTTACCAGCCTACATTTGTCTTGGTGCAATGAATTTACTATTCA
Source organism: Pavo muticus (assembly GCA_016647715.1). Classification (NCBI taxonomy): domain Eukaryota; kingdom Metazoa; phylum Chordata; class Aves; order Galliformes; family Phasianidae; genus Pavo; species Pavo muticus. The sequence goes on from JACDJE010000053.1 coordinate 1,163,685, forward strand.
GGGTTTCTTCTACTTTTGCAGCTGTCCACACTAAGTGTTGGTGCGTGTGAGGAATTCACAGGTCAGCCTTCTTCTTGTAAATACTGTGAGGTGGAAATGTAGGAGACACTTAAGGTGCATGTGAACATAGCCCTGTGAAGGAACACTTTCAGTCGGTCTCAAACTCTGTACCTAAATGTGCTGGGCAGATATTTCCTAATGTTGTACTTCAGTTGGTTTTTAAAAGCAAATAAATGCATCGTTTTCTTTAGCATCAGACTGAATTCCTGATAGAGGAGCTTGGTTTTAATCTATTATGGGTTGCTGTGGTTGGCGTGGCTGCTCTCTGTGTCAGAGCAGAGGTGGGCGGGGGGCTTTCAGACTCTACGTGGTGATTTCGGTGCTGATGGAGAGGAGTGGTGTGATGTGACAAACGTGCTGTAATTAGAACGTCCCGAAGTTTTGCCATAACATTGGCTGGTCATCACTTTCCTATTTAGCCCCGTGGGGATCTTTTTAAAGCTCAGAATCCTGCTTATCCCCAGGCTGTGCCGAGAAACCCAGCAGCAGCCACTTAAGGAAGATTTGCTTTTATTAGAAACCTATAAATGGGGAACGTCCTGCACACCAGTGGGCATCGGAATGGTTGGGAGGTGAAGTCATCCCGCAGTAAAAAGGTCTGTCGTCGTGACCTGCGTGGTGAAGTGATGCACATTGCATGCAGAGACACTTCGGGGTCTTTCCCTTCTTTCAGTGTGGGTGAATGGCAGATGTTTGGTTAAACAAGAGCTGATACAGTAACACAGGGTGTACCTACAGACACCGAGTGTTCTGAGTTTCCTGATGTGTGGATACAGGGATGTAAGTGAGGGCTCCGGGCTCTGTGTTTCCCCCATGGGGCTGCAGTGGCTCTCAGCCCTTCACGCAGGCACTGCTCACAGGAGGGTTTGGCCCATGCCTTGGGATTGCTTGGGCTGCAGAGGTGAATTTTGCCCATAATTAGGTTTTCTTGAAGCATCAGCTAACGAGCCAGTGCTGCTCTGTGATTCATCTAATCCTTTTTATAAACGGAGTCCTCCTCTGCACAGAAGATGAATGAATGGTGGGCCGTGCTGGGATTGTTTTCTTTCCTCTTGTCAGATCTGCCCGAAGGGCTCTGCAAACACTTCTCAGGACAGCCACGTGTGTGGATGCTCAGAAGCACAGTTGCTCTGAAGGTTCCTTCCTTCCCCCTCACGTGAGTGCAGCCGTTTCTCCCCTTCCTCTCGCAGTTTGGGCTCTGTGAGCCATTCCATGGCGTGTTTCAGTTTGCTCTGTCTGCGGGGCTGAAATGCCCTCAGTGGAGCCTGCCCTGCCCTGCTGCTGAGAAGGGCTTCCTGAAGATGCAAAAGCCTCAGCCCTGGAGCAGTGCCTTGCAGGGGTTTGCTTTCCTCTAGAAGCTCCGGAATTCGGCTTTGCAGATGGAAGGGCTGGGAGAGCTGAGAAAGAAAAGAGCTCAGAAGAGAGGATTCCCACTGGGCTGTGCCCTGCAGGGCTGAGCTGCGGGCTCACACTGGTCCTCCTGCACAGCCAAAGGATGAGAAGGCAGGACACGAGTTTCCCTCAGCGCCACTACGGATCTCTGATAATGCCCAAAGGTCCTCAGCCGTGTCTGCACAGCCCAGGGCCCTGCACCGGGGTGATGTCTTTAAGATCTCCGTTCAGTGCTGGGTGACAGCAGTGCTGATAGTGCTGGCAGTGCTGCTCCGGGAGGTGCTGGTGACGGATGGCAGGGATGAAGCCATGCTGGAGGGCTGAGCAGCCGGCCGTGAAGGCATCAAACAGGAAAGGTCAAGCAGGGAATTCACACCAGAAGTTCCCTCTCTTGAATGGAAGCACAAAATAAATGTGGGCAGGCGAGCGGGGATGGTTTTTCTGGTATGAGCATAAATCTCTGGGCCGTAAGCTGTATATCCCCTGTATATCCCTTCGCAATTCCCTTCGTTGCTGTTGCCCTGTGCAGAGCTCAGTGCATTGCAAGCCTTTGGCACCGCTCTGTCCCTGCACTGCCAGCTCCTCCTGCAGAGCTGTGCTGGGGTTGGGCACCCAGGGGACCTCCTGCACCGTGTGTGCCCACAGCAGTGTGCTGCCTGCGTGTTCCTCTGCTCTCCTTTGGATGCAGATAAACACAGTAGCATCCGGGATGCTGCAGTTTCTGCTCCTTTGCTGGGCAGTGCTGCAGGATCCTGGGTGCTTTACACCCTCCTCATCTCATTTCTTGCTGGTGATGCTTTAGGAGCAGCAATGAGTTGGCAAGGGGGTGAGAGAGGGACAAGACTTCCTGCTCAGCTTTTTTCCTTCCCCCTGCTGCGATCACATGCAGAGCCAAAACTATTTCCAGCCCTCCCTTCAGCACTTGCAGGACCACGCGTGACCCTTTGACACATCCCAGTGTGATGGGAAATGCACGAGACCGGCACAGAGCTTTATAAATACTCCTTGATGATTCGTTTCTTTTCTCTTAGACCCGACCCTTCCCTTGTTGCAGTGCAGAGGGGCAGTGCGGGGATGGCATGGGGTGATGGTCCCCACCTGCAGCTGCATCCTGCTCACCCCGATGTGCTGCACCCAGCATCTCAGTGCATGCCAGCACCCCAAAGCTCAGCATGCAGAAGGGCAACGTGCATCGCTCTCAAAAGATGTGTGAGAAGATCCCTGCAGCACAGCCTGGGCTGCTCACCAGAAGCAAAACCGTTTATAATGTAATCCCTTCCACCCAAATAAATAGATACTCCTGGCCTTAATAAATAAGTAATATAAATAGAGGGAGATACATCTTACCTAGCTGCTGTTGCTATTATTTCCGTTACTACATAAACAGTTTTATTTCTGGCCCGTGCCACATGCCAGGTCACGGCCTGCTGCAATGTAATCTGTGTTCCTGGTTTCAGCACACCGGGGTGGATGTGGTGCTGTCAGAGCAGGGCCCTTCCCACAGCCCTCAGCAGCTGCTCCAGTTGGCCCCAGGCACTTTCAGCCCGTTGCTCAGTGCCCCAAGTGATTTTCCACCACATGCAGACATGCAGATAAAGCCCCATCAGCACCCGCTGCCACCGGCGCTGCGCTGAGCACAGGGTGCTGCCCCTCAGCTCTGCAGCCTGGGTGAGCCTTGCATGGCTGCACCACCCTCAGCCACTTTTTAGGTTTGGAATGTTCTTTTTTTGGTCTTCCTGCTGGTTGTGCTCCCCATTCCCTGCTCTCCCTGCAGGCAGTGCTCATTGCTTGCACCTGAATGCATGGTGCTCAGTGAGTCCTTGCTGCTGATGGGCAACGGATGCCTGGGCCTCCCTTCTTGCACGGCACAGCGGTGCTGCTGCAGAGAGATGAGCCCTTCAGCTTCTGCTCCTGGCAGCACAGCTTCTGTAGGGAGGGGCAGACAGAGGGGGATAGAAGCTCCTCTGTCACAGATGTGCAATTGTCCAGGTTTGTATGGAAACCTCTGCACAGCAGCTGCTGCCACACGCGTGGGGCACTTTTAGGTTATAGCACTGAATACGTTGCTAAAAGCTTGTTACAGAACGAGGGCTGAGGTACCCCACAAAAAGCAGCAAACACGGAGAGCCTGGGGTAACACCATGTGTTATTTGCTGCCCAAAACACCCGGAGGGGCTGTATAAAAAAGCAATGAGAGCCCCGAAGTCCTCATGCTTGTGTTGAGGCTGAAGGCAGCTGTGGCAGCAGCAAAAGCCGCAGCACTGAGGCCATCGTCAGGAGCTCTGCAGGGTCCCCACTGGCACAGAAACCCCAGAAATTGTCCCCGTGGGCTCTGCTTGTCCTGCAGGGCAGCCAGCAGCAGCGTGTGGGCTGCAGGCTCCCGCTGGATTAGGGCCAGCCTGGGAGCTGCTTATCCTAACGGAGCTAATCTCCGTAATCTCACTGCACAAATGCCTCCCTCCTCTCTGCTGGCAGCCTGCAGGGACCTGGGTGTGAGGTGGATGCCAGCAGATGTAAATGCATTGTTCGTCGGAATGGCCCAGTTTAAAAGCAGATCCCTTGTCCCAGCACTGAGCCTCTCACCCTGCGTGCTGCCCTTCTGCTGTCCTCACACCCACCCGACCTTCTGCAGCTTATTTTTTCCCCTTTCCGTGGGTAGCACAGAGGTGATCTCGCAGTCCCTGCTCTGACACCACTGCCTGCTGACAGGGCCTGGCTCTTTTGTGTCCATCTGAGTTATTTCTCACTCAGACAGAGGCCCCTGGGCTCCCTATCTCTGCTCCAGAACTGAGTGTGACATTGCCCGTAGTGATAAGGTGGTGTGGAAGTGTGAGGCAGTGCCAGCATTGCTGCCTGCTGCGGGGCAATGCAAGAGAAGCAGGCAGCTCCATCCTAAAGAACATCACCTATTTTTGCTCAGGATCTACAGGAACCCAGGACCTGCAGGGAGCTCACAATGGGCCTGTCCCCACTCCAGCACCCTGAGCTTCTCCATCAGGTCGCTGAGCTGAAAGCCCATCCCCTCTCTGTGCTGGTGCTGCTGTGGATTTATAGGGAAAAACAAATAAATCTGTGCTCAGAAAAGCTGAGGTGAGGGCCAGACCTGAAATGCCCATTCCTGTGGGGCTGCACTGCTGCTGTGCCATAGCCGAGCACTAATATTTGCTTTCAGGCTCTGCTTTTCCCCTGTGTGGGATCTGTGGTTTTTCTTGTCAATTGGGCTACACGCCTTTCAAAGCAAATTATTTTTAAAGGTATGTATTCCCGTGCTTCTGAGCAGTGGTTTTTGTGACTATGAGTTCAGGATGTCCATTTGGCATCACCCTGTGGGCAATGAATCAGGATTCAGTTTCCATTTGGAGGGAGGAAAAACAGCCCTGTGTGGAGAAAAGTGGTGTACGGGGTCAGCTCTGGGGCCTGGCTGCGTTCTTAATGCATGGAGGAGCATGGGCTGCTGTGCTCCTCCAATGCTGTGCACGGGGTGGCAGCAGCTGGGGCTACAACCCTTGGTCCCAAGCAATACTTCCCTGTGTGTCTCACAGCTGTGGGCCCAGCAGAAGGACTGCGAGGCCATCCCATGGGTATGCCAGCACCGCCGGGTGCTAATCTGCCAGAGAAACCATGCCAAGGGCATTTCTGCCATCCTGCTGCAGGATGGGGTGCCAAGGGGAATATCCCTGGCTGGGACCGATACTGCCAGCTGGGAATGTCCCCTAGTGCCCCAGGGCTAGGGGAAGGCTCTCCATCTAAATGCAGGATGACAGCAGATGAAGGGCAAAGCGCAGAAAGCATGTGGCTGCTTTTTTGGATTGTAAATCCAGGTTAGAACAGCTCCTTCCATCCCTGAGGATCCCACAGTGCTCTATAAATACACTGTGCCCTGGGATCCCTTCCAGCACCGAGCTGCATCCCAGGGGCACAGCAGCTGCCGGAGCAGCACAGGGCTCTGGGCACAACACAGCGCTCCCACCCCATCCCCTGCACCGAGAGGGCAAAGACCGCAACAACTGCTCCTCCTCTGCTTGTTCCAGCCTTCCCGTCGCTTTAAGACATGAATAGCAGTAATGGGGATTAACGATATCTCCTCAATTCAATTACCCCTACCCTGGAAGCATGCAGGATTATTTAGATGTATTATCATTTTTAAGTGGGAGAGCTTTCCAGCAGCCTGATGCTCATACAAATCCACCCGTGGAGAAGGAAGGGATGCACACAGCATTAACGATTGTTACCCTAATTTACAGGGCCTATTTTTCCCACTAACTCTGTGATAATCAAATAATAATCCAGCTAATTACTGGTTGGGGAAAGCACACTGACAGATCAGCCCGCAAACCTGCTGCCAGCACTGCTGTTCCCAAATGGAGATGGAAATGGAAGGAGGGAAAGATCGCTTCAGCTGTCAGCAGGCAGCGGCTGAGCAGGGTGAGGACAGCGGGGCTGCTGTGATACCCCTGTGGTGAGGTTTCTATGTGCTGATAACGGGTTGTTTGTACAGATTGCCTTCTCGGAGGCTGTTTCCTTGTAGGAGCTGTTTTCTTCTTGTTTCTTTTCTCCCCAGCAATCCTGCAGCCGCAGAGAGCGGTGTGCTCCGGGGGCCACCTCGTGGCAGTACGGCCGCCCTGCAGAGCCCGGCGGTCATTAGCGTCCTATTTTTTAATTTTTACGTTTTTCCTTTCTTTGCTTTTCGACATTTTTTATTTCTTTTTAAGGTCAGCGTCATTTTTCATTTTGTATTTTTGTTTCTAAGTTTTACCTTTCGTTTGATTTCTTTTGGTTTTTATTAAACTCTCGGGTGGGCGACGGTGGAGCTGATCAACCCAGTGCTGCTCCAGCTGTAGGCTCCTGCAGGGTGCTGCTCGGGCTGGGTGACAGCATAAAACGTGAATGAAACTGAAGGAAGCAGAGCAGCACAAGGAGTCCGTGGTTTCCCTTTGCCCACATTCTGCTCTGAGCTCGAGGCCGGGCTGGAGGGATGGGAGGTGACACTTGGAGGCCCTACGCAGCTCCACAGCATCACCGACCTGCGTGAGGTTGGTGTAAGGAGGGCTGGATCTCCCCCCAGACGTTGTTAGTTGGGGTGACAGATGCTCCTCTTCACTAATGATGCTCTCTGATTAGCTGAAGCTGCTCCTGTAACAGCTACTGATCAGGTTTTGTTAAAAACTGACTTTTAAAGAGCGAGAGCTGACCTTTTCTAACAGATGGGGCTGTATTATTGGCTTGACTAACAGATTGGAGCAGATGCTATTGCTCATGGAAGGTACAGGCATGGCCCAGGGCCTCCTGCTCTGCTGCCGACGCTCCCCCCACACGTCTGGGGGACCGGACTGCAGCTCATTGCCCTTCTCGGGGTGTCTGTGTCCTCCTGGAGGCACCACGAGCTGAGGGTTCAGGGTCACAGTCATCTCCAGGCTGTGTTCACTGCTGTATGTGGGTGACAGAGGGGTGAATGTAAACCAAGGGTGGCAAGCAGGCTGTGTATTTTGTATCCGCAGATGAAACATCTGAATTTCCAATTTCGTTCCAGCTGATCAACGTGCAGCAGGCAGCCCGACAGCCCGTGGCATCCCAGCAGCTCCGAGCTGGGCAGTGTCTGCGCCGGATCCCGCACTGAGCGTGGAAGAGGGGATAACCCGCCGCTTTATTCTTTCGGACGGGTCTCCCACGCTCTGCTGCTCCGCACATTGGTGGCATTGTCCCCACCTCCTGGCTCCACGGATTCTACTTCCCGATAAGAGTTACCGGTAGAGAGGGCACTCAACAGCCATCAACCCTTCCTCGCCGCCCCCCGCTCCGCTTCTCCCTGCGGGGCCGGGCCGTGCGCTCGGTGCCCCCGCCCCGCCGAGCGCAGCCCATCCCCGCCCCGTCCCTCCCCCGTTGGCCGTGCCCGGCCGCGGCGAGGCGCTGACATCAGAGCCGAGCCGCGCCGGGAGGAGGAGGAGGAGGAGCCGGCCGCACCGGAGCCTTCCTCTTCCCGTCGCCGCGCTCGGGGCCGGGGCGCACCGGCGGGGGGCGGCGGCGGCGGCGCTTCTCCCCTCCCCGTGC
>JACDJE010000053.1:1171389-1503982 GCA_016647715.1 Pavo muticus
CGCCGCTCCCCACGGGCCGCCGCCGCCGCCGCAGTTCCCTCCGTTCCCCGTGAAGGGCGGCCTGCAGATCCGGAAGAATGCCATCACGGACGACTACAAGGTCACCACGCAAGTGATGGGGCTCGGCATCAACGGGAAAGTTTTGGAGATCTTCAGCAAGAAGAGCGGGGAGAAGTTCGCCCTTAAGGTGCGCGCCGGGGCTCTCCGCACTCTCTCCCCCCGGGGCTCCCCGGTCGGGCTCCTCCGGGTCCCCGGGCGGTGCGGGCGGTTCGCCCCGCCCCGAGCCCCGCTCCTCCCGGCGACGCCGCGCTGCCCTGTGAGCGGGGACACGGGCAGCGAAACTCGGGAACCGGTTCTGCGGAGCGGGCGGCCGAGCTGCGGGCGGCCCGGACAATGGGAGCGCTGCCTCCCTGCCCTGCTGCCCGCCCGGCCGAGTTGCTTTCTATTAACAACGCTGGGATGTAGCTTTATGGCTTTCTAATACAAACAGAGCGAATAACATCTGCCTGAGCTGCCTTAGTAGCCAGGGCTTGGTGGGGTTTGTCTGGTGAGTTTGTTTGCCCCGGTGTTCGGATGGCAGACTGACCAGGGGTCCCTGCGCTGAGCTCCATCGGTGCCCACAGGTCTCCCCAGGCTCCATGAATCAGCGCGTAACAGCGAGCAGCAGCAGAGCATTTCCGTGTTACTCTGCTCATCCATTGTCTGTAACTTGCTCCTTAGCATCCCCTGTTTAGCTGTGGATCTTACAGACAGGCATTTCGGCGCGCTTTCGGTGATCCGGAGGTTTCCTTGTTCGAAATCACTTGTTGAGGGAAGGAAGGCAGCAGAGTGTCTCCCTGCTGGAGAGAGACAAGGGGAAGTTTGTGGAGATCGGAGCCGGGTGATGCGGGTGCAGGCAGCCTGGGAGCGCCACGTTCCCAGCAGAGCTGCAGCTTTCACCCACGCAGGAGCTGTTCAGAACCTCGCTGTTACCCTGAGGATGGTGAAGGCTGAAAAAATAACTGTCCGGATCTGTAACCCCCACCTCTCGTTTGTAGCGTTGCCTCTCTGTTGCTCTCGGAGTTTGCCAATGTGAATGAATGAACAGGTGGGCTCTGGAGGTACAAGTGGCACTGCTAAGGTACGTGGGGACAGGATGGTGAGGAAAGTGTGTGGCTGAGGGGGGCCTCGTTCAGTGGGATGATGGAAGTTTGACTTTTCCTCCCCAAAAGCAGGCGGTTTCCATTGGCGGCACCCCGTTACGCTGCAGGGTGACACGTGTTGGCAGTTCGTTTGGGTGGAAATCAGCAAAATCCTCTTCTGTTTTGACAGATGCGCTCTTCACTGCTTCTACAGTTGACTCAACCCTATAAAGCGTGGATCCGGCACTTCCCTTTTGCAGTGCTGAAAGGGGAAGGATGGAACGGCGGTGCGGGGATGGGTGACACCAGGGCTCCTTCTGGGACGGTTGGGGCTGCGCTGCGCTCCCACTGCTGCCAGAGCGCAGTGCAGCAGCTGTCAGGGCTTAATGCTGGGTGCTGTATCGAAAAGCATCTTGTAGAGCAGGACTTTGTGTTATAACTCGGAGTGCCTGAGCAGCTCTTGGAGGGTGATGCTGGATCTCTGCTTTGGAAAGTTGCTGGTCTTCTGCCCTCTGTCCCCTGTCCCGGCCTCTTTGCACTTCCCCGATGCAGAGAGGAGCGTTCAGCTGAGCTCTCCGGCTTTTCAAAAAGCAGCACAGCTGCTACTGTAAGCAATTCCTTCCAGCCCCTTAAAAGCCATTCTGTGGGGGTTTTGGGGTCCCAGACAAGCTGCCCTGTGAGCACAGACCCATGGGGTGACAGCCTGGGATGCAATGGGAGCTGGCTTCATCCATCCCTTGTTCCGCAGTCAGGAAGATGTTGCTTTGGGGACCTGCAGAGGTATTTAGATTGGAATTACTCATGGGCTGCATCAGTGTGGAATGATGACCTAAAGCAGGATGCGCAGAAGTGATTGCATCAAGTAGTCATGTTTCAGATGATGCTTAAAAGAATTCTGATGGCCTCTAGCCAGAAGCCACAGCTGAGATCTCTTCGTGCCGCCTGCTTTGGTGGTGCAGCAAACCTTTCCATTCGGAACAGTTTCTCTTTACATTTTCTGTTCCAAGATCTCCTACATTAACGCAGTCCTCTGCTGGAGGGAAACAATTGTGTGTCTCCTTAGTATTAATGGTGTCTTCTGGTTACATTGTGCTTCCTCTTGGGTCAGAAGCAGCTATTATGTTGCTAAACCTAAAGGAGAGATGCATTTAAGCTAGCGTTTTGCTGAGGGTCAGTTTGCTTAAGAGCACTTTTCAGTGCTCGGGGAGAGTTTGAGCTCAGACTTAGCATTCCAGAAGCAATGAAAACGTTACAGCTAATTTTCTTCCAGTGCAATGGTCCGTGGCAGAGACGCATCATTAAATGAAACAGTGCTATATGTGAGTTAATGGATGGTAGCTTTATTTGCTGCACCATACCTAGGTAAAACTTCTCTTCTTGATCATCATTGTTTATTTCACTAGCTTCCTGCCCTCAGTTTTATTTTTCAGTATCAAGAAGGACCTGAAGCACTCAGGATTTCATGTGCAGGGTCAGAGATGCACCTGAGCTGCCAGTCTCAGCCCGCAGCTGATGGGACCCTGTTGGGTGCACGGTGCTTTACTCCTGGGTGCCAAGCAGGGTGGGAATGTGAAGACTGTAGAGAAGTGATGGATGGAGCTGAAATGCGAGGTTTGAGTGGATTCTTACCCATTTCTTCCTTGTACCTTGGTGCCATTTGTTACGAGCCTAATTTTGCTTAATAATCTCTGTAAAAGTTTCTGTATGTAGGTCACTGCTGACCGGACACGGCTGTGGTCAGGCTGCTGGCACTATGTGACACAGGCTGTGATGGTGGCAAAAGGCTGCGAGCTGCAAATTCTGCTTTTAGCTCATCTTTAGGCAAGGTGCAGGTAGAAGGTTGCTGTCTGAATTCAGTGTATGGCAGGGAAATGGCAGGTAACCCAAACTGGAGAATGGGCCGGGTAGGGCAGGTGCTGCGTTTGTTTCTTGGCTATATGTCATTGATGGGGCAGTTTTCCTTTAAGATAAACCATCAGTGCTCCTCAGCCAAACTTCAAAGTAGGAAATCTTCACCTCTTCCTTCAGGTGGGAGAGCCTCAGGCTGCCTGCAGGGCTGTCCCCTCTCACAGATGGGTTTTGGAGCATCCTCGGTCCTCAGGGCATGTTTGCAAAACATTCTCAGTCTCACTCAGTCTTCCGTCTCATCAGATAAGGTGAGCGATGTTTCCTCTGATGGAGGAAGGAGCCCAGCACTTTCGTGGTTCATTATTCTTCTGAGCTGCCTGTCCTGGAAGTAGGGCAGGCTGTATTGTAGCCGTATCTGCACGGTGCTGGGGGTGTTTGTGTAGCTGATGGCCTTGTGGTCAGCCGTCACGGCTAAGTTGTTGTATAAAGACACTTAAAGAAGCAGAGCACCCTATTTCCCATGGCTTTCTCTAGCTTCATTTGAGATCGAATGCTTTATCCTTCATATAAGCCAGCTGGAAAAATACCCTCGAAGTGATGGAGTGTGTGAATATCCTGGGCTTTTGCTCCAGAGGAACAGAACATGCGTTATGTCTGCTGTACTTCTGCTCCTGTGTCAGCGGTGGGATTTTTGTGAGCTCTACCATGTATTTTATGTAACCAAAAATGTCTTCGCTGTGGCTTTTTGTGCAACTCATAGTTTTAAAGCCGTGGAAATTATAGTGACATCACCGGGGCTTTTCCAACGCAGTGGTTTATTATCTCATTGACCAAAAGAGTTTACTGAGTTGGGTTTTGAGTTTGTTTAAACAATTTATGATCAGCCATAATCCCTTCAGAATGCATTACGTGATCCGAACAGTCATATTGACAACACAGATAAACTGATAACAGCCTGGGAGCCGGGGGCTGACTTTTGCTTTGGCACATGCTCAGGAAATGATAGGGCTCTTTCTCCTAATGACTGAATGCCTTCAGCCCGGGGGCTTGCAAAGGAGATCAGTGCTTCCTATGCGGGCGGGGAGCTGGGAGGTGGGGGTTTACTGGGGTTTGCCATAAAGTGGGAGCCTAAATGTGTGCCTTCGCCCTGGGCTCACAGATGACATCTGGGGCTGCTAGATAAGCCCAATGTCCTCATGCCTGGGCTGGACAGGACAGGAGACCTCCAGGAGAACTCATGCTGAGGAAGCATGGGGGTGTGGGGGCTTGCTCTGTGCTGAGGTTACGGGTGGAAGGAGCCTGCATGGTGGGCAGCCCCGTGCTGGGCCCGCTGTAGGCCCCAGGCCCACGTAGGCCTCGCAGGCCACAGTCAGGCCCCTCTCCCAGCCCGGCGCGCCTGGCCTCAAGTTGCAGCATTCAGGCAGCATGACCTCACCTCCTGGTTTCCAAGAATAACGCGCTGCCTCCCCTCCCCTGCGCCAGGCCGGCTGCTGTGGGGCTGGCCCTGGGGCCTCTCAGGCCTGCAGCTCCCCCAGGCCTCCCCTGCCATGACTTGGGGTGCTGCTGGGCTCCTCTCCCAGCTGTGGGCTGAGCGTGGGGTGGGGATGGGGTGGTCAGGACCCGTCTGAGCCCACAGGTTGAGTAAGGAGAGTCTGGGGGTGTAGGTCCATGAGGACCAGGGCAGTCTTTCCACCAGCCCCATGAACTGGTGGACTACCAGATTTATTTATTTTCTTTTCCTTAATAAACCCGCTGGGAGCCCAGGCTGTCCCAGGTGGCTGTGCTGGGATGGGGCTTCAGCATGATCTGGGCTGCTGTGTGTTGTGATCACCTCTGGGCAGCTGGCATTGCTCCTTTGCAGTGAGCACTCTGCATGCAGGGAGAGAGGCTGAGCCCAGAGAGCTCCAGCAACCTTGTATGCTGTGCTGGGAGCACGTGGAGCCCAGCCACGGCTCAGCCTTGAGCCTGACGCTGCTGGGGAGGACGGCGTCATCTTTCCATGAATTAGTGCATCATGGTGGTGCATGGCTTTGCTGTGACGAAGGAAATTCTCCCAGCGGAAAGGGCAGGTGAGCAAGTTGGCTCAAGCAGCCTGCGACTGTTGCGGTGTTTGCCGTCATATGTAATGAGATTATTTAAGCTGTTGGCATCAGGGATGCATGTGATTATGTGCCTGGGCACCCAGCGAGCTGCAGCCTAAACTAGAGATAAAGTTCAAAATACAATCTCAGATCTGAATGTTCCTGAGGCATCCAGCCAGGCGGGCACTCTGCAGTTCAGCTCCCGTAAGATATCCCAGTTTGGAATCATTGGAAGGATGGGCTTGTTTTCTTCATTATAATCATCTTTGCTGCTTCTCAGTGTGTGCCCCTGCCTGCAGCCAGCTCCATGGGTTCTCTTGATGAGTTCAGCCCTTTCAGCTCTCCTGTCCTCAGGATGGCAGTGTGCATGAGTTTGGGCTGTCACTGCCATGTGCCTTTCATGCTGGAGCAGACAAAAGCTGTGCAGCAGTAGGCCAGGGCTCTGCTGGGGGGCTGAGACCTCCAGTGCTTTTCAGGCTGCCCCATCTCTGGCTTCCCATGGGGCACATGTGGAGCATCCTCTGCTTTGACTCTGCAAAACTGAGCAGTTCTCAGTCCACTTTCCTTGCCCATGTCCTCCAGCCCTGAGACATGGTGTAGAGCTTGTGTAGCCTCTTGAAAGGCTCCTTGGACTCCCTGCCAAATGTGTATTTTCAGGGAAAGAACTAAAGCTGGGACTGCTTGGAAATTTGGCAGCGCGTTCCGTCAGCCGCAGTAGTCGCGGCTGGAGCTGATAGGTGCGGGTGGGAGCGGGGTCAAGCAGCACTGCTCGGAAATGGGCACAGCATCCCACTTGTCTTATCCTCAGCTAGGCTGGGGGAAGGCATGTGCAATCAGATCTAAGCAAACAGGAAAGAATGTGTGTTATCTTCAGCTTGCTGTAAGAAAAAATAAACAGGGAGGAAGGCTGGTCTGGTAGCAAGACTGTTTTTACTGTAAGTAGTAATGATAGCCTTATTGCATCTACCATCTCGAAATTCAAGAATGCTTCAGAACAGGTTTAATAAATTCTGTATCTGTGTGCATTAGCAGAAGGGCAGGGACTGTGCTTGCTGTCATGTGGTATCACTGAGGGTATCATGTCCTATCCCCTTCTGACACAGCCAGGCTACAGGAACCATTGGAGCCCACATCAGCCTCCTCTCTCGGGCTCTGCTGTGTCTCCCTTTTCCTCTCCAGCCATTTCGCAACGTTGCTGCTCATGAGTCTGAGCAGATCTCTAAGAAAACATGGACTTCTGTTGCACAAGTTGCTCTGCTGCGGTGGCTGGATGCCTTTTCCTGGGAAGGGGTGGGCTTGCTGGGAAGTTTAAAACCAAGCAGTCTCCTGGAAGTCATCAGAGCTGGGCACTGGTGTTTTGGGGTGTGTGCACCCTGCGCCATAGCCTAGGTTTCCAGCTAGTGTGGGTTTCCAGCTGTGGCGTGCAGTGTGTGGTGCCTTGCCCATGGGAAGGAGGATTTGGGGAGCCTGCCTGAAAATTCCCTGAGGAATGCCTTCATCCGGCTAACTCCGGGGCTTGCAAGAGTCTTGCTTTTGTGTTCAGTGAGTTTCCCTGCAAGGAGGAATCTCTTCCCAGCACCAGGGACACGAGAGAGAGCAACCGCCCCGCGACTGATGGGAAATTCACTTTGACTCTTGGATGGAAGTTCAGAGCACAGGAACGCTCCCTGCTTTCCTGTCTGACCATGTAAACATGCAACCCTCTCCCACCAGCCAGGCTATCCCATCCAGGAGCTGGCCACACCTCGCTGCTTGGCTCTGGTGACTCAGTGGCTCATTCTGTGTTAGCGTCTCCCTCCTTGTATCCCCGTTCATGCTCTTTATTCTGCTTTGGGGATGAAACTTCCAGTGTGTTATCACGGGGGTAGAACATCTCCCTGCCCATGCTACAAGGTGGCTTTCCTGGAATTGGTGCAAAGCAGGACCAAGAGCTGCTTCCCCTCACCATGTGCCTGTGGGTCCGTGGTGAAGCAGTGTGTTGAGCCGACAGTGCCAGGTTGGTTTGGTTTTAGGGGCTGGGGATGGGATTGTCCGGGATGAACAGTCCCAGACGGCTCTCCAGATGCTGGGGCAGCAGCAGTAAATGCAGTGATAGATTTTTTGTTTGTTTGTTTTCATCTTTGTTTAAATGCTCCTGCTTTTTTCTTCTATCCTTTCATCCCCCCGTCCATTGTAACATAGCAGGCAAAACACTTGCTGTCGTACTTAGTAAGAGAGCAAGGAACTGAGTACTAAAACCTCCCTAGCAGTGGGATACTGGGCATCTGTGAAAGGATCAGCAAGTCTTCCCAGCGTGTGCGTGTTCTCACTGTGGATTTAAAAGATGCAAGCAGATACAACCTCAGCTACTGACTCCTTGCTCTGCAGTGTGTCCAGTGCTGGACCTCTTCGTGGGAGCTGCCTTTAGACGCCAACATTTCCTTCTCAGTCGTGGTGAGAGAGGAGAAGGTTTTTCCTCTGATGGTGTTTTTGGAGGCGTGTGCGTCCCGGCGCTGTGCTGAATTATGCATGCTTGCAGGATGAGGTATTCCGAGGTTACGGCGCTGACCGGGCTGCTGAGCTCCGTCCTGGCTCTGCCAGACCTCCCTGCCTCCCTCCCGTTCCCCGTGCCCAGTGTGGGGCTGCTGCTAGTGCTGGGAGAGCTAATAATAGCAGCTGTGTCCTGAGTGCTTTAATGAGGTGCCAGCAGGATGCAAAAAGGGCTTTTTAAAATAGAAGCGTAACTGTGTTTTCCTCTCAGCTGGAATTGTCTCACGATGCCTGGTGCAGAGGGGCTGAGCCCTGCAGGGGGGTCGGGAGCTGGAAGTGCTGAAGGCTGGGAGCTGGGGTGGGCTCTGCAGGGCCTCCCACACGTGGGGACAGCTCGTGTGTGGCAGGAGGCTCACGGCCTCATTGCTGCTGCGGCCCCAAGGCCCCTTTCAGCTCCAGTTGCTCTGCAAGGCCATGTGCAGGGATGGTGGAGGTCTGCAGGGAGGCACAGCCTGCTGCTAGTGGGGCTGCTTGAGGGGCTGCCAGTGGGGCTGCTTGCTTGCTCTTGTTGCATTGCTTTGAGGTCAGGATTTCCTCTGAAATGCTTCTTGCTCCGGTGCTCAAGGGTGCACGTGCCCGTGGATTGCTTTGGGTTGGAGGGTTGCTCAGCTCTTAACCCATATGAGTTTGTTGCAAAACATTTGCAGTGTGCCACTGTACAAACTATCCTACGGATCCTACACAGAATGCCGGGGCTGCGGGGTATCCCCGGAGCAGCAGCAGGAGGAGGAGGAGCAGGGCAGCTCTGGGAAAGCCCGAGGAGCTTTTACGGTGTGAAACGGAGGACAAAGGCGGAGGAGGGCGGTCACAGCTCCGGGGGGAGCATGCTCAGGGAGGCAGCCGTGGGGCCCCTGCTTGCGCAGACAAAGGCTTGTTATGAAATCCCCGTGTTGCTCTTGTTCCGACCTTCCCCCTGCACAACACAAAACCTCCTTTCAATAGCAGCAGTGGCCGCTTAACGCAGGAGCTGGTTACGTAGGGCAGCAGCCGGCCCCGTGTCCCTGGCAGCACCCAGACCACGTGGGGACGGGGGGGCACAGCTCATCCCAGGGCAGCCCCACATCCCAAACGTTGGTTTTGGGTATGGAGAGGGGGGCTGATTGCCTCTGGGGTGACGTGGCTTGTGTGGGATGCGTGATTGGGGTGCGCAGCTCTGAGGTGACCCCCAAGAGTGAGGTGCTGTGGTTGGGGCGAGCTCAGGAGTGGGCTGCTGTGGTTGGGGTGTGTGTCCCTGGGCTTGGTGTCGGGAGGTGCTTGCTGACTGCTGGTGTTGACAGAGACTGCCAAGGGTACAAAATGCTCTTATACAAATCACCGCGGAGAGGACAGAGTGATGCAAACGTGTGCTGTGCGTCACCGAGCTTCAAGGGCACGTAAATAAAACCTTGGTGATGCCCTGAATGGAGATATGAGCTTCGGGAGCGCTGCGCTGCATCCTATTGGCTTTTCCCAACCCATCTGGGAGAAGGAGGCTTCCCAAAAACAGACTGAATAAGTAAATATGGGGTTCCCTGTGCAGCCAGGCAAAGGATTGCTCTGAGGCTGCTGGGGCCAGGGACCCAGAGGGATGCTTTGAGCTCCTGGTGCTTGCTCAGGGCTGGGCCCACTGGTGCGTCCATCTAGGGGGAACCCTATGGACATGGGGCTCAGGCTGGCACCCTGCTGTGCCACAGTGGCACTGAGGTGCTGCAGTGTGGGCTGGAGCTGTGGGTTTTCAGGCCATGTGTGCTGCCCGGGGAGGGAAGTGCAAAGTACGTAGGTCAGAGCCGAGTTAATGGTTTACGCAGTGCTTGCTTCTGTATTAAACACACCCGTAAATATCAACCACTTCCTATCATAAAGGGCATGTATGTGCTTTTCCATTCACGAGCACAGCAGCTCTGATAGGAAATCTGATTAGACACATGGCTTCAGGGCTGGGATCTGAAGGGAGGGCTGGAAGCAGCCTCAAAGGCTCTGCAAGGAGGTGGAGATAAAGAGACTGAGCGTGAAACACCGGCTGGTCTTGGTGTAGCTCACGTGAGGGTGTTGTTCACCCCTCCCTGACTTCTCATTTTCCTTTTGTAGTGCAGGCCCTGGTGCTGATGGCAATGCTGGTCTCTGCCCGGCCCCAAACCAGCCAGCCCAGTCCCCTGTCTGTCCTTCTCACTCAGTGTCTCAGTGACTGCCAGCAGGTGGTGACCCGAGGAATGGATGAACAGCATTTGGGGCATTCTGAGGGCCTTTCACCTCTATATGATTTATGCCCTGCTCAATCATCAGTCCAAGCTGCATCTGATAGAAGAAGCAGAAGCAGCCTGGGCAAAGGTATTAACACACAGTGCAAACCCCACTGTCTTATTAGGAGAGAAGAATACAGAGAGAGCCACCAGAATTCAGTATTTCTTCTGATGTACAGAATGGCAATGAGGATAGGATCATCCCCAGACAAAACCCAGGATCCGAACGGCCCTCTCCTGTTGTTTTTCTCAGATACACGAAGCAGACACTCATCATTTGTCTCTATTAAGCGCTGCCGCCTGCCGTTGGCGTGCCGCCGCTGCGAGGCTCTGAGTCAGCAGGGCCGCCTCGTGCTGCCATTTACCTGCTCTGACTTCTCCCGTGAGTTCTGCAGCCCCCTCCCTGCGTCCTCATCCTGCTGTCCCTGCTGTGCTGGTGCCCTGGGTACCTGCCTGGGACCCTTAAATCGTTGTACTTGGATTTTGCTGCAGCGGAGCGGGGCTGGCTGAGCGGCAGCACCCCGCTGCATGGGGCCCTGGCAGGTGGCTCCTGGTTAAGCCACAGCCTCTTTGCTCGTCGCCTTTGTGAGCCCGGATGGCCTTTTGTTGCTGCCTGAAAAGCTGAATAGCTGCCACATCTGTTGTGGGTGAGGAAAGGCTCAGCAGATGCCCTGGGCTGGGGGCAGCAGAGTGGGGGTCCTCAGCATCCCCCTGCAGCGGGACCAGCCTTAGCTGCGCTCCCGGGGCATTGCTCAATGCTTGCAATGCTCTTCCTTCCGGGATTTTGCTGGCTTTGCTCTTGCAGGGCTCCTTGTGAAAGCATCATGCAATCACCACAGCTCTTCCCACGGCATCCTGCATCCTCTGCCCGCTTGTGAAACTGCCAACTCACGTTGGCATCGCCAGCAAAACATGTGGCCACAAAGGCGTGGGGTCTGCAGGAGGTGTTTGAAAGGGAAAGTAAGCAGGGAGGAGGAAAGAGCCCAGGAAGCTGGGCTTCCTCCCTGCCCTCCTGCTGCTCTGAGGGGGACCATAGCTGGTGGGGGCCTGGGATGCAGCTGTGTGGGGCTGTCACTTGGAGGGTCCAAATGGTGTGATGCTAAAAGGAGCAAACAGAAGTAGGGGTTGTAGTCGGCTGCTCAGCCGGGTCCTGGCGGGGCAGGAGCTCAGCAAACGTGTTGGCAGCTGTTTGAGTATTTTTGTTGGTTTGTTTCTTTTACCAGAGCAAAGTGTGAAGCACTGCTGATGGGGGAGCAGAAAAATAAAGACACATCTGGCTGTGGCAGCAGGCCGGGGCTGCTGTTAACTCCCTGAGCTGTGGGATGCCAAGCAAAGCGTGGTCCTGCCCTGCTGGGAGCTCCCAGCTTCCACCCGCTGTGACTCACGCACGACATCATGGGGGGGTGGTGGGGCTGATTCAGCTCTGTGTGTGTGTGTGTGTGGGGGGGGGAACCAGAGCACGTTCTGCGTGTGGCTGCAGCTCCCATGTGTGCTCTGCTCCCTTCCTTCCTTCCTGGCTCCCGCCCACCTCCCTGCAGCACACTGAGGGGCTCCAAGGGCTCTCAGTCCTTGCCGAATTTAATGTGTCTGATGCTGCTCTGAAGGCCTGGGCAGCCCCAGCCTGGCACCATGGGCTGGGGGCAGTTAACTCTTGGACACAAGGTGCTTTTCCCATTGCAGCCTCCTCTTTGCAAGCTGAGAAATATAAATATGGCTGTGCCCTGGATACCAGAGCTAAAAAGGGGACAGGGGCAGTGTTACCAAACACACCCAAATACGCTGGACGTAGAGCACATGTGACCAGAGCGGGCAGCAGACTGCAGAAAAATAGCTTTGTTTTGCAGCACTAATATGGTGTTAATGGAATCTGGGGGCAGTGGTTAAAGCCCTGAGCTGCAAGTGGGAAAACCAGGGCTCAGATTGTAACTGGGAATGGGGATAAGCCGATCTTTGATGATTTCCATGAGCGTGTGGTGCTGTGTTTTAACCTGAAATGGGAGAGCATGAAGGTTTGTTGTTGGCTCTGCGGAGCTTGTTGGAGGGCTCAGCACCAATGGGGGCTGTGGGGCAGGGGATGGTGGAGGTGGGGCTGTGGGATGCTTTTACCATGGCTTGGGCATTACCACGTGCCTTCTGCATCCCCCTTCCCCAGCACCTCCCTGTGCCCGGCCCTTAGTGGGCATCAGGAACATTGCCTAAATAGACCCAATCATGCCCTTAAAGAGGCTGGCTGTGCTCCTCCATCCCATAGCCAGCAGGAAGCAGGAGTGAGGCTGGGCTGTTGGCTGAGCTGAATGGCAGAGGGTGTTTGGGAGGCCATCAGGAAGCTGTTTGCTTGCCTGTGGGTGCCTGAGTACAAAAGCAAATGTCACAAAAGCAAACGTCAGGGCCGTGCTGTACAGGTAATGGAGGCGGCTGCCTCCAGCTCGTTAGGAATACAATTAAGCTCCCTGAAAAGCACTTTAAAAATTGGATGTGTATTTTTGTACATCTCCTGGTTGTCTTGCTTAGAATTACGCTGTCTGCTTCCTGCTGTTCAATTTTCCCAGCGTGCAATTACCATTTTTTTCTCTCTTTTTTTTTTTCCTTTAAACTTCCTGACTCCCCACCCAGGCTGTTGGAGCAGAGCTGTGGATAACAAAGCTTTTCTCCAGGCCCTGTCCCCACTGTGTGCTGCTGGGGATGCTGTGATGCTGTGGAGCGAGGTGTGGAAATACACCATGATTTTCCCTAAGGCCAACCCTATTCCTGGTGCCAGAGCCCCCAGTGCCAACCTGAGGTCGGGGCAGTGGGTGCTTTGCTCTGCCAAACCCAGCCCCAGAGCTGCTGGAGGCAGGAAGGAAGATGAAATGCGCTCAGGATAGGCACAGTTGTTGCTCTATATTTAGAAGTATAATAATTAAGGCTGGTTGTTTATCCTGACGAACACGGTAATTAATAGTCTGTGGCAGCCTAGCAAATCCTTCCTGCACCTGGGAACTGTGAGTTGTCTTTGGGAAGGGCAAGGGCCTCATTAGAGGGCTGCTGCTATTTGGGGAACATCTGGCTGCTGCTTTGTCCCTTCTTTGGGCGTGCATGATGTGGGCTCGTGGCCTCTGGAGCTGCCTGTGTGTGGGGCCCTGAGCAGAATGACCCCACCACGAGGGTGAGGCATGGGGCCAGAGGTGGTGGCTGGATGCAGATGTTGGCCCTGAGGGGAAGGAGCAGTGCCTGTGGATGGGCAGTGTGTGGCTGCGTCGCTGCCTGGAGAGGGGGAGGATTTTGGTGGCACATGGAGCTGTGATGCTAACAAAGCTGCTTCGTGAGCACAGCCAGAAGTGGTGCTGGTTGGTGTTCTGGGCTGCAGGAATCTCAGGTGTGATTCAGGGAAATGAGGACGAGCAGCCTGTGCTGATGTAAGGACGTAGGGGAGAAGGGTGCAGAGGAGCCCTGGGTTCGTGGGGGACATGAGAGCGATCCAACCCCGTGTAATGCACAAGCCTGGCTTCTGCTGGAGCGCTGCGGTACTGCAGTGTTCCCTGCGGGGCCCAGGGCTGCAAATGCGAGCGCTCCCAGGCCAACTGCCTTCCCTGGAGCTGCTCTTCACTGGCTTTTGCTACCCACCAGGATCACTGACGCTGGATCAGGAGCACAGCTGAGGGTTAACAGGACGGGCTGCACTCTGTCACCCCCCCCGGGTGCCTCTCGGGGTGGTGGCTTTGCGCTGCTCCCGCTAGATGGGGATGGAGGCATTGCATGCAGCACCCAGAGCCTCGCCGAGCCGTGCTCACACTGTGCCTGCCTGCCTTGCCCAGGCACGGTGCCTGCTGCTCTGCTCCTCGGGGTGCTGAGCTGATGGAGTTCTGCCTCTTTGCAGATGCTGCAGGATTGCCCCAAGGCGCGCAGGGAAGTGGAGCTGCATTGGAGGGCGTCGCAGTGCGCACACATTGTCCGCATCATGGACGTCTATGAGAACCTCTACCAGGGGAGGAAATGTCTGCTCATTGTCATGGAGTGGTGAGTGCACTGGGGCTCTGTGATTGGGGTGGGGGGGTGAGGTGTCCCACTGGGGGACACTGACACTGCGAGAGGTGTTGCACTGTGATGTTCAGGATGGACTTCCAAGGTGCCGTGTTCCCTGCACTGGCTCTGAGTCATTCTGAAAGCTCTCTCAGGCTTCAGGCCTGAGTTCTGGTAGCAGATGGGTCATAACCAAACTCGCTTTGGCCGAGTGAAGCCAGGCTCTGCACCAAGTGCTGGCACCCAGCGGCGCAGTGCGGTCAGCAGCCAAGCAGCAGCACCGCAGCCGGCAGCGCTGCTGAGCCAGCCTGCTTTGGGTGGCTGCTTGATACAACATGGGGAGGAGGAGGGATGAAGGGGAAAGTATTGAAACCACATCCCAACCGCAGCTGTGATTTAATACAGCTTTCTTGCCAAAACCTCTGGCAAGCTGGCAGGTTGCCTGGGGGGGCAGAGGGTGCACGGAGCAGCTCCGGGATGGGAAGAGGCTCTGAGAACCATATCAGGACCTGGGAGCTGCGGGTAGGATGGGGCGGGATGGGGTGGGATGGAACGTCTGCCTGCGTAGGAGGAGAGTGATGGAGTGATGGGCAGCGGGTACTTAGGGTGGGGACAGTGGGTGCTGCGTACCATTGTGGTGGCTTCCCCCTGTCCAAGGGATGCTTGGGATGCAGCTCCCTGCACAGAGCAGTGTGACCATAACCGTGTGATCTGCGGTGCTCCCGGCTGGTTTGGTGCTGTCCATGTTGCAAGATGTCCAGCTTGAGATGCTATCTGCACCAGGAAGGCCAGGAGCTGTTTCTGCTTGAATTAGATAAGGCTGAGACAGGAAGTGCTGTTATCCCTGTTCTCATGGAGAAGTGATCCCCGATCTTATCCTTGATCTCTCTTGGAGCTGAGCCTTTCCTTAGGGCACTTGGGGAGCCTTCGAGGCCCAGGAGCCATTCCAGTTTCCCAGCCCTTTCCCAGAGCCTTATCTGTGAGCTGCTCTGCTGCATTGGAGTCCATCCCTGCCTCTCCCCATCCCAACTCCAAGCCAAAGTGAACCATGCCATGCAGATCCACTGGTAGAGCCCAGCTCTGCACTCAGCCTGTTGGGGTGTGGGAGATGTCACCCATTCCCATGTGGGCACACGGCGCCTTGCTATGCAACCAGCTGAGCTCAGCACTTCGCACAGCACGGGGTTTCCTCACCAAGGAGGTAGTTGTCTCGTGAGCTAAACTAGGCCAAGCAGTGCTCTCGCCACATTAGAGCATTTTGCTGTCTTTACTGTAAATGTGTTTTTGTGGCTTGGTGGGCAGACCACGTCCGTTAGCTCCCAGCATCTCTGCAGCGTGTGTGAATCCTCTGCCCCTCTCATTTCTGGAAGAGAGAGGCGCTGGGACACCGCTGCCCAGAAGTATCAACCTCAGAGTGGGGATGGAGAGGAGGTGCATCTCTTTCTGAGCTCATGCAGCTCTTGGCTGGGCACCAAAGGGGTCTGACATTGCTCGAGCTGGGGCTGCTGACATGCCCCCCCTTATCCCTAACCCTGCTGCTTCTCTTCCAGCTTGGATGGTGGGGAGCTCTTCAGCCGAATCCAGGACAGGGGAGACCAGGCCTTCACGGAGCGGGGTATGGTGCCCACAGTGACCTCTGTTCAATCCTTGGGCAATTTCTTGCTCCTTATAGGAGCGTCCCATTCCCCTTGAATCGGTATCAGGGTTTTGCATTTGGGGAATGCCAAGTTTGGATGTGGGTGCCCAGCCCTTGATCACAGCCCCAGTTTTTCTTGCTCTGTCAAGAGCAGAGCTAAGGGATGTTTACTCAGCATCCAATGCATTCCAGCACAGAAACACTGCCCCCACATCCATAAAACACAAACCATGGGGGTTGTGGTTTTATAGGGAACGCATGATCTGTGGAATCACTGCTTGGGGAGGGAGGTTTCAGGTAGAGGAAGCACTTTAAGCTGCAGCCATAAGCTTTGGCTCCTGGTCTGAACAGTAACCTAGGGGACAGTGCCTGCTGTAAGTCACCTACAAAAGCTTTTATTGGTTTCCTTGCTGCTTCAGAGGCCTCAGAGATAATGAAAAGCATTGGGGAAGCCATCCAGTACCTGCATTCGATCAACATCGCACACCGGGATGTGAAGGTAGGAGCGATGCTGAGCCCTGCCCTGCCACAGCGCTGCTGGGTCTGCCTCCAGCCCTGCCCTCACCTCTTGTCCCTTGTATTCCCGCAGCCGGAAAACCTCTTGTACACCTCCAAAAGGCCCAATGCTGTGTTAAAACTCACTGACTTTGGCTTTGCTAAAGAAACCACCACACACAACTCCTTGGCCACTCCGTGCTACACGCCGTACTACGTGGGTAAGCTGCTGGGGGCCAAGCTCTCAGGTCTGCAGGGCTGGGGGTGAGGGGACTCCTCCTTGGTTGGAACTGGAGGGAAGCTCAGAGGGACCATGCTTACTGCCTGCTTACTGCCCATCAGCTCTGCACCCACCTAATGGGGAAGCAGTTTTCCGGATGGCCCCTTGCTGGACTGCTTTGTACTGCTTTTGGGGTTTGCTGCTTTTTGGGGTGTAGCTTTGCCCGTGCTTGCATGGAGCAGCTCATCCTTCATGGTACTGCTGCTGGTGCGTGCAGTACTTGGCACAGGCAATGCATGGACAACACTGCTGTGCCTGTGCTGCAGCATCGTGCTGCAAGGTGGCACTGGCCCTGTGCATTGCACTGGAGCTGTGCTGCCCTGAGGGTCTTTGTCTGCACCCCAAAACCCACTCTCTTATCCCTCAGCCCCCGAGGTGCTGGGCCCAGAGAAGTATGATAAATCCTGTGACATGTGGTCCCTCGGCGTCATCATGTACATTCTGTAAGTCAGCCATTCCCTCTCCACCCTGGCGGGGTGTCCCATCACCCTCTGCTTCCTGCTGGGAGCACACACTGATGCTGCCCCTCTCCATGCAGGCTGTGTGGGTACCCCCCCTTCTACTCCAACCATGGCCTTGCCATCTCCCCTGGCATGAAGAAGCGAATCCGCATGGGCCAGTATGAATTTCCCAACCCCGAGTGGTCGGAAGTGTCGGAGGAAGGTAAAGGGTGTTGTGGGGCCATGCAGGGTTGAACTGGGCTGGGGCATCTGGGGGGCTGTGTGCAGGTGTTTTGGGGCTGGGGGGAGCTGCCCTGGGACCTACCCATGCCCCTTTCTTCTCACCTTGCAGTGAAGCAGCTGATCCGCAACCTGCTGAAGACGGACCCAACTCAACGCATGACGATAACAGAGTTCATGAACCACCCCTGGATCATGGTGAGCAGCGGGGTGTGGTGGGATGGGGATGGGGGCTGGGATATGGGCTGGGGATGGGACACCTCTGGCTGATGCTGCTCTGCTCCCCTGCCCCACAGCAATCCATGCAGGTGCCCCAGACCCCACTGCACACCAGCCGTGTGCTGAAGGAGGAGAAGGATCTATGGGAGGATGTGAAGGTAAGACTCCTTTGAAATGATTTTCTTCCCCTAAAAGCTCTGTGCTCCAGGTACTGCCTGGTTCTGCCTTCCCCTCATGCTGGGCAGGTCCCACATTGGGCCGATCCACGTTGGAACTGCAATTCAGTATAAAATTGCAATGCAAATCCCAGCGGATGGAGCAGGCCAGAAAAGTCAGCTGCGGGTCCATTGGTTCCATCCCATAATTTCCTTATGACTGGGACTGTGGGAGGTGGCTGGGGGGGGTCCCTGCCTCGGGGTCTCTTTGGGGTCTCACGGCAGAGCTGACGGGTGCTGTGCTGTGCCCATCCCTGCAGGAGGAGATGACGAGCGCGCTGGCCACCATGCGAGTGGACTAAGAACAAATCAAGATCAAGAAAATCGAGGATTCCTCCAACCCTTTGCTGATGAAGAGGAGAAAGAAAGCCAACCCTGCAGAGCCTGCCGCACTCCCGCACTGAGGGCGCCCGCGCCGCCGGCCCTTGAGAAAGCAATAACTATATATATATTTTTTTTAAGACAAAAAAAAAAAAAGACAAAAAGAGGCAGACTGTTATACCAAGCGCATGGAATTCAGACCTTTCTACCAGACTAGTTATTTTTAGCTACTCACCTGTGTTTCTGACCTTTCTGGAGCAGGCGATGTCCCCATCCGATCCACGCTCTCCGACCGGGGGGGTTTTGTCCTATAGGTGAACGACGCTGATAATTGGATTATTTTTTTTTTCCCTTTTGTGAAACATTTTTGTTTTTTATTTTTATTGTGTTTATTTTTTTTTCCTTCCTTCCTTCCTTCCTTCCTTCCTTCCTTCCTTCCAAAGACATGGAAATTCCTGTGGTGACCTTCCTGTAGGGTATATAACATAAGTATTTTTTAAAACTACTGTAGAGCTGAAACCCTGACAGCGCGCTCCCTGCGTGGAGCGCCGGCTGGAGGCGAGCTTCAGGCAGGGCTGGGGGAGGGAGAGCTCCCAAAGCAGCCACTGGGGGGGTTGGTGGGTGTTGTGCTGCCTCCCTGGCCTGGAAATCCGCTGCTTTTAAAGCAAGCTTGGGGAAAAAAATGAGGAAAAAAGTATCTTTGGAGCCCTGCCCTGCCCTGGAAGCCTTGCTGCTCGCCGGGGGCACAGGGCTCTCTGCAAGCACCGCGTGCGTCTGTGCTGCTGTCTGTCCGTACGTGGCTGTGCGTCGGTACGGGGCTCACCCCCACCCTGTGCCATCCAGTTCTGACCTCAGGGCGGGTGGGGGGCCGGGTCTGGGGGTGCCCCCCTGGTCCCCCAATCTGTGCAGGGCAAGGATGCTTCCCCCTCCTCCGCCTGCACGATGCTGTGCTGGGGGGTCCCTGGGTGATGGAAGGAGGGGATGCGGTGGTGCAGGGCTGGGGTCTTGCTGCCCTCCAGTGTGGCTCCTACGGGGGGGCCGGGAGCGAAGCCCCCATCCCCGAGCAGAACGGCGGCGCTGAAGTCTTTAATCCATGAGTTATAATTATTATTATTATTATTTGTCACAACGTTTCACCGCATTTAATGTGCTCGGGGAGAAAGAAAAACGTTTTTTAAGGCCATGTTTAGTTTTTAGGTGATCTTTTAGACACTGTATGCAATTTTAATTTGTTTTAAGAAACAGTTTTTATCTTACATATATATATATATTTTTTTTTTTCTCCCGTCTGTTGGCTTATACTAACCTTTCTGGTCTGCTCTTCGGTCCTTTGGATTAAAGACTCTTACTGCGTCTCCCAGTCTCTCCTCCTTGCTCGCGTGGCTCCAGGCCTGCTGGCTGCTTGGTGATGTCCTGAAATGGCTCCAAAGCAGCTGAGCTCCCCCCAGATGTTCTTCAGGGACGCAGTGCTGCTGCCCCACCAAAGTCCCTTTATGTGGGGACACGGTGAGATCTGGTAGCCGGGTCTGCCTGGATGATGCTGCAGGTGGAGTATCTTGCATGGCAGCGCTGCTGGGATGGGGGGTTTTGGGGCTGTGGAGTTTTGGGGCCATGGGTGCTGCACCCAGGTGCCGGCAGGGGGAAGTACACATCCGGAGTCGTGGTTGTGCTGTGGGCACTGGGGCACGCATGGTGCTGCCACTGTCCCCTCTCTGCTGGCTGTGGTCACAGCAGGTGACCCATCAGGATCTGCAGGCACTGGGAGCTGCTGCTGCTCATCCCTGTGCTTGGCTGCAGCGTCTGCAGGTGGGGAGGAATTACCAGCACCCCCCATGCTGCCCTCCTCGTGCTTCTCGAGGTGGAGATGCTGCTGTGCTGCTCCCGGAGGTGCCGCTGCGGGCTGCAGTCATGCGGCTGTGCAGGAAGGACAAGCGCCCGATCCCACAAAGGTGCTGCAAGCAAAAAGGAGCTCTGGCGACCTCCTCCCGTCATCTTTGCAAGAGCCAAGAGGGGAGGAGCCATTCTAGCTGCCAAGTTCCAAAACAGTGAGCTCATAGCTGCTACCCAGCAGCACGCCGGGGCTGTTTGCACAGCACAGCTCTCCCCACGGAGCGGAAATGTGGACTGTACAAACACGCACTGCACCCAGAGGTGTGAAGCACAGTAGATCAGCTTCGGGCTCAGCCCACGGCTGCTGTGAGTGCTCGGGCTTGCGTAGGTTCAACGTTTTGGAAAGAAGTTCTTTATAAACAAACGTAATCCCAGCGATAAAACCCCGAGGTGGGGTGGGAGGTTGGCGTTTCCTTTGTTGCTCCTCCTGCCCTTCCCTGCAGATCACTCCGGAGGGGCCCCGTGCACCACAACTCCTTTTTTCTGTCACCGTTTTCTTTCTGTTGAGGTGGACGAAACCAGAGCTGTGTTTTTTTTCTGTAAAGATTCTGATACTAAAAGGAATAGTGGGGTCGGTGTGGGCGGCGGGTGAGAGCGGGGCCTTACTCACACGGGGCCATATTTTGTAGCTTTGGGTTCGAAAGCAAAATTTTGAGTCAGATTTGTTCACGAAGTGCTGGAAGTGAATAGGATGAGGAGGATAGGAGAGGGTGACCGTAAGCTGGGGAGAGGCGTGATGGTGTTTTCTATTATACCTGGGAGAGCATCCTCTGAGCTGATGGGGTTGACGGACTCAGTCTTGGGAGAAGGTGCTCTTGTTCTCCTGCTTTCCAGAGTGGAAACCTCTGAAACCCCAAGTGATGCAGGAATGGGAGGAAGCCAATTTGTCTGAAGATGTTCATTCACTCCTTGGTAAAGTCAACCGGTGAATACCAGCACTGTGCCCCTGGGTGTACCGATGTCACCCAGTTCACCCTAAACTTTGCTCAACCTTAACAGCAGACAGAGATTGCTGATTGGCACTGGAGGCCGGAGATGAGGTAAGTGCTATATCCCACCCCTGGAAGTTGCATCCGTGACAACAGGCAGCTCTGAGTCGCATGGCCCCGGTGCCCCTTCCCTCAACACCTCCTCACCCATTGCTCTTCATCATTCTAAGAACCTGCGGTTGGATTCTGCTCTCACATTCCTCCTCCACACCGTTCTCCCATTGCTCTGAGCTCATCCTCAGTGCTGCTGTTAAAATAACATTTGCATCATATTCAGCCTTTGACCATCCTCACCCATCACGTCATCCCCATACGTGTGTGCTGTGACGTCGGTGCCCAACGCTTTGCGTAAACTCAAGGGCCCACCCATGCGATGTGCTGACTCTAAAGGAATATGTGAAAGATTCACCGCAATTCTTTAATGATCGGTAGGAAAATAAGCCCCACCTTGTTATCTTTGGTAGCAAACTTCCTGCTAAGAAGAAGAAAATAGATTTCTCTCTCTTGCGGGGATCGGTGTTGATCAAAAACCTGGCGCCGCTCCAGGGGGACCGTCAGCATTTGCTGCTACCTGAGAGATGAATCATGGAGATCTCGTTTCCTCGTTCGTGATGAGCAAAGTGGCTGCAGCTCTTGCAAGGACGGAGATGAGGCCCAGGCTGCTCGGGGCACAGCACAGCTTGTCCATCTCCCATGGTGTTGGTCAATGCCGGGCAGCCCCGGAGGGACGAGCTGTGCTGGGGATGTGCAGACAGGAAGGCGCGTTGTGCAATGGGCAGCAATCAGAGCAGCACCGAGCACTGCGCACCGTTGGCTATTTGTCTGTGCCTCCAGTTTTCTAAATGACAAGGGTTATGACTTTTCCCGTGTGTGCACTATCATAAGCTGTTCTCAGTGCAGTGGAAGCTAGCCACAGTCTTATGTTGGCCGAGCAGGCTTTGCCTCCATTGCATTTCAGGTCTGTCGGTCCCCAGCTGTGCTTTGCACAAGGTGGAGATGCTGCTTGTGTTTCAGATCCCAGTGCTGGGATTCCTTGCAGCTCTGTTTGGAGCTGCCCCAAAGCAGTCACAGTGGCAGGATGGGGCTTGGCCATTTCTCCTGATTCAGGGCCACTTCATGGGCTCGTGCACTGGCATGGCTGACTTGCTAATTAGGCTTTCTTGAGTGTTTTAATTAAAACACCAGGTGTTAGTCCGTATGGTGAGGTGGGTCCTGCTGAGTGTTTGCTGAATTTGAATGTAAGATCACAGAGACTTTGGACAGCACTCATTAGGGTGATGATGGCTGATAAACTCAGCTGTAAAAATGGGCTGTGCAGGAGCACCAATCCATGCTTTTTTGCTGGCAGAAAGGGGCTCTCCAGCAGTTGCCCTGTTGTGTTAGAGCAACCTGGATGCTTCCTTAGCTGGGAAGGCAGAGGAGTTCCTCATTGCTCTGCAAACCCTGATGACTGCTGAAGCCAGCACAGAGCTGTCAGTGTGTTATGGATAGAGTGTGAGGGCTGTGCTGGTCACAGGAGCTGGGCTCAGCATTGCAAAAGTGAGAAACTGAAGTTTCATCTCAGGGAAAAAGAAATTCGGCATTGCTGCCAGGAAGTGAACCCTGCAGCCCTGCCTTGACCCCCTGGATTGCCTGGAGCAAAGATGTTGTTGCTTCAGGGTGTGATGAAATGGTGGAGAGACTCTGCAAGACACAGAAGCACAGAAAGCAGAGAAGGCATTGCCATCCCTATCCCATGGAGGTCTCCATCTCCTCCTCAATCAGAAAGCCCAGCACTTGGATTGAGAGTCCAAGGAGCTGGTGTGGCTGGGAGCCAATGCAATGATCTCCCTTCCTCCTTCCAAATCACTGCACAACGGGGTGAGTCCCTGTTAGAGCTGTGCTCAGCCCCTTTCACAGATAACAGATGGAATAGGATGAAAAAGCGTTGCAGGGATCACACATCTCTCTCAGTCCTGCAAACCCCCGGGGCTCAGTTCCAGCACCGGGAGCCGAGCCCTCAGGATGCATCAGGTTGGAGTGATTGAGAGCAAAGGGGAAAGAAACGGCGGCTGTTCCTGTTGGGTCCCTGTGCTGAGGGTAGGCGGCCATTAGTCATCATGAAACCGTCTGCGTGCCGAGGAGACGCACAGGGCTCAGTGCAGCCCAACACACCACATGGGAAGGAGCTTCGCTGAATGCGGGCGGCTTGATGAGAACCGCCGCCCCCCAGAGGGCCCTGCGCTGCTCCGGGTGCCCCGGGAGGCATCGCCTTGCTTTGCACATCCCGCTGTCCAACCCTGGTGCTTTGCACATCCCATCGCCCAGCCCTGGGGCAGCAGCTGCAGATGTGATGGGAGGAATTGCTTTGCAAGCCCCCTAGCCCTTCATATCCATTGGTTTTGCTCGTGATGCTCCTTCTGCTGTGCTTGGTTTCTGGGACAGCAGCAGTGGGGCTGCTTTCCTGGGCTTGGCTCTGTGCTGGAAAAGGAGGCAGAGTGTTCAGCTCACTCTGTAACACCAGAGCATTGCCAATAACCATTAAAGGCAATGCAACAGGGTGGAAATGGGCAGATAAAGGGCTTTAGCAGCACTTTTGTAGGGATGTTTTGGGATATGTTGAGCCCTTTCTTTCTTTCCATTTGCCTTGCGTCTTGTTATGCTCTTCAGAAAGAAAAGTTTGTGATAGGAACCTGCAAAGCCCCAATTTCGGTCACATGGGGCTAAAATCTAGGGCACCGAGAGGCATTAGCATGGCCCGAAAAGTTAAGAAAACCCATTAAATAACAAGTATGAACTGTAACCACAACTGAAATTGGGAGAGTTCTGAAAGCTTTTGCAGTTTTGATTTTGTCTTTTCGGTGCTTCGGTGCCCTCATGGCACTGATATTAGGGTCCCCATCCTGCGTGGCCATTCGAAGTGGTGCTGGTGCCCAAAGGCACGCTTCCTCCCTGTTAGCAGAAGGCGAGTGGCTTTCAGGAAAGGTTCCAAAGAGGATAAAGTGGAAGAAACAGAAGGAACTGCTGCTCCAGCCGTGGGCAATCTGATGCATTTCCACCCTTGGTGCGTTCCCTGTTTGAAGTGACATTTGCTTATGGAGGAGGGAAAAGCTAACTCCTGGGTATCCCGAAGTCCTCTGGAGTTATGTGCTCACACGTGAGGGATTGCACTGAAGCAGTGGTGAAACCACAACCGTTTTGCCTGTGCAAACCCAGCGTGGATGCTCTCCCTCTCTTCTCTCTGGGCTCTGTGTTCTCCCTGAATCCAGGCATCTTTCTGATGGAGAAGGGAAGGATGGAGCGGCTGCCCTCATGGCAGCACCTCATAGAGCTGCTGGTGCCCACGGCAATGATTCACCCGCACAGCTCGGCTGTTTCATCATGAAATCATCTGACGTTGGGGTTGTGCAAGCCTGGACTTTGCTGGTTGTCCCTCTCTCTGCTCCCGTGCCTCAGAGCTTGCCCTGTGCTTGAAGCACGGGCTGGGTTTTGCTGGGCTTTAAGGGAGGAAAATAAAGATTAGGAGCATATTCTTGGCTTTGCTGTTGGAAGGAAGCCCTCCTGTGGGGCGCAGTGGGAGCTGGGTGGGTTTCCATGCAGCACTGGCTGCACTGTGGCAACTCAGCTCAGCTGCTCTGCTGGGTTTGTGTTCTGGTTGGTTCCTGATGTCCTGCATTGCTTCACCCTGTGGGAGCTGAGGCTCTGGTGAACATCCTCCTTCAATTCTTTTCCCTTAGGGCTTAATGGTTATTTCTATTGTTTTAACCCCTACATGGTTTATCAGTGTGCAACCAATACCAGGCTGCAATCTTTGCAGCAGCACTGCTCCAGAGGAGCTCATGCAGTGGGGATGGGGCTCGGGGAGCCCTCAGGCAGTGGGGTTTTGCTCTCAGGAAAAAAATAGAGATACCCAGTGAGGAAACCATTTTCTTCCGTGGGATAAGAAATAAAACCAACAAACCAAACAAGCAGAAAACCACTGCCTGTGAGAGATGCGACAGTCCCACACTGTTACTGTAACACCCAGACTGACTGAGATTGGCAGGAACTACATCAGCACTACGTGGTGTGGGATAATGAACGCAGCACCGCAGCCAGAATATGGCACAGCACATCTTGGGGTGCACGAGCAGCTGCAATGCCAAATCCCTGCTGTATAGAACACTCATTTTGTTGTATTTCCCCATAAAGGCTGATGTTTTAGGTGTGTGCTGATGGATGCTGGGGCACCCAGTGGGCTGCCACCTGTCCTGATGCGTGCAGCACATGCAGGGACAGGATGCAGCCTGAATGGTGCATGTGCCACGTTCTGCTTCGAGGTGGGTGTGAGTCACAGCTGTGACTTGGGATGGTCCTGCTGTGTCACATCGCATGCTGCCCTTGAGTGCTGTTTATTTTTCCTCCTTTTTTTTTGCCCAGGAGTGGGAGGGACCGCTGTGGATAGGGGTGGCCTGAGGGCATGGCCAGAAGTGACTCACAGCATTGCTTCTCTGCTGGCATCATCGGTCAGGAATTCTGCCTTTGGTTGCCCAGGCAACTTCTGCCGGGGTTTCCAGAGCCTTCCTCTGAAAACTCCTTGGGGATGAGGCACGCCTTTAGTCACAGGTGTGTGTGCATGTGTTTCATCCACGAGGTCATTGCCGTGCTGCAGACATCCCCGTGTTTTGGTGACAAGCAGCACAGACACGTCTGCACGCAGCCCAGCCCATGGGTGTCCCCCTGCAGAGCACAGCTGTGCTCTGTGTCCTGCACCGAGCTGCTCCGGCGGCCTCAGGTAACTGGAAACCTTCCTGCTGTGTACAGTACGAGGCATCCCATCCGCTTCCTTCCTGTGGTTAGCTCAGCAGAGTGACTGAGCTTTACTGAAAAACTCACCGCCAAGCTGACTCGGCCTTTTCCCCAGGCAGGGGCAGCTGCTGAGCTGCCCGGGCTCCTACCTGGAGCTGCTGCGTCGGGTGCTGTGTGCCCAGGGGACGCAAGTCATGCAGAAGGGGTAAAACTGCAGAGGTGGATATTGGCTGGTGTTAGCTTGGGGGGGAGGTGGTATCTCCTGTCTGATCGGGGGTCGAGGCCTTTTCCTGAAGGAAAACAAAGGTGAAGCCATAGAATCATTGAGGTTGGAAAGGGCTGTAGGGTGGCCAGGTCCAACCCCACCTCATCCACGCTGTGCCCGCTGACCGCACCCCTCAGTGCCACCCATGGACTGCATGGGGTCAGAGTTCCTCTGCCATAACACAATGGCAAAGGGGTGGCTGGCAGGAGGTTTGTTCCAGTGAATATTTCATTAGGAATTTGCATTTAAATGTGAGCTCTGTGGGTCTTCTTGCTTCTCTGGTCATTAATGCATGCACTGAGTCCTTGGTGGTCCTCCCCTCATGCACTCATTCCCCATTGCCTCCATGCACTGGTGATGCCGTACAGCCACATTAACAGCTTGGAAGAACAGAGGAGAGCCTTTCTTTGCCACAAGGTCTTTATTAGCAAAAATAACATCTTTCTTTCCATGCAAACTGATGGAGCATCTCACACAGTGACAGCAGCTGGGGCTGTGCCCACCTCCACTGAGGATGTGTGCACGTGGCTCCAGCAGTGCCCTGAGCCAATGGCACTGCGCTGGGAAAGCCTCCATCTCCATACACACAAAAAGAGAATAAATCACATATAAATAGTCGCTTTTCAGCAGTAATTTACAAAGTACAGGAAAGCAAACAGCAAACTGGCTGTGTTTCATCGTCCTGGTGCCCAAATACTTCTAAATATTAGAAGCAAATGCCCTCCAGGTCTTGGGATCTTCCTCCATCTCCTCTTGCAAATTAGAAACGAAACCAAATATTGCCAGCGCTGCGTGCAGCTCTATGGATTTGAATGCAAATTACCCAACCCACCTTAAAATGGTGGAGAATTAAATATCCTCTAACTTCTGAAAATATAAAAATATAATAAACACGGAATAAAACTCAACCAAAGACTGAAAACTACCCGAGTTAATTCTTCAAAGTGCAGAGTGTCCGACCCAGCAGCTCTGGAAGCCAGTCGACAGCAGCCTTTAAATCAAGTTCTATTAGAACCAACTGCTTCGTTCCTATCACTAATTCTCTTTGTCCTGGAACAGCATACAGACAGAGGGGAAAGAGCCAGCGTTAACCGAGCTATTGCTGAGGCAGTCATGGGTTGTTTGCTGGAGAGCAGCTGCTCTCCTCCCCAAGGCTTTCCATGCAAAGCAGGAGAAAACCAACCTGCTTTCAGTTATTTCTGGTCATTTTGCTCAGAACAAGGCCGTGTAATAACTCTGAATGTCTCAGTGCCCAATTGCAACTGCAAAACCAGGGATGGGGACGTGGTCATGGAAAGAAATAGCTGACTGCATAAATTAATCATAGCTGCAGAGGGGCAGAGGGCTCATCTGGTGTTTGCAGTTGGGCTTTGCTGATCCCAGAGCTGGGTTTGCTGCTGCCCAATGACTGTGCTCAGAGCAATTGCACTCAGGGTGAACTCGGCTCACTGCCCACGCCCCGGAGGGATGGGGGCTCTGAAGCAAGGAATACAGCAGCGCTATCATAAATGGCACAAAACGCTGAGCAATAAATAGTTCACGAACTAATAACGCAATATTGTAAACATAGACACTGAGGTATTAGGAAAAACAATAAATATTAAATTCATTCGGAAGGAAAAAAAATAATAATAAAACGACCAACTTTTAAATAGAATTCTGAACGTTGAGCTGCCATTGAGCTGTAAGCCTTGGGCTGAGCCCCAGCACAGCACGGTGTGCTCTGTAACGCCGCGGGGCTGGGCTGAGAGCAGCTGCGTGCGCTCACTTCCTCCTCCTCATCAGCAGGTACTCCTCGATGTAGTTGATGAAGATGTCGAACTCCCCCATGGCTTTGTAGATCCCGTTCTCATCCATCTGCAGGTGAAAGTCAGCCCGTGATTCACCGCCCGCACGGCTGCACGTGCGGTGCAGAATCCCCGGCAGCGCTCTCCTTCCACCGAAACCTCCGCTCTCTCCCCACCCACTGAAGGAACGCAGCGGCCGCTCTGAGCTGCGCTGCGCTGCGTCGGCACAGCTTTAACACCCTCCGCGTGCGCGGATCCAGCAGCAAAGCCGCCCTGCGGGCACCCACCTTCTCGAAGGTCTCCTTGATCTGCTTGATGGCTTTGCTCCTCTTCTCGCAGGTGAAGAAGCGGTGCTGCAGGGGTGAGAGGCAGTGGGTTAACTCAGTGCTGTTCCTTCCTGCTGCTCCCGGGGTGACTCAGGCCACGCCGGCTGCAGGGTCACGGCAGCTCCAGCAGTGGGGATGCAGCGCTGCTGCAATGCATGCAGGTAAGGGATGCACCCCTCCCCCCCCCCCCCACTCAGTTAGGCTGCATCAAACAGCGCTCTGAGCATCCTCCCTATCGCTCTGATTATCAGGCATAGAGAAGGGCAAGGAGAAACGTCACCCCGATGGGGTTTTGCTTGCTCTGATTGCTCTGCCCCCGGCTCCTGGCCCCATCTCCCTGCCCCAGGGAGACACAGGGACCATCCCTGCAGTACAGAGCCTACTCACACAGCGCCGCATCATTGCCTTCAGGCCCAGCAGCATGTTGCCCAGGTCATCCATGCTCTGCTGGTGGCTGGTGCTGGTCTTCATGGCACGGGGCAGGACCTCATCTGTGTAGAATCGCAGCATCTCCGACACTGACTGGCAGCCAAAGGTGCCCTGGGGAGAAGAGGGGGCACATTGGTCGCTGTGCTTTTGCAAACTGAACCCCAGCAGCAGCGCTCAGAGGCTGGGGATGAGTGTGCATCAGCCCTGCTGCAGGCACCTTGCTGGAAGAAGTGTCCATGGGACACGTATGACAGTGGGAAACCTTCCAAATTAGGATCATTTTCCTTTGGTGGAAGAATGCAGGGGGGCAATGGAATAGTAATCCTTACCTTAAATTCATCCAGCAGTTCAGAGCTGAGCAGTTGGATGTTAAGTTCATCGTCTCTGGATTGCTGTAGGAGAATGCAAAAGAAGAAGTGCATTATGCAGGCAGCTCTGTTTTCCTCTTTGCCTCAGCCAAGGACTGCTCTGCTTGCTTGCATTTATGCTTTAACCCCACTGCTGGCATCCCTTGAGTCCCCATTTCCAGGGGCTCTCTGTGCCTCCAACTCCTCCAACTGCCCTGGGTCAGGGTTGAGCTGATGCTGCACAGAGCATCACCCCATGGCACCAAAGTGCTCAACGGCTTTTCTGAGAGGTAAGAAAGTTTCATTCCTAATATTAATTGAAAGACTTGCAGCAGGCTTGGAGTCTTAAATCCCACTGATCATGTTAATTAAATAACTAATACAAGCCATGCTGCTCATCTGGGTTTTAATCCGGAGAGTTACGTTGCTTTATTGCTAAAGCATGCTGGCATCAGCTGAAGGAGGAACCCCGGGGTGAGCACCCATCCCTGCAGCCCCGCAGCTCCAGCGGGAGCTCAGTGAGCTCCGTGCTGCCCCGTATGCAAAGCACTGAGATTTGTCACAAGGCAATCACTCAGGCTTCCGTGGCTCTGTCAGAGAAAGTCTGTAGAAAAGATTTCCCTTCTCAGACAGTGCTGGCTTCAGTGAGGCTGGAGCTCATTGCCCTGAAGAATTCAATCCCTTGCTGCTAAGTCAGTGCATGATTTGCTCTGCAACTTTTAGGGGGAAGTCTGCACAATAAGGCTTGCATTATGAAATCTCTCGAGTTCATTATAACTAAAACTGGGAAGAAAAGCCTTTCATGTTATCTCTCAGCAAGCAGTGAAACTGAAGGGCAGCCCATAGCGCAGCACGCGGCCAAATCGCTTCTGCCCAGAGGAACCTGCTGTCCCCTCATCCAAACCACTCAGCTCTGCAAAATAACCCCATGAAACAGAAGGAGAAGGAGCGATGGCTGGTGTCATACTTACAAAATAGTCCTTAATTTCCTCAAACTTCACCCTCAGCTCCCGCAGCCGGGCGGGCAGCAGCTCGGAGAAGTGCAGGCAGGTGGGCTCTGAGCAGCGGGCAGGCAGGGTGCAAGCAGCCAGCAGCAGCAGCAGCAGGGCCTGGCAGCAGGTCTGCATCCTGAGGTCTTTGTTCTTTGTTCTGCTGCTGCCCTTGGTTGGGTGCCACTGGAGGGCAAAGTGCAGCTCTGCAGCCTTCACCTTGATGGAGCCCCTCATTTATACTCTCAAAGCATCGCAGTTTCCTTTCCCCGCTTCCTGACGAGTGATATTAAGGGTATAAGTCACTCACTCAATAAACCCAAATGTCACTTGGGTTTCCCGTCAACTTTGGGTTTCCTGTTCTCTTGACCCCCCTCCCCTCCTCACTACCCATCAAATCTTTTGTGCTTAGACTCTGCATTTTTTTCTATTGCTCGCTTCTTGTAAATTTAAATGAGGCATCAGATACAAAGCGAAGAAGGAAAGGTGCTGTGTGAGCTTACATCTGCATTTCACAGCCACTTTTTATTTTTAGAAGAATGCTCTGCTCTCGGGGGAAAAAGTGTTTCTATATTTAAGTCTCTCTACGAGCTGACACCTATGATCCCCAGCACTGAGCATCACCCAGCAGCACTGCATTCAGCGAACCTGAAGGTGCTCCACACTCCAGCATTGCTCTTAACCAACCTGTTCAAACACTGTCACCTCCTCTAGCACTGTGATGCAAATGTGCAACACTCTAAATCCTACTTTTTTCTTTTTAATGGAGTTAAAGCGAAGTCAGTGTGAATGCTCACAGGCTCCAGCCCTCAGCTGGTGTTTTACCCAGGCATTACCATGGTCAGCCCTGTGCACAGCACATGGAGACACGATGGGGGCTTGGGCTCCTGGTGTCGGTTCTGCATGCTTCCCTGCTAGTAATGAGAGCAACTATCACTTTCTTAAAGTGTTTCCTAGCAGCATGTGCTGAGCTTTATTGCATAGTATCACGGGACCCACTCTTTGCACATTGATGTGCGCTGCTCACGTGTCCAAGCTGAACACGAAACCTTTTCTTTCTTGTTCTTGGATGCAATTTCGTTTCCAAGAAATGGACAACAGCCCCAGCCGAGCCCCCGGCACCAGCTCCATGAACCGGGTGTGCTCTCCTCCCCACTGATAAAAGTGACCATTGCAGTGCTGAAGATAACTCCACTGACGTCTCTCTTTCTTCCGTTTTCCTTTCTTTCACCCTCTCTTTCTATATAACTTTATACTTGCTTCCTTTTGGTGATAAGACTGTTATCCAAGAAAGAGAAAGCGGAGATTAACTTGGTCTTTCTGGGGGCTTCTTTGAAGGCTTCTCTGCTATTTGGAAGTTGTATTCCTTCATGCTGCCTCCAGCTTATAGCTTGGGACAAATCCCTCCGATTCTCATTTCTTTCACCACCCTGAGCCTCCTTCAGTGTGAATTTGCAGGCCGCTGTGAAGGAACTTGTTACAACTAATGCTGGAAAAATGCAAAGTGTTCTTCATAGCATATATTGAGATTTCATTTAGAAAAGAGAGGAAAGTTTTGTGTTAGAACATGCATGATTAAGAGCAGATGAATTACGTATTTGTAATCAGGCGAGGTAACTTCTCTAAACACAGCAGCACTGAGGGGTTTTGCCTGGTTTGTTTCCTCCTGTTGGTGTTGTACCTTTCCCAAGAGCCAGGAGGGAGAGTTTTCCCAGTGAATCACTGCAGGGACACAGAACTTCCATCTGAATCAGAGTGCGTCATGGGGACCATGCCCCGCTTTTCTTCCTCTGCTTGTGTGCCTTGGTGTGGTTTCTTCTCTTGACTACCAGCAATGAGGTTGGGAGGCCATGAGGAAGGAGAAGGACAGCAGCTGACTCAGACCAAAATGTGTGGTGTTAAACATAACCCATTTCACCGGTGCTGTCCCACTGCTCTGTGCTTTTGCCCCGTGGTGTGAGATCTCATTTTGAATTAACTCCAAGCTGCCTCAGGTCGGTAGAGCTGACAGCAAGACCCGGTGGCTGCTGAGTTCCATGGGAACACCAGAACTCTCCTGCTGGGCACAGGGACGTGGCAGCACCTGGAGCTCACCCCGTTCTCTGTGCATGTGCAGCTGGGGCCAAAGCAGTGACTTCAACCCCCCTAGGCTGGTGCAATTTGGGGAACCCTCCTAGCAAACCGTGCCATGCTCTGCGGGCGTTGCTCAGCACGAGTGTGAGCGCTGTGCTCGCGGCTCAGCGTTGGCACCGCAAGGCTTGGGCTCTGGCCATGGTGCTGACTGAGGGGTCCCGGCCTGGGGTCGTCCCACACTTTCCTTCCTGCCCAGGAGCTGAGCTCATGTTTCCAAACTTCCCTTCTTCTCAGCAATCGTTGCTCTCCGTGAAGTCATCTCAATTCGACACCCAGACCATACTGAGCAGAGCCCTTATGCAGTTCCCTCCTCCCTGTTTTGGAACCTGCTTTGTTTTTCAGCTGCACACCATGTAAGCCAGTTGCGTCCATTCCACAAAGGAAACTGCCCTGCACACGCACGATGCTCGCCGTGTTTACCTGCGTTTCCTTCGCCATGGCAGAGATTTTGACGGTGCAGTTTCACTCTGACTCACCACTGCTTACTGCTGTGGAAACGCGTTGACTCTGCAGTACTACGAAGCAGTCGCATGAATGAATAAAGCACCTTTCCTAAAGAGTGTCCGAGGATGTGGGTGTATTTCTAAACCTTTAGGAAACAGCTTTCATGATTGCCAAGAAGGTCGTTTCAGGAAGGAAACATTACTCAAAAGCCTTTTGCACTCTTTGATGTTGACAGCTTCCACAGGGGCAACTTCTCCCATTTTTTTCCCCTCTGGGTCTCAATCGTTGCCTTTGGACAAGGGAACGTGGTGTATTTTATGCACTGTTATAGATAGAGCTGCAGGGATTGCCTAGATTTCTGCTTAACTGCATGTTTCTTTCCCCAAATTCCCCATTTCTCATCCATTCCTATTTGCTGTCATGACACCAGGGAAGTGGGGACTTTGCTGCCCTTCATTCACCCACTACAGAACACCCATTTGCTCCCTCGGCAGCACCCTCTCTGATGACTAACAGCTCCTGACGCATGAAGCACATTGCTTTTCTTTCATGACCTTTTGCTGTCAAGGCACATAATTGGACTTTTCACTTCTGGAAAGCGGCTTTCTAGCACTTGTCGGAATCTGCAGCTTGACTCATCCCAACCTCAACAGGTAAATCCCAAATTACTCTATGGAAATTTGACCCATGTCATTCATTGTGTTGTCATGTAACATCTAAGAGTCCCGGAATAGGTTACTAAGCACGAATTGCTGTGACCTCTAATGCAACTTCTACTATGACACGGTCTTACATAAGAAATTCTTAGTAGGTCCTGAACTTCCATATAAGTAAACAAAACAGGAATCCCAACCTAAAAACATTGGGCAATGCAGATATGGAACTTGCAATACCGTTTTCAATTAGAGGATGGAGTGAGCTCTCACAAGTCATAGAACTGAATGGATTTTTCTAAGAATCTAAATAGAATTTCTAACTGGAGTTTCTAGAGTCATTAGGAATGGTGCTGTGCGTTGTTTAATGCTGTGTTGTTTAACCAGCAGCAGCCCAGCACCAAACAGCCCTTCGCCCGGTGGGACAGGGAGAGAATTGGGAAAAAAAGAAAGAAGTAGAAGTAGAGATAATGAAGAAGTTAAAAACGATTTTCTAAGGTAGAAAAGGAAGAAAGAAATAGCAGTAATGATGATAATAACATATACACCCAAAGAAGCAATGCAGAACGCAGTTGCTCACCACCTGCTGACCGATGCCCAACCAGACCCCGGGCAGCAGCTGCCACCCAGCCAGCTCTCCTCTGTCTTATAGCTTTCAGCAAGATGTCATATGACATGGCACATAGCATTGGCCAGTTAGATCATCATCCCCCCCCTCCACTCCCCGGCTCCTTTTCTCCTTGTGCACTCCAGCTCCTTTCCTGCAGGAGAGTACAAGAAGCTGAAAGACTGAAACGCCCTTGACTCTGTGCAGCACTGCTCAGCAATGTAGTGTAGATCAGTGTATTAATATAGTTTTTCTCCTCATCTCAAACACTGTGAAGGAAATCAGCTCTGCCAGCAGGTGCAAGACCAGCATGTCATGGTGAGCTGCAGCTGACAGCACCTTGGCAGTGCCACATTCCCAGCCCTGCGCTCCCAGCTGCTGGGCATGAAGCTGTGGGTTTTTTTGCTCATTGCATACTGCAGAGCAGTTGAGAAATCCTGGGTTTTCTCTGCCAGCCCATAGTGTCCAGAGCAGCATGTGCTGTTTGTGATGTAGCGTGGGCATGCATTGTGCCTGTCACCCCACTGCCCCTGGGATTCCCCCCGTGCCATTGTCACCTGCCCCAAGCGGCAGCGGGACGGAGTGGGGGGGACTGCCCATCTAGCATTGCTGTGAACTGGGCATGGGTTTTGGTGACATGGTATCACTTGCCTTGGACAGAAATGGGGTGGCCGAGTCAGGCTGAATTACAGCTGATATTTCCAGGGCAAAGACAAGGAACAAGGAGCGAGTTTCATGATGCAGATTCCCAGCACAGTCACCCCAAATTTGCTGCTGGCACTGCTGCTCCTTCAGAAAACAAAGCAGGAAAACAGAATTGCTCAAGTTTTTCGTCCTCTTGCATTTTCTTATTTTAAGCTGACGGTGTGTATTTAGCAGCCACTTTTTAGTTCCCCCAAACTGGGAGATACGTGGTGGCTGTGCTTTGCTTCTATGCCACTTCCAGGAGGAGGGAAATAATCAGCATTTGACCCTCTGTGTGTAAGTAAGCAGAGATTTCTGATAAAAAATAAACACGAAATCTATTCAATGTCCACATAAATTTAAACATTCTCATTAAGTGTAAGGTGCCTCCTGCTGGGTGCTTAGAGCACAAAGAGGCAAAGATCAGCAAGAGGAGAGGTGCGGCAGCGCTGCTTTCCTTGTCCCTTCGGACGTCCATAAGTGGGAAGTGGGAGATGAGTCTGAATGGTGGAAACCCCCTGTGCTGCAATAAATGCTTAAAAAAAGAAGAGGTGGGGGGGATGGGNCTATCGCTTGCTAATTAATTCGGTGAATTGCAAAGGGAAATAGGAGCTGGGAAAAGCAAGAAAAATCCCAAAAGTTAATCCATGAGCAGTTTCCTCGATGGGGAGGTGGGGGGGGTGGAGGGGAAGAAGAAGAAAACAAATCGGAAGTGAACTTCCCCTGCTGGCTGCTGCCCGCTCGGGACAGAGAAGCGTGGCCATTCGTTGCCTTTGCCTCCTGTCTGGCCACATGTTTCCAAAACTGTGAAGTCGAGGAAGAGCTTTTGTTGGTCACTTTGTGCATGGCAAAAGTGTGCTGCAATGGATAGAATCTCATTTTCCTAGGTTCATATGGAGAGGCACACGCTGGGGGTGGGACAATGCCCTGCTGGGGTGCGCAATGTGAGCGAGCGCTTTGCGCGGTGGAGTCCTTCCTGGAAACGCTTCCCACGTCGATTTGCCACATTTTTTTTCACATTTCCATTAAGAAATGATATGTGAGATGGGAAACCCTTTGCTCTCTCCCTCCTTCTGTGCTCCTCCCTGTGGGCATGAAACCTCGGGGCTGTGAAATCCACACCCTGAGCTGTGCTCAGGGCAATATTAACCCCAAACTGAAACCCGCATGTGAGCGCTGGGTGATGCACAGCTCATGCACTGAAACGTGTTTCAGTTTTGGTGAAAGGTAAGTGGATGGGAGATCTGCCTGGCCATCGGGATGATTCATTTGTTCCCCAGATAATTGAAAAATCGAGCTGATAGCTGTCAGTTTCTCCTCTATTAGGCATCATTTAGTGCCTGCACTGTCAGCACATTTTGCGCTCCCCGGCAAATGTGGCTCTATGAGACACAGTGCTCCAATTTGGGGCTGAGTGCAGATATCTGCAAGGCTGCAGCTGGTGGCTGCTCCCTCCTCTCTTGGACATCTCTGCTCAGTTCTAAAGCTGCACCATTCATCGCCTGAAGCCTGCAGGGAGCAGGGGTGGCTTGGTAGAATCAGCCCCTCTGGGTACCGGTTCCCCCACAGGCTGCACCCAGTGCATGTCAGGGCATTTCCAGGCTGGTCTGGGCTCTGAGCAACCTGATGTAGCTGTGGATGCCCATGTTCATTGCAGGGGAGTTGGACTGCATGATGTTTAAAGGTCCCTTCCAACTCTAAGGGTTATATGGACATGAGCTCCATGTGGTCCAGACAGAGTGTGAGAAGTGATGCTACAATGCTACATTTTGGGGCTGTTCATTTGAACTGTCAAAATGAAGAACTTTTCTCCAGTTGTGGCTGTGTTTTATTTCATCTCCCTTTGTTTACCATCCCCATTCATTGCAGAGCACCCACAGACCCGGGCACTGCCTCACTTCTCCAACAGGAACTCGATGGGACCCCCCCCACTGCAGGAACACGTGGAACACTGCAATAGGTGG
Organism: Pavo muticus; assembly: GCA_016647715.1. Taxonomy (NCBI): domain Eukaryota; kingdom Metazoa; phylum Chordata; class Aves; order Galliformes; family Phasianidae; genus Pavo; species Pavo muticus. The sequence goes on from JACDJE010000053.1 coordinate 1,207,307, forward strand.
TAACAAGAAAATGCAAATCCTGATTGCAGCTCCAATTGCAAGAGAGGAAAAAGGTTTGAAATTAGAACCAAGCCTACTACATCCAAATTCTACAGGGAAGATGTGTACGGGGCTTCTGGGTTTTGAAAGTAGAAGTCAGTGTGCTTCAATAGCTTTTCATGCACAGCTCTCCCCCCAGGGAACACTGCAGTACAGTTTCGTTTCCCCGTGAGGAGCTGAGCCCTGCTGCCATTGCAGCTCGGCGTCTCTGCCTCCTCTTGCCTTGCATCACTGTCACCATTCGTTAGAGAAGCCCAGTCTCTAATATGTCAGACACCCACATCAAAAGGCTTCTTAAACCTCCTGGAAACTGAGAAGCCTCACTGATTAAGGCTGGCTTTAATCTCGTTGGCTGATTTGAGTCTCTGATATCAGAGACGTGTGTGTTTGAGAATGGATGCATAGCTCAGCATGGGTGCTGATCTTCGCATCATGCATCAGTGGGAGCTTTCATTCATGTTCAGCAGCAAGGCAGTTTTTCTCAGGCTCTTTAACCCCAATTTTTGATGAAATGCTGATTTCCTTAACAGGATGGGGAAAAGGGAAGAAGCAAACCATCAAAGCTCACTGTGAAATCTTGATGAAACAATCACGAGCGCGACGTGTGCTCAACCAGGGACTGCAAAGCCTTATGGAAACCTCCCAGGCTGCTGTGGGATTGGGGCAGCAGTTCTCTGTGAGCAATTTGGCTCCCCATCCGACTCCTGGAGTTGGTAGGAATGAGTTCCCTGCCTCACACACACTTGGTGCACCTGCCAGGATTATGGTGTTAAGACGTGCCACGTGCGTTTCCCTTTGAGGAAGATGGAACTGATGACAACCAGAACATGAGTTCATGCTTTATCAAAGCTGGGTTAGCAAGTATTTAGCCCTCACCGCCCCCCACCCACCCTCCTACTCTGGTGACTAAATTAATGGTTTTCTGCAGAACAGCTGTGCCGATGCACGAAACCCCTCCGCAAAGATGAATCTTAGAGGAAAGAAATTAAAAATGTCTCTCTCTTTTTTTTTTCTTTGCATTTATTTTTAACCTCTTTAGGTAAAATCCTGGCTTGGTGGCAGCACTGCCAGGAGTGAGTCACGTGTGTGACATCAAGCCAGCACTGAAGGCGGTGGCTGAGGCAGCGGCACTTTCTGTGACGTGCAGCCGGGAGTTGGGGAAAGCGGGACCCCGGAGCAGAGGATGGGACGTGTGGGGTTGTGCTATTGCTACCCTGCAAGGCTGAAAGAGCTGCAGAGTGATGGTGGTGGTATCCCCCAGGGGATGCTCTGCAGCAGGGCGGTGTCACAAAATGGGAATGCTCTCCCAAAGCCCAGTGGAGGTGTTGGTGGTGGGGAACGAGCTGCTCTGTTTGCACATGTGATAAGCAACGACATCCCTGGGCTGTGTGTTGGTGTCCTGGCCAACATAGGCTCTTCCAAGTGAAGATAAACTTGAGGAAAGAAACATGCCTGGCAAAGTGGAACACCTACAGGACATTTCAACGACAAACTTCAGGGCAGCAGATTTGGGTAGAGGAAGAATTAAGTTTTCGGGCACCTTTCTTGGGTCTCGAGCCCTGATGTGACCCCTGGCACCGCCACCCTGCTGATGGCAGTCTGGGCATCGGTGTGGGTCCGGCTCCCTGGGCTTTGGGCATCACTTGTCCCTGCTGCGCCGGGTGAAGCTGAGCCTGAGAGACAGAGAGCAGCCCGAATTTCAGAATTATTAAAGTGGTTTTGGTTAGAAACGTGACTGAGAAGAGGGCACACAATGTACCACACCTATCAGCCAATTACTCCGCGCAGATCTCTGAGTCATTTGACGAGTTTACCGAGAAAAACAATTTTCTACTTTTGTCAGCAGCTGTGGCTGAGCGGGGGGTGCTGCTCTGATAGCAGCTCCCTGGTTTCTGTCGAGAATGGATTGCACTAATTAAGAGAGAGCAGAGCAGTCAGATTTATGGGGATGGATAGAGCACAGCAGCGCGTTTCCATGCGAGCAGCAGCTTACAAAGCATGCGGTGCTGAGGTGGGGATTGTCCTCAGGGCAACCCCCGGGTTTGGAGTCCCCGTTAGTTCCAATGGGGCTTCAGATGGGCTCTGGATTTGAGGGTCAGGCAGTAGCTTGACAATGACCTTCGACAGGGTCTTGGTTAGCTGCAGGATCACCAATGGAGTTGGTTTTTGTGGATGTTCCCCTGATGCACGGCAAGAATTGCTCCCTGAGCTCAGATACGGTTGCAGCTCTCTGCTATTGCATCTGGATTTTTCTTTTATTAAAATGAGTGCTGGCATTTCTGTCATTCATGTCGTCTCATTCTGAGGATCTGTGTACAAATCATTATCAGCTTCAGATCTGATATGATGGAGCACCTAAAACTGCTGTGAAATGAGTAATGCAGCCGAATGACAGGATGGTCTGCAAAGCATTATCAGCTCTTATAGCATGAAACTACATTGAGATGCACTATTGAAACATGCATTATCACTCTGAAATCCTTTACTGGAAATCTAGACTTAACACGCGTATGTGGTCAGTCATCGGCAGAGCAGCTCCTATTCAGGTCAGAGTATCTTGGTGTGGTTTTTTTTGTTTGGTTGCTTTTTGGGATGAAATAAAAGCTTCTGGATCTCTGAATGACTGTGGTGTAGGGTCAGCAAGGGCTGCTCAAAGTGCTGCTCAAAGGCTGCTTTCCTCTTTTGATTTCAGATTTGGAGGCAAATTAGTGATGCAGAGGGCTTGTCCTCTTTCCCTGTAACCCCTGATCACGGTGACAATGGAGATGGCAAACCCTACCATGTACTGCTGTGACAAGTTATTGGGGTCCTAGCTGCTTTCTGGGCTGCCTGGAAGGACGGAACAGGGCCACATCCCCAGGGTGCAGCCACACATCAGAGCCTGAATGACGCTGGAGGTGCCCCAGGCATCCAGTTCCCACTTTACCATCTGATTTCAGCTGCATCATCACGCTGTGCTTCAAAAATCCCTATTTCTTTCTTCCTCTTCCTTCCCAGAGAGCATGAGCCACGGCTTGCTGATTTAATGGGGATATTCTCCCTCAGTTGGCACATGGTCCAGACCCTCTGCTATGTGTGCTGAGAGGGGAAAACAGAGCATCACCCCGTCACCCATTGGCTTCCCCCATGGGGTGGGTTTTGCACTGAGTTTCTCACCCACTGGTGCTTGGCTCGCCTGCCTCCTGGGCGCCAGTTACCAAAAGGAAAAAAAGAGAAATCCCTTCTTCTCATCTGCAATTTACATAATGAAGTAAGAACTCACTGCTCTTCCCTCTTTTCCCTGCAGGGCTGGGTGTGCACGGCATGCCTGGGAAAGCTGCAGGCGCGTTTGGGTGCTTGCGTGCCTCTTCCTCTGCTCTGAGCAAAACTTTAGCTGCAATTTTACGAGCAGGAGCTGGGGATTTGGAAAGGAAGGTGCAGATTAACAGGCATGTGCTGCTGAGGATCACTCCAAAGCTTCGGCAAGATGACACGCAGCCTGAGGTGGGTATGGAGCTGCCTTTGGCTGGTTTCCTTTATAGGGACCAGGGAGGCACGGTGGGTGCATTTGTGGCCATTTCAGCTGTATGCAATACAGTGATCAGCCTGGGCATAAAGCCTATTTGCCTGCCCTGATGTGGTGGTGGATATACTCCCAAGACTGAGTTTCTTTATCAATAAATTACTCACCCAACAAAACTCAGTGGCCCACAGGTGTTCACACCCCTTCCTGCATTGTAGCTGTGCCCCCAGGGTGCTGCTCTGCACCATGGTGGGGATGGAGGTAGCCCCAGGTCCACCAGTGCATCCCCATTGGGTACAGGCAGCCTGAGGAGCTTATTTATCTGCTCATTTGTTTGCAGGCTGAGCATGGCTATGTCCAGAAGGAATGAACAACCAGCCAGCCTGGGCTGTGTGTAATGATCACCTCCATCACCTGTGCTCTTGGAAACCATCTCGTGGCCCCAGGATGTTGTCTCAAAGCTTCTTGTACCCAAGCATCTCTGGACTCCAAACATCCCCAAACACTGGGGACATGCTTGTGGATACAAGCATCCACCCATCCCAGGAGCAACCCTTAGAGCAGGGACCCCCTAAAATGAAGGATAAAGGTCCCACATGCCGGGACAGTGCTGGAGAATGGGCTCAGCATCTTCCCAACCCCTGCTGCAGGGCCAGATGCCTCCCACCCGGGGACACCCCAATGGCTGGAGCTGCCACCCCAGCGTGGTGCTTCCCCTCGCTCCCATCCTCCCAACGCTCCGTGCCAGCATCTCCCGCCCCCAGATGGTAGGGAAACACCTGCGTGTGAAGGAGTTAGTCCCTATCGCTTGCTAATTAATTCGGTGAATTGCAAAGGGAAATAGGAGCTGGGAAAAGCAAGAAAAATCCCAAAAGTTAATCCATGAGCAGTTTCCTCCCAGTACCTGGATAAAAACACGTCCTTCGGAGCTCTTCGGGCCAGACGTCGGCAGGACAGGTTGACCCGTGCCAACGGAGCAGGTAAAGTGCTGGCTTTATCCTTCCACCATGCATCATCTGTATCTCCTATAACGAGGTTCTGTAAGGGCTTTATTTATGAGTGTCACTGTGAACACAACCTACGTTTGAAGTATCCATGCTGTTCTATAGGGAAGGTGTTCTCCTTTGGGAACAGCCTTTGGGATCTGCTGCTTTTGGTCACACTTTCAGCCCTGCTGTTCCAGCAGGCTGTCAAATGCTTAATTTACCCATACTTACCTTTTTGTTGGACATTTTTGGGTACAGCTAGTCTGTTCACCTGCAATTTTGCTGGTCTTTCTTTTCTTCCTGTTCTTTCTTTTGGAATCTTTTAGTAAGTATTCCTTCCTATTTTTTCTCTCTTGTAACTGGCAAGGAAAGCAGAAATGGATAATAGATATCAATCAGTGTTGCTTCTAGACATATTTACATGCGTGTGTACCACCAGTACTGCATAAAACTTGTGTGTTTCCAGAAATGTGACTGTGTAGTTTAGCTGTTGGCATGTACCTGCAAACCTCCTTGTCAGATGCATGTCCCCCTGCAGTCTCACTTAGTCACTTACGTATATGAGGTGAGCAATGAATGCTAAACAATTTGTTGGAAATCTTAATGAGAATTATTTGGGGTTTTTTTTGGTACTTTTATTTTTATGTAGAGGGAAGATCGTGAGGATACACCATCATCAGAAGGTGCTCCAGGCATGCTGGGCTCCCGTGTGCTGCTCTGCCTCTGCTCCATGACCTGCTGCCTCACCCTCCTGCCGGCAGCCGCGAACACGATCCTCCGCTTTGGCCCCTGTAGGATTTCAATGAGCATGAGTGAGATCAGGGCTGGCTTCACCGCCATCAAAACCAACATTGTAAGTCCTGCTGTGGGCTTCTGGGGAGCAGCCCGTGTTCCCATAGCCCTGTGGTGCCAACAAGTTCCTCACTGCATCTCTCTCTTCCACACAGCAAGCCCGGGACCCCATCAGGACTCTGAGCATCCTGTCCCACCCACACTCCCTGCACAGGGTCCAGGTGGGTGCCCTCAACGCCCTGCTATGCCTCATTCCTCCCTGCTACCGTGCTCAAGGCTGGGAGCTGCTGGGTGGTGAGATGGCATCTGAGTTCCTGCGAAGTGCATGGGAAGAAAGGGCAGGGCAGGGAGGAGGAGTGATGCGAAGGTGTGAAAGGAGCTGGGGGTCCTACCGTGGTTCCTGCACAGTGTAGGCTCCAGAAATGTGCACAGCAAGCAGATGGGTGGCCAAAAACTGGGAGACACAGGGCAGGAGAGAGACAGGAGCATTGGGTGGTGGAGGACAGCATAGGCTGCTCTGCTCTGGAGGGATGGGAAGGGCAGGGAAGGGTCTCTGATGGTGTTCCTCACCCTTCCTTCTCTGCAGGGTGGTGGGCTGAGAAATATAAATGAGGTTTTTGCAGCTCTCCTGCTCCAAGGCACAGCCCTTGGGCCACTGCTTCATGCCTCTAACACCCAGCTACAAAGCCAGCTCGTTGGTTTGGTCACTCAGTAAGGCACGCTGAGCATGAGCCTGGAAAATCACTCTATATCTGTTATCAATATACCTCAAGCAGAGCTGGAAAAGCTTTATACACCACTGTCAGCTCCAGTGGTGGGTGGCAGAGATGTTTTCTTCTAGGGGTGGGAAGAAAGGCTGTGCCCATGGGTTTGAAGCACATGGGAAAAGAGGAATTTGTCCCTTAAGCCTTCAGATAAATGCTGCATGGTCCACAAAGTCTTCAACTTCTACGTGGACAAAGTCTTCAAGCACTGCCAGACCGAGAATTCCTACATCAACCGAAAGATCAGCAGCATAGCCAACTCCTTCCTCAGCATCAAAAGGAAACTCGAGCACTGTGTGAGTCTCGTGTTGCTAAAGTTTAGTTTCAGCTGTCGGCGTTTGGTATGCAAATAAACCCAAGCGTTTCATAAGTTACAAAATCTTTATTTAGAGGAAAGATTTTAACAAGGATAGGAAGAAGCACGATGAGAAGGGCTTGTGCGTTCATTGAGACATTGATGTAAGTGCCCATCCTCTGCCGTGGCAGTGACCAAAACCAGCACTGGGTCTGCCTGGGTGAACTGCTCTCAATGGAGCCTGATTTCAGGACCCTTGGCACAGTCAGATGGGGTCTCTGTCTGTGTAATAGTTCTGAAAGCAATCCCTCATCCTTAAAATGTTTGTGTGCAAGAAATGTGTAGGTGCTGCACTAAGGGACATGGTTTAGTGGGGAAGTGTTTGGTGGTGGGTGGACGGCTGGACTGGAGCACCTTGGAGATTGGTTGCAACTTTGGTGATTCTGTGACTGATTCTATGAAAACGAAACCCTCCGGCTTAATGAATTCAATTTTGTTCTTCTAGCATGATGAAAATAAATGCTTGTGTGGACAGGAACCCACTGAGAGATTTAAGCAGATACTTGTGAACTATGAAGGGGTAAGCTGATGATTAAGCCTAGTAATTAATGCAGCTATTCAGCCTCGTTAGGTTTGGTGGTATCACTGTCTTTGCTTGCAACCTGCTCCTTTACATCCCTTTCAGCTGAATGTCACATCTGCAGCAATGAAATCCCTGGGTGAGCTGGATATCCTGCTGGACTGGATGGAGAAATCACCATAGAGAGGAACCGTGTGCTAACAGAGCTGCTGGGGGGCTGCACGCCTCGGGAATGCACTGTCCCAGAGCCATTTCTTGCTGACTGTTTGCACCAAGTGTGCTGCCAGGCACTGGAACAGGCACACGCATCCACAGGGTCTTGCATTTGATGGCAATGTGGAGCTGGCTTGAACCAACAGAGCATTCACACCTCTGACTTCTATCAAACGACACTTTCCAAGGGGAGAATTTTAAAGAGTTCTCTTGCTAGCAGGCAATAAGCTATGATAACTTAATAAAAGTATTGTTTAAATTATCAACTCTTTGTATAAGGGCTGTATGTTCACGAGTATTGAGTGCCTGGCAGGAACTGCTCCCATAGAGCTGATGCTACAGAGCTGCATTTGCCACTCCGGGCTCAGCTCTGGCTGAAAGGAGGTGATGGGTGACAAACACTTGCAGGACCAGGTCCTTGCAGGTGCTGCAAGCCAAGGAAATCTGTGTTTCCTTTCCAGATGATGTTTTCTGCAGTATCAGTGAAACGAAGTGTTCCATAGAAGATATGTGGTTGCTGAATAGAAGAAACCTCTGGTGTGCATTTACTGACACTCAGCAGGGGGTTTGTGGAAGGCTGATGCACTTACTGTAAACAAACCCAGCCTGAAACTGTGCTGAGTTTGCGCTGAATTCTATCAGAATTCAGAGGAATTAAGTTTCGAGTTGGTGAAAGTCTGAGCTCACCTTTGTGCCCTCTTAGAGCAGGCACAGCCCCTGTGGCGATGTGATCAGATGCACCACTTTAACCTATGACTGTGGCTATAATGCCCAGTGACTTCTCTTTCTAGGAAAAAAGAACCCACCCAAAAGTGATATAGGGTTATTTCCACTTGTAAGAGCAGTCAGGAAGCAGGAGGTGTCTGATTTTGTTTGCTTTCAGATGCGAGTGGATGTGCTGGGGAGGTGGAGCTGAAGTGCAAGGCTTCATCCTGCAGCAGTGAGGCTGCAGGGGGAAGAGGAGCGTCCTGCAGCGCACACCCCCCATGCTGGATACTCCAAAATGCATACAGGAGTGATGCGAAACCAGCCCTGTTTGTCCATGGGATCACTTCCATTGCCCACCTCTTCTGGGCTCTTTTAGCCTCGAGTGGCTGCACACACAGTGATCGCTCACCATCCTTGCTCAAATATTTGCTTATGCCAAAAAGGAAATGCTTCCAGGGCACTCCTTCACTTCGTTTACTTTCCCATGTACAGCATTTTGCTGTGTGACTTCCATGCTCCTATCCATGCACTCGGCTCCTGCAGAGGAAAGGCCGCCCCGGGGCAGATGGAGGAGGAAACTGCTTCACAAAGGGAGAGAGAAAGGGGTTTTCTCCTGCTGGAGATTTCCAAACCGCAGCATTCTCCTGCAGCTGTATTGCTGCTCAGCCCCTGGGGACGTGTTTCCTATTGCACCAGAATTGTTCATTCACTTCCAGCAACCGCGGGCAGGCACAGACCCATCCTGTCCCTGCTGCTCCCGCTGCTGCCCCACGCCGTGGAGGGGAGGATGCAGTAATGCTCCTCATTCTTTGTATTTTACCACTTGCTGACAGAGATGCACATAACCGAGGCAGAACCAGGGAACCTGAGCAGGTCAGTGCTATTTCTGTCCATCCCCTCCATCCTCTCTGACTCTCCCTGCCCTGGCTGCTGCCTGGGGATGTGCAGAACTTTTTGAGTTAGGGGTAAATCGCTGCTTCTTTGTCACATCTCCATCCTCACTGCTCCTGCAAGGCTTTACCTGCAGGGTGTTCGGCTCTCTTCACCAGGACCTGACCTACAGGCAGCAGTGCTCGCATGGCCATGCACAAATAAATTGCTTTTCTCTGATGAATAACCCACTCTTGAGGATAAGACCAGGAGACAACACTGTTTTAATTACAGCCATCATTGCTTCTGCCTGGACGAACACAAAACCAGCCAGGGAGGCTGACCGCTGGTGCCTATTGCCTAGTCAGATAATGGGTTGTCATATTAATTAACACCATTCTGTGCTTTCCCCATGCTCTGCCACAGACTGAGAGCCCGCCTGGTCTGCTGAAAGCTGCTTGTATCTTTATTGGACATGAGCAACCCCAGGCACTCCTGGTCTGCAGCTGCTGCCCTATGACCAGGAGAGCAGAGGGGAATCAGAAGCAAAAGGCATTGCCCTACAGGGATTTCCAGGGGAAAAAAAAAGAGGTTAAAAAAAAAAGATCTAAAAATATGTATCTTGAAGTCTTTGGGAGCGTTGAAGAGGGCCCTGGCTGCGCTGGGGCTGTTGGGGTTCAGCCTTTATGATTCTGGCTGAATCTCTGCTCCAAGCTGAATTTAAAGAGGGAAAATCAAGCAATAGCAAATGGGGGCAGCAGCAAGCAGTGCAGCGGGCTGAGCTCTAGCAGTGAGCCCCATAGCAGAGCCACCCCCCATTGTGTGTCCCCATCCCTCGCCCTCACACTGAGCCACCCCACAGAGGGGGGGCCTCAGCTGCGGCTGTGCTGTCCCCCATAGGGCTCTGGGTGGCGGTGCTGGGGGTGAGGAGTGAGGCGGAGTAGACGAGGTCAGCATCCTCCTTGGAGTTCTGCAGGAGGGAGAATTGAGAACATGATGAGGAGTGATGGTCAGTGGTTGGGAGGGGGCACGTGCAGAAAGCATTGCTCGTCCTTTGGGTTGGTGCACAAAAATTGCCTGAGGTTGTGGATTCTCAAGGCAGGAAATAGCTGCAAAAGCTGTGTAGGTAGAAAGCTGGGGCTCCTGGCTCTGAGGACTGTCTCTGTACAGATCTGGTTCAACCCTTGGAACTTGCAACTACAGCTAACCTGTGGCTGGGGGTTAAAAAGAGGTGCTCTGACCTCATGCTGCGTGTTGGTGCCACACTGACAGCACAGGCCCACCCAAGGCAGGGCAGGGCTTGGGGTACATGGGCTGGAAGGGGTTACAGTCCCCCCGGGGGCTGATCTGCAGCAGGTGGGCAGACTCAGCCGTGATGGAGGGCCCAGGGGCTGGGGCAGCTGCTTTGGTGATGCTTTGGTGATGCTGCAGGGCTGCACTGGGGCTGCAGATCAGTGCGCTCTCTCCCACCTCCCCTTACCCGTTTTGCCTTCTTCGTCTCAGCGGTGCTTTCAGTGTTGGCCGTGGTGGTGACAAATTCTGCACAGACAGAAAGGCAGATGTTAGGGTGTGATGTCTCAGCAGCTGCTGGGCTTCTACAAGCCCTTGCTTGTCCAAAGCTTAGGGTTCTGAGCAGAGCCATACCATCCCCTCCTAGCTGGGTCTCCTGGCTCTGCTTCATGCACACGTTGTCGTTTGCTCCGTACTCCCTTGCATTCTCGAAGTCTGACATGCTGATGTTGGTCCTGTAGCTGCCCACCGACACCAGGTCTGTGCAGGAGAAGCATTCATAGTGGTACTGGGAGCAGCTCCAGCCAGCACACTGCAAGCATGCTTCCTTTGTCTTAATACTAGTGACACTTGAGGGCTTACACAGGGCAGGGACTCACCTGATCGCTTGATCTGACGGTATTTGAAGAAGGCAAAAGCTGTACCAAGGGCCAAGAATGCTGCACCAATGGGGCCCAGGGCTAAAGCAAGAGTGCTGGAGCCAGAGCTTTCCTCAGAGCTGGAAGAGAGGAAGGTGGAGCACTGAGCTGTGAAAAGCATTTTCTTACAGAATCACTCCAGACTGTACAGTGAACATAGATTTCCATCAGTCTAAATGTCTACATTGGATGGTAGATCTGGGTGAGTGTGATGCAATCCAATCAATGAACTGATCTGAGCACATCACAGGAGGGTAAGCGAAGGTGTTGGATGGAGGTACTGTCCAAGCAGCTGCAGTAGCAGTTGAGTAATAGATTGTGAAGGAAGGCTCCCTCATCTTGACAGAAATGCCTTAAATTAACTTTTCTGTACCTGGAACTTCCAGTTGTTTCCTTCTGAGACTGTGTTTACCTCATCTAGACAATAATTCTAAGTCTTTTCCTGTGACTTTTTGCTCCTTCTGATGCTTTGAGCTTATTTCTTTGGGGAAAAAGATATTTTCCTCATTGCTAAACCACGTGCAGAGCGTGCAAACAGCCTGTCAACAAGAAGTTAACTTTGCAAAACTAATACATGAGAGAGGGTGGGGAAGGACTGACCTTTCCGAGGCAGCTGCCCTTTGCACCCCAGCATCGCTGTTGGCTCTGCCCTGCGGAGCGGCCCCACTAGGAGCAGCAGAGTTGCTGGCTTCCAGATCCAGGAGCTCCGGGCTGATGTTGGCAGCTTTCCCTGCATGGTGGAGGTAAGAAGGGTGGTGAGGTTTGAGCACCCTAAAATACTGCCCAGAAGATGATGCTAAGCTGCTTGCTTGCTAATAGGGAACTGGGGACAGCTCTTCCTTTCTCCTTCCCAGTGCTTTCCCGTCTATAATGATGAATGAGCTCCTCAGAGCTACACGCAGCCCTTTGTGTGACTGATGTTGGAGGCTGCATCATTTCAAGCGATGCTACGAGTTGTGAGAGCAATGATTAGTGAAGATGGGGTTGAAAATGCTGCGGGAAGAAGTGATTGTGGGACTGGAAGGATTTTGTGAATGGGAACTAAGGCAGCCAATCTGGGAGAGCCCGCATTTGGGAGCATTTCTGTTTCGAGGTGCTGCAACCTAGTGGACAAGGAGAGGACTCTTCCCAACAGGGAAGATCAACAGGTGCTCCACCCCCTGAGCTTCGCTCCCTGGGGCTCACCTCCATCCACCTGCAGGGACACTGCCATGGTCTCCCCGTAGTGGCCATTGCGCATCACCCCACACCAATACCACCCCTGGTCCTCCACTGTCACAGGATCGAGGCTCAGGATGAGTGTTTTGTTGGCAGTGTCACAGCTGACATCCAGCTCTGGTTGGCTTTGGTCAGAAGCAGTCAGCGGGGTGCAGCCGTCTCTGCTCCACTTGCACCAATACTTCTCGTAGGAGTAGTACTTGCACGAGTAGGAGCACGTTAAGTCCACCCGTGAACCCACTTCTGCCTGCACTTCCTCCTTTCCAGTTAATCCAGGCTCTCCTGTGAGGGCAAACAGAGTGTGAAGCTGCAGTTAGTGGTTCAGCAGAGGGATTAAAACCCAGCAGGTGTGGGGCTGCTGGAGGTAGTGAACCAGGAGGTGTGACCTTGAAATAAGTGTTCCTTTACATTACTGAATTAATGGTGGGGATCCCACATAGCTGTCGGATGAAAGCTGGTTTATGCAATACTTGTGATGAGACCTTTGTGCAAACACTTCCCCCTAAGGCCAAAACCTTAATTCTAAAACCAGAGGAGCATGAGGGCCTGTCACAATGCTTTGCCTCGTGGCAAAATTTCAGAATCATTGCTCACATCTCTTCCCAAAAAGTGAGATCTGCTCCATCGTGGCAGTTGGACACGATGACCTTCAAGGTCTTTTCCAACCTTAATGATTCTATGAAGCTTTGTAGGTTGTCTTTTTTGTATCAAGAGGATGGAACAGCTGCTTATGCGTTCATACCTTCTATGATCGTCAGCTCCACTGATCTTTTCCTCTCCCTGTGATCATTTGTCATGCACCAGTAGAAGCCCTCATCGCTGCTGCGCAGCTGGTTCAGGACGATGCTGAATGTGCCGTTCTTTGGGTTGTCAAACATGGCCACTCGTCCCTCGTAAGAGCTCGGCAGGAAGCCGGTGTTATCTATGATCCGAGCACAGCCTGTCGTTCTCCATTTGCACAAATACTTCAGCGAGTAATTCTTGGTCGGATCATAGTGGCAATCAATAGTTGCTGAACTTCCTTTTACTCCGAATATTGCGTTCTTTCTTTGTGGAGCTTTCGTCCCTGGAGATGAAAATGAAATGAGCAGCCCGACCTGCCTACCTTGTGCCATGTGGCAAAGCTCAAGTACAGCCAGGGGGTGCTCGGGGTGCAGGTGTGAGGGGACCATTCTGGCACTGCCAGAATCGACCCCAAGGGGTCTGCCAGGCCTTTCCCTTTCCCAAATCCTCTGATGGTTGTTGTCTTTGTGCATCAGCCTTTCTCAGTTCTGGCCCCTCTGCTACATGAAGGGTGGTCTTAAAGCTCTCACTGAGTAAGTGAGATTGTTAGTGGTGCTTCTGAAGAAAAGCAGAGATGAAGGGGAACAAAGCATTGGGAACAGCTCACTCACCCTCGTAGACGTGCACATCCAGCTCCTTCGTTTCTCCAGACTGTTCATAGAAGCCAACCCCACACAGGTACAGGCCAGCATCTTCCCAGTCCACCTGGGTTATCATGATGCTGAATGCACCCTCTGTGTTATCATTGCTCAGCAGGATTCTCCCTTGGAAATCTGAATCTATTTCCCCATATGTGTCAACGATGTTCCGGCAGCCACTCTTCTCCATCTTGCACAAGAACTTCCTTGTGCTGGCATAATCCTTCCCGAAGTCACAGCTCATGCTCACAGAGCCATGCAGCTCCACGTAGAAGAGCTCAGCTTCCTCGGGTACGTCTGGACCTGTGCAATCAGAGAACAGTCAGTGCGTTCCCTGTTCAAAGCCGGGTGATGGGCAGTCCTGCCGTGAGCACCTCTCCCTGTATTTCAGTGGCTGAGAAATCAGTGCTTTCCCAGCAAGGTTTGTCACATTGAGTTTTATATCTGATTTCTATGCCAGATTTTTGGTTAAAGAAACATCTGTTCTGTTAGAACATTAGTGGGGAAAAAGACCCTGGAAGCATGGAACACCCTGAGCTCTTGGATGCTCCTCTTGGGCAGACATCCCGTGGAGCTCTATCAGAAAGGGGAAGAAAAAGAAAAAGTGAAAGAAAAGGCTGTGATTACCTTCAGAAATGTCCAGTTTGACCTTGTTGGAGAGCCCTTTGCCATTGATCCCAACGCCACACTGGTAGGTGCCCCGGTCTGCCAGGGCCAGCTGTGAGATGTTGATCAGCATGACGCCCTGCTCAGGGAAGTCGGTGATGGCGATTCTGCCCTGGTAGCCCCGTGCTGTGTACCCGCTGGTGGACACCACGGTCACGCAGCTCCTGGAGGATTCCCTGCACCAGTACTTCCTATCGTGTCTGTTCACCGTGGTGGGAGGGTAGAAGCACTTGATGTTAACAGAGCCATCGATCAGGCCGTACACCTGCTGCGGTCCGAACACTGGGTTTAAGCCTGCAAGAAGAAAACCCATTGGGTGTGCATGCCATGCGCTGTGCAACCGTGCTTGTGCAAAGAGCTGCACGTCTTGGCGTGCTCTGAAAGGTCCCATGGCAGTGGTGGGTGTGAACGGGGACCCCAAACCCTTCTCTCTCCCTTAGGAGTGCATCGTCTGGTTTAATGCTGCCCGCAAATCTCTGTGCCCCAGGCAGGTTGCACTTACTTGCTTTGGGAGCATATCTACTTTTTGCAGATTCAGCTGGGAGGAAGGAGAGCAGGAGGATGAATGCCAGAAAAGTCATTCTTCTAGCGTTCCCTGGAAAAGGCACGGAAATTGGTGAATAATAGCACTTGCAAAAAGGATTAATGGTCAAGTCACCTAATAATCTCTGCCTGGATGATAAGAGCATTGCAACTGTTAGAGAGAAATACAGCATTTAATCACTTGTCAAGCAGTTTAACAGGAAATGGGGAGCTGATATTTGTCCTTGCCTGTTTTGCTACATGGCACTGTGACTACCTGTGCATCTTAACACAGCAATCCTCAGCCACGCCAAAAGGCAGGAGTTGATTTTACCATAAGCCAGCTAATGCCAGGCTTGCAGGCTGACTGTGGCTGTCTGTTGTGCAGGCAGCAGTGGCGATGTGCACAGCACAAGAAGCAATTTTGGCCAAAATGGGCTTGATCCAGGGTCAGAAGTGGCATTTGGTATTACTCGTGTACATCAGAGCAGCCCATCAGAAGGCTGAAGTTCACAGATGGCCCAAAGGCTGCTGAGCTCCAGCAGGGCTGGAATTCAGAGTGCCCAGAGCTGGGCTGCTCTCGTGGCCCTTGCCAGGGGATAATGCCACTTGTGATGGTTTGTTGTCCATGCAGTGAAAGAAGGGTTTGTTCCCTTCTGAGCCCGGGTGCCAAAACCGCTCCTTGGGAAAACTTGCCTTGTGTGGAGCAGTTCCTGTCTGAAGCCCGTATTTAATTTCTGATCTTTGCTTCCCTGTTCTCTTCAAGAGCATGGTAGAGTTGGGCCTTTTCTCCCCATGGCTGCTGACAAAGTTGGTGAGGTGCGGAGATTTAAACCCTGTGGAGAAGCAGAGCTGTGTAGCCCTGGCAGGACTCAAACTGATGGCTTTGGGGAGCACCAAACCAAGCTGCTCATTCCCTGCAATGTGCCCATAGGATGAATATTTATGGCTTTTCCCTGTTTTGATATCAGTGATGGCACAGGGAAAGCCAAGGCTTTTAATTCACAGTGATGTGAGTGTGCTGTAGGACTCTCCATGGTGAGCAGATGCATTTCCAGACTGTTGATCTACCCATTAATTATTACAAGCTATAGAGAAGATGATGGATGCCAAGGAAAGTCTTTATAAACAGTCACAGGAATTTGATTTCTCGGCATCAGGTGATTGGGTTTGTTTTATTAGGGGTAATTCCCAGTAAAAGAAAAATGCCTTTGCTTCCGTGTGAAGATGAAAGGCGCTCTGTTATGATTTCTTCCTTGTATTGAGGCTTTTAATTGCTCGGTGTCCACTTGTCTATAGCTAATAATTAACCCACTGAGCATGAAAAATGCTTCTTCATACATATCCTACAGGCAGCCAGCAGGGCAAACAAACCATGTGCTGTGGAAAGCAAACAGTGCAGCACAACACAGCCCCACAGGGCTCCTGTGGCTGCTGCTCCCCTGCTGCACTCCCACACCCACTGCATGGCGAGACAAGGACAGCCCCTGGGTCAGCTTTTCTCCCTTCTTGGCAAGGTTTGTGTTGGTCTGATTCCTTCCCAAAGCAATTGGCTGCCAGGCAGTGAGGGGTTATGGAGGTCTCTTTGGAAATGAAGCTACACCTGTGCCCAGAAAGATGCGCCAGAGTGGTCTGCACGTGTAAGAGCAGAAAGGTTTTGCATCTTTATCTGAGGCCACACGTGTGTGGTTGTGCCTACATGAGGATTACAGTTTGCATGCAGCACTGCACACACCTGCAGCTCTGTGCTGCCTCTGCTCCTGCTCTGATGCTAATACCTCTCATCACTTGCTGAATGAATGGAGGCACATCTCATGCACAGCCTCACGTTACATAAAGTCTGGGCTGACCCACTGAGCAGGCTGCATGGAAACCCCTGTGCTGCTCTGTGTGCCCAGAGATGCTGCCCAGAGCAAGGCTGAGCACTGTTGGGTGCTCTGCATGAAGCAATCACAGTTTGAGATGCTAGGGGAGAATCACTCTGAGCCCACCGATAACACAGCCTGGGTTCCTTGGTTCCTTTTGCTGCTGGATTTGCTGTCTCCAGTCAGAGCAGGATTAAATCTCAGATTGCAGCTAAGAGAAAGTGCTGCTGAGCAGCGTGGGAGTGCAAGTAAGTGGCTGTGCATGCAGTCTGCATTAATACTGCTCCCATGGGTGCTTCTGAGAGAACCCTCACTTCCTTGTGGGGTCTGGCATGAAGCATGAGGCTTGTGTGCTCCCTGTGGCTTCCAACAGAAGCCAAATTGGGTCACTCCATGCAATAGGGGTTGCATAGACTTCATGGATGCCTCCATCCTTTATATGGGACTGCGTGACATGGCTGCTCTCATCTCTGAGCTGTTCCACTGGGCTCAAGTGGCAGCTGGACTTTGCTC
The DNA here is from genome assembly GCA_016647715.1 of Pavo muticus. Lineage (NCBI taxonomy): Eukaryota > Metazoa > Chordata > Aves > Galliformes > Phasianidae > Pavo > Pavo muticus. Next base: position 1,224,189 of record JACDJE010000053.1, read on the forward strand.
CTGCTGCACTGCTCTGTGTGTCTGCGCTGGGTTCCTTTGTCCTTGGAGCAGGAAAGACTGAGTGTGAGACCATGGTGTCCCCATTGACCAATGGGTGCTCAGAGCTGTGCTGGCACCGACCCTTCATGAGTGCATCATGTTGAGCATCACGCAGGCTGGTGGGAACCTGCACGTGGCTGGGTTGGTTGCCTTGGTTCGTGCAGGAGCAGCACTCATTCTTCGGACTGCTGAGCCCAACGCTTTGCATGTGCCGACTTAAAAACCTGATGTGTTAAAACCCAGGTGTGAGGTTGTATGGGAGGTGATTCTATGAGCTGGTCAGGAGAAGAGGAGAGGGAGCCCAGTTATTCCCACTGGGAAGTGTCTCTGAAGCTGCTCTGCAGCACAGGGCAATGAAGCTGCAGATGGGAAACACTGAGCTGGCATTTTGGACATTTCAGGCCAAATTCTGGTGCTTAGTTTAAAACATTTTGATGGGTAAAGGGAGGAAAAAGGACAAGGGGTGTCCTAATTCTTGCCCATTTGCAGCATGGGATCAGCAGAGGAGCAGCCAATGCTGGAAAGCTGCTCCTGTGGTCAAGAGGCTGCGTCCCCTCCTGACACCAATCTCTGATTCTGCAGAAGTGGTTCTCTTTGGATCAGCACCAGCTGTGGGCTGGGTTTATACTCATTTCTTCCTTTGTTTTTTTAAGATACAACTCAAATCTTGTTTTTCTGAAGTGGAATCAGTTTTCATCTTGCAACATCAAAACTGTTGGCTCCTTCCTCTTCCCTGCCCCCGCATCACGTATTTCAAAGTTGAACAGCACAGAACTGTGCTGCAGCAGAACTGCCAAGCGGGCTCTGCATGCTGCTGCACGAGCCTTCCTCTCCCAAGGTGGGTTGACCTGGCCACTGGGGAGGAATGTCCTCAGATTTATGATGATACAGAGGAGATCAGAACTTGGAACAACTTATGCAAGCGCAAGCAAGGAGCTGCCCTGAGTAGGTATGAAAAAGCAGAGTCCAGTTCCCAAATTCTGCTGACTCAGCTGCACGTTTCTCACCTGAGAAACCAGTGTACTCACATGTGCAGCTTGCAAGGGATCAACAGAGTGTAATCTATTAGCCATTAACTACTGCTCTTAACAATGACCAGTGTCAAGGACGTGCATTGGGATCAATGGAACACAAAGAGCTGGTTGCCACAACAATTCTGTTTTACAGAGCCTTTGCTGTTATTCCCATAATTAAGAAATAACATACAGAATGGAGCAATATATATCTTTTTCTCCCTCAAATCCTTTTAAAATCAGGCCCACTTATACCGGGGGTGAGCTGCATGGACGCAAGCTGCTGTGGGTGTGATGCTGAGCAGAACGGTTGGGGTTGCACTGAGGAGGAACATGGACGCGGATGCTGGGGGTGATTCTTGGTGCCTGGAGGCAAAGCACAGCGACAGCCGTCCTGCTGCCCAGCACCAAAGCTCTCTACGTCTTCATGGGGCCCATCACAATGACTGTGCTGATGGCTGCATTGTGAGTGTTGCTAATGGGGAAAAGCCACCAGGCCCCTTGGATAGAGCATTTCATTGCACTTCGTGGAGGTGAGTGAGCAACGGGCTTGTTAAAAGATCAGCCTGACCCAAACACGCACCGAAAATAAATCCTTCGTGTTCCAAACTGATGCCAGCTTTACAATATGGAGAGGGTAAACAGGGCGTGCTGATTCTGTGATACAATGAGCAGAGGCAGCTAGGCAGATCCTGCAGGAGATTATCAACAAAATCAACAGCCTTCAGGAGTTCCTGCAGTACATGTTGCCTCCCTAGCTAAGAATCCCTTTTGCTCCAGGTGAAACTGCGAGATGAGAACTGTATTTTGGATAACAAATGAAAAAGAATGCCCAGATGATCCCCATGGTAATGACCGAAGTTTGCACTGAGGTGCTGCTGATGACCTGATTGGATGCTCCTTTAAGCTGTTAGATGTGCCCCCATACTAACTTGTTGCTTTTCAGATGGGATTTGAATGGTTCTCTTATTTCTTATTTCTGTTTCTAGTCTCTTGGGCTGAAAAGTGAAACCGAGACTACAGACTGCTCTTCTAGTTTAAAACTGTGAGTATTCCTGGAGCTTATAATCCAAAAGCTCTGCAGTGGTGCTGTGCTGTGAGAGCTGGGTGAGCGGAGAGCACCTGTGCACCTGCCTGTGGCCACAGCATGGCTGCCATTGGCAAGCGTTATTTCTCCATACAAATGCATTAAGAGCCTGAAAGGACTTTGCATGGCGGGCATTTAGGTGTGCAGAAACCTACCCTTTTGCTGTGGTATATTCCCAAATCCATATCCTTATGACTGCCTCCGTGCTGCCATTCAAAAGGCTGTAATGACCACAAGAGTACTTACTAACAATTATTTTCTATCAGTGCAAATACTGTAATGATAATTAAACTTAATTTCCAGAAATGGAAGATTAAAAGTCTACCGCAGAGAAGGAAGATAACATTATGAGCTCGATTCTGCGCTTCTGACCTTCTTTTAAAGTAAATCAGCATCTCTTCACCAGCAAGACCTGCACATCCATGCACGGCTGTACAAAGCTGCTACTTTGAGGTGAAGGAGTGAGAGGAAGACAGCGAAGAAGCATTACTTACACGTCAGGTTACTTCTGCAGACCATTTTGCACTTCTTGCTTTCTCTTTGCTTCACCACTCCTGGCTTCGTGGTTGACCCCAGGACCTCCTTGTGTGTGTGTGTGTGTCTGTCCTGTCTCCTTCCAGGACACCAGGCTCGGGCAGTGCCAGCCTGTTTTAAATACTCATACTTCTAGCCCTGCATTTCCACCTGTTGTGCCTTAAGGGAACAGCATCCAAGCCCAAGTGAGCCCTGAGCCACGTGGGAGCAGGGCAGCCAATGCCCCTCCCGGCTTCGCTGGCACTTGGCTGCAGGAGCAGCCTCCCGATTGCACCCTGCTGTTGTGCAACCGAGGGTGGGCTCTGGCTCGGGGTGCTGCCCTGGCACCCCTGCTGGCTTTGGGAAGGCAAACTCATGGGTCTGCTTTGTGCGGAGCATGCCGGGGTCCTGTCCCTGTCCCTCTTTCTTCAGCACTGCACCCTGAGTCACGGCCGTATTTCCCATTAGGAGGAAGAACTCCCCTCTGCAGGGCTCACCTTGTTTCCCAAGTTGTGACACCCCCAACCAACAGACAAAGTGTTTGATAGGGCGAATCTGGGCAAAAACATCTTTGTCGCTGGTTTTCCATCTTTTGGAAGCCAGTGTCCCAAACCAGACCCAGGCACGTTGGCTTTCCAGGTAGGGAAGGTTGGCTTTGCTATGGAGGCCTGCCTAATCCCTGTCCTCTGCCTCTACCTCCTCCTGGGGAGAGCGAGGCTTGGGTTCACCCGTGCAGGGCAAGAGCTCCGCATGTTCTTTAAAATGAGATGTGTGTGGGTGCTTTGCTGCTGCTTTCAGCCTTGCTGCTCTGCTCCCCTGCTGTGGCACACGAGGGTCCCAACAAAGAGTTCCTTATGAAGAGTGGGGTTGTCGGAAATGGAACTGTATGAAAGCCTAAAATCAGACACAACCAAATTGTTTGTGTGGGATGAGTCATTAACTTGCTTTCCTTTATTCTAATAAGGCAATAATTTTTGTTTAATTCAGTGCCACAGGAAGACTTTCTCACCTGCCCATAGGAAGACTTTCTCACCTGCCCATAGGGAAAGCTGAGGAGCTGGAGCAAGACAGCGGCTCTGGGGTTTGCACTTGGCCATGATAAACACAGGTGTGTTTGCTTTTCGTACACCTACTGTGTTCTCATGAGAGCCTTTCCTTTTTGGATACCCGCGTGTTGCCTTCCCCAGCACCCATCTGGCTGCTGGCATGCACAGAGATGTGCTTGGAAGGAGCTGGAAATGGTGGCACAGCTGTAGGCAGAGGAACCCTGCATGAAAGCAGCTGGTGAGGACCTGCAGCCACTTGGGCACCTTGGACAAGAGGCAGTTCCTGACGAAGTAACAGCTTCTTTATCCAAACCCCTGTCTTTGCCCTTGAAGTTTCTGGTAAGACCAATCCTTTGTCTCTGAACAAGATGGAATTACGCAAATATATTTGCTTTAACAGACAAGGAAGCGTCGTCTTGCCAAGTCACAGGTGCCAAAGCACTTTGGCATCTCCAGAACACAAACAACCCTTGCTTTGCTTTTTTTTTTTCCAGGCTGAGGTATGGCACATAGTCTGAGCTGCTGCTGGGCTGAAATCTTTGCTGTTGGACTGAAGTCCGACATGGTTTGTGCTTTGCAAAGCAAATCCCTAAGGATGAGGATTTCCAAGAGATAGACCTGCAGCCCTGAGGATCCTTCCATTCCACACCCAGCTCCCCATTGGGGTGCTCTGCTCTACAGGAGGCAGTCAGGGCCGCATACAGGAACAGCGTGGCTAGTTGCCTCATTTTGTTATCTACAAACCACACAACAAGGCATTTGGCTGCAGAATGGGGAGCAAGGAAGAAGTGCTGCATGCTTTGAGGTTACGACCGTGTCTTGCCTTTCAATAAAGAAGCTTCTGAGCTTATATACATCGTGCTCTGAGAGAAGGGGTTCTGCCTGGGCTCCCTCAAGTCTTCATCATTCATGTTGGAAAGAATATTTTTCACCAAAGGATTCCTGTGAAAAGAGGAGAAAAAGCTGTTACACGGTAGCGCCTTTACAATGGTTTTAGAAGTGATTTTATCAGCGTTTGGTTTTATGCTCAGCTCTTTGATATCTAGACTATATTCTCCCAGTGCTTTTGTAGATGTCTGTAGATTTGCTTTCTGCTTCCGATCAAAGTCAGTGGATGTTTCAGACGGGAGGAAAGATGTAAGCATCCACACATCGGTGTGTTCAGAGGGCTGTCACAACCAATTTCCCTTTGCAACAGTCTGCCTCTGAAATATTAGCAGCTGCTTATAGCACCAGAGAGCTTGGATCTAAGTGCATTGTGATGAGAACGGGAAATGCCATCACCAAACCTCTTGAACCACTTGGATGGTAATTTGGATGTGTTTTGTGATGGAGAAGTACATTTCACCAATACAAATCTCCACAGGATGGGAATACTCTGAAATGTCTCCATAGGTGTTTTCTACAGCAGGGTGTCTCTGGAGGTGACCAGTCCTCCGTGACAGCCCCATCGATTTCGTGTTACCCAACGACAGACACTTACACACAACCTGGTCTGCCCGAGCCTTCCGAGGAGAGCACGTATTATCCTGCAGATGTGGGGCAGAAAAAAATGATATGATTGCAACACTGATCAAGGATTGCTTCTGTATAATACTGCAAGAGGTTGCAGACAATCAGATTTTGTTGAAACAAGCAAGCAGGAAGAGCGATAACGCGTTCATAATGCGTCAGCAAGAGTTGTAATCGACGCTAACATAAATTTATAGGCCTTGTATGGGATTTAATCAAATTATTTTGAAGATTATGGCTCAGTGCTTCTTAGTAAGGGATAAAGGCAGCAGTTCTGGGAGTGCAGACTCAACATTTGTCTTGCAGAGATGTTTTACACACTAAGCTGTAGACCACCTTAACATGTGTTTGGGGACTCTCCTACTAAGGCAGATGGCATTTGTGGCACCAGTTGCAAGAAAACACCCACCGATGTCTGCCCGACTCTGCCTTGCATCCATTGGTGTTGTCTGGGCTGCAGAGTTCCTCCATCCCTTGCCCTTCTGTGGGACTCAGCCCAGTCCGCACCAGCACAGCTTCTGTCTGTCCCAGGGTGCTTCCTTCTTCTCCTGAACAAAATACACGCATGTGGGGGAGGGAAAAGTTCTTCCAATGCCTACTTACACCTATGAGCATGACTCTGGATTAGCCTCTTGTTTCCTAGTTTCATTCTTGCGAATGATATATTTGGATCAAGTACCCACCACTATTCTCGCTGAGTAATGGCCCTAAACTTTTACCTAGAGACACAGCTTGAGATGCGTGTTGTTTTTTTGTTGCCTGTTGCTGGCGAGAGTTTTTCCAGCACTTTGGTCTCTTGTGCACCCATTGGGCCAGATTCGTCCCTGCAGAGCACAGCCGTGTCTCTGCCCTTTATGCTCAGGGTTCCAAGCACTGTGGAGCTGTAAAGCTGTTTGTTCAACATGCTGCTCCCCAAGAACGCAAGCAAAGCCCTTCCAGAAGAAACAACCATAACTGAAAAGGTGTTTCCTGGCCAACTTACCCATCTGCTTACGAAGCTTTATTTTGGTAAGGACAAGAACAGTGGTAATGATGAAAATCAGCAAAACCAGAGCTGGTATCACAACGGAGAGCAGAGAGAATTCTCCCGATGAGCTGGAAAGAGGAACCATGAGAAGTAAATAGGATTTTGAGTCAGTTACTGGGTGGCTGAATGCAGGCTGCAGATTTTATAGCAAGTAGCCTGATTGACTCAAAGGAGAACAGTCAACAAAGTCAAGCAGACTTGAAGTCATTTGATCTGGAGTTTGGCTTATGAGGAAGTAATTTCTACAGCTACCTCTGCTCTACCATGCAGGGTTTGTGCTGCACATTGACTTATCCCTCCCAAAAGGAAAAGGAGCTACTTCCATCATGCAAACTCCCAAGCAAGGTTCAGGCTCTCTCTGTGAGCTCTTGTAGGCTCTCGTGCTGTTGCAGGGTATCTATGTACTGTGTCTTTGAAAAATGCCATAAATGCTATCAGAGTCCGACACGCAGACAGTGAAGAATCCAACCCTTTATACGGGGTTGTGAATTGAGGTGGGCAACGTGCTCTTTTTGGCCTGAAGGAGGCTGCAGGTGGTGAGAGTGGGGATGGAGCGATGGTGCTTTTTATGCGGGCTCTAAGGTGAGCAGGGTTGCTGCTCAAGATGTCGGGATGGATTTGTGGACTTTGTGGTTTTTCTTCAGTTACGACTGATACCGCAGTATCTGATGCGCCTGTGCCAGCTATGCAAATCACCTGGTGCTGGATGGAACCATAGGTGGGGGGAAGGGTCCAAAAGTTCGTGGCTGTCCTGGTTAGCAGGAAGCACAGGAGCTAAAGTCAACAGGTGAGCAGCATGGATTTTTGTAGAGAAGTGCCATGGAGGAATTGCAGGCCAAAATAGCTCATAGCCTTGTGTTTAACCTTGTCCAAAGATAGGCCATTATGCAACACACCCAAACACTGCAGTGTTCCTGGCTGCCTATAATGACTGGGATAAGGTGTGCAGTGAAGTATGAGGCTACTGATTCACCAGCACTATTGCTCAAGCCTAATGTTACCTAATGTCCTGTCTCCTTTCTAACCAAAGGAAAACAGGCAGGAACACATCTATTGACTCTGGCATCTGATCTACAGGAGTGACCGGCACCAAAAATTCAAGACAAGTTCAAAGACCCACACCACAGATGGACACGAGATATGCTTGCCTACTGCTTTTCTAATTACTCCTCTCTTCTATCGGAGTTTATAATCTGCACCATGTGCACCGCCTGGGTAGAGCCCAGGGAAACTGGGCAGGCAGGAGCAAAGCACCAAGGTTGTGCCTATGGGAAATGTGGCCATGAACTTACCTCTGGCTGTAGGTGTCACTGCGGGAGGTCACAAAGGTGCCAGGGGGGAGAGCTGGTGGATGGGGGCTGGTGGCCTCAGAGCTGGTGCCCTCAGTGCTGGTGCCCATGCTGTATGCCAGCATCGTGGTGTGTCTCAGCCCAGTGGTGTATGTTGGCCACGTGGTGTCTGTTGGCCCAGTGGTGTCTGTTGATCCCATGGTGTATGTTGGCCAGGTGGTGTCTGTTGGTCCCACGGTGTATGTTGACCCAGTGGTGTCTGTTGGTCTCATGGTGTATGTTGGCCATGTGGTGCTCCTCTGTGCAGCTATACGGTTGGAAGCTGACCTTAATGGCAAAGTGGGGTTCACAGAATTGTGCCTTGCTGGGTATTGTGAAGTGAGGGTTTCTGCAAAGAAAATGGTTTGGATGCTTAAATATTCATCTTTTTTGTGGAGAACATTCCAGAGTTGCCAAAGATTTGCACATCTCATTTTGAGTCTGCTGATGGAAAAAACATGCGACATCATACGACCAAACTCAAGCATTTCTATTCTAGAAAGCAATTTGGGAGTACTAATGAAAATCCATTACTACTTGGCCAATATTCCTACTTTAACCTCACTATTTCTGTCTCTGATAGCTGAAGAGTGAATTGCATTTGTGTCTTTGCATGCTGAGGTTCCTAAAACTGCAGGATTACCTTCAGAGCAAAGCACGTCTCCATGCTGCACTTGTTGCACTCAGGATGTCGTGTGCTCGTGTTTTCCATCATAAATTGTCAATGATGTTTTCAAACAAACTCGAGCAGAAAGCTCAAATGTTTCTCATAATGCCATTACATTTATGCATGGAACAAAGGAGAGCATCTGAAGGGGGTGCCCATGAAGGGGTAGGGGGAAGAGTGATTAAGAAAAGGACTGATCTGTGTTTCCAGCCAGCCATCGCCTACCCTTCTCGATGCGCAGTTTCATGGAGGTTGTGTGCTCCCTGTGCCCGTTCCTGGCCCCACACCAGTACCACCCCTCGTCCTCCTCTCGCAGGCGGCTCATCACCACGGTGTAGGTCCCGCTGTCCTGCATGCTGCTGCTGCTGATCCATATGCGCCCTTTGTAGGACTCGTGCACAAACCCGTCTGTGTCCACCAGCAGGGAGCAGCTGGCCTCCCGCCACCTGCACAGGTACCTGGTGGTGTAGTTGCCTGCAGGGTCGTGGTGGCACCTGAGGGACAGTGAGCTGCCCACCCTGCCATGTAGAAACTTCATCCTCAGGGGCTGGGCAGGGACTGCAGGTAGGAGAAGATCATGGTGATGTTTGATGTGGCTGCAATGAGCCCACGGGGCACAGCAGTCCCCAGAGCCCCCTCCTACCTGTGGTCACCTGCAGGGCCACCGCCTGCCAGCTGTCCCAGTCAGCTGGGCTGCCCATCCCACACTTGTACAGCCCTGCATCTTCTAGCCTTAAATCATTTATCAGCACTTTGAATGCTCCAGAGCTCTCCTGGGGGGTAATGTAGATCCGTCCCTCGTAGCTCTTCCCCACATACCCGTTGGTGTCAGCAATGAGGATGCAGCCACTTCTCCCCACTCTGCACCACAGCCTCCTGGTGCCACCCCGGCTGTCCCCAGGTGGGCAGGGGATGGTGATGGAGCCACGGAGCTCCCCAAGGAACAGCTCAACTAGCCTCTGTGTGCCCACATCTGCAGGGACAGAGAGGGTGAATGCCACCAGGGTGTCACCTCCTTTTGCATTGATGCTTTGGTCACATCTGTGGGTTTTATGCCCACGACTGCTTAAAGCAAAGGGTAGCAAAGGGGACCTGACCCTCTCCCTGTCCCATCACCATACCTTCTGACACTGTCAGGTTCAGGCTGATGTAGAGGTCCCTGTTGGTGGGGCCAATGCCACAGCGGTAGGTCCCTGTGTCACTTGTCTTCAGCTGTGTCATTGTCACCATGAAGGTGCCATTCTGGGGAACGTCCTCCAGGGCCACTCGGCCCATGTAGCCTTTTGAGATGAAGTTGGTGGTGGAGATGATGGTGTAGCAAATCCCATCTCTGTCCTTTTTACACCAGAACTTTCTGTCATGCTTGTTGGCAGTCGTGATGGAGTAGAAACACTGGTGGGTGATGGACCCTCCAACTGCACCCATCAAAAACCTGGGCCCATACAAGGTGCTCGAGGCTGACTCTTTGGGGAAGGAGGTAAGAAGTGCATTAATTAGAGATGTGAACATCCATGTGGAGCGGGAACCTTACCATCCCAAGCAGGGTGTCACAGGCAAAGCTCCACCAGCCCTGGCCATCCTGCTCTGTAGGTGATGGGGAGCAGCAAACCTCCAGCAGGAACCTTTGGTGCCTGCAGAGTTTCCTGGTGACTCACCTTGCAGCAAAGCCACAAAGAGGAGGAGAACCTCCATGTCTGCCCTTCTCGAATGTTCGCTTGGCAAACTTCCAAATCTCATTTTGATTACCGGCTTTTGCTGGTGTCCCTGTGATCAAACAGAAGGGAGATTGTGGTTTGGATATGCAGAGCTGAACAGCTCCAAAAAGGCGTGCACAGAGAGTTTGAGGATGGCAGTAGTGATTACCAAGACCAACTGCAGCCATGACCCATAGCACCTCACTGGGTCTTGCCCAGACCTCTGCAGCCCAACCTGGGGGCATCAAAAATGCTTATTTTCTTTTTTTTCAGTGCAAAACACAGCAGCAAGGGCTGCAGTTCTCAGAATCTCACCAGCATGCCTTACGTTCCTCCTGGTGAGGTGCAATGATCTTTCTAACCTTTTAGTTTTACTTAGCTGTAACCCAACTTCTTGCAGAAAACCTTTGGGCAGAGTGCTGTTAACCATTTCCAGATTTCAATAGAAGTGATGTTTGAGTGGTTAGGAGGGGAATTACTTCCTTGTGCGAGTTAAAAATTGACTTCTGATTACCGGAATTTCATCCTATGGAGTCCCTACTAAAATTCTTTGAGATTTACTTCGCCCCCACCGTGATTCAGACCTGAAGTTGGCACAAACCAGCTGATTTATCTCATCCTTGCTAACTCGCTGAGCTAACTTCAAAGGATTTTGGAAACAGGAATAAGGAAATGGCCACAGTGCAGTGCTGTTGTGAGCCTTATTCCCAGCCATGGGGCTGAGCCCTGGCAGCAGCATGGGGTGGGTGCCCCTGGATGTGGGTTTGGTCCATGCAGCAGCTCACTCTCTGAGCCTTGCACGCCTTGCTCACCTTGCACACCTTGCATACTTTGCACACCTTGCATTGGGATTATGTGCATCTACCCTGTAGCTCCCCAGCTGCACTCCCTCCAGCTGTGGGGCTTACAAACCCTGGGCCTACAAACCCTGGGCCTACAAACCCAGCTCAGAGCCCCACTTGCCTCTCTGCTGATGGGAAGTGTGGCTGGGACAGCAGAAATGTGCTCTTCCCTTTTCAGTGCATGCAGAAACGCTGTGGCGGCGCAGCTGGCCCTGCATCCTCTTTGGGCAGTTCCCCTTGTTTTTTTTCTCCCCCAGTGTATGAGGCAGTGGGTGCAGCTCTGGCACCCAAAAATTAATGAAGAAGTCACCAATTTTGCCAAAGCTTCATCATTTAGCTGGCTCTGCTGCTGATAACTCAGATTAGCATTCCAACAAGGCTTTCTTCCTTTATCATACATCCTGTGCTGGTATTAACTTGCTAAGTTCTGCCTGGCATCAGGCCATTAGTGCCTGGATGTGAAGTGTCTGCAGGCTGGTGTAGCTCCGTGCTTCCTTAGGGGTGGGTGCCACGCTTGCACAATCACCCAGCTGCAATCTTTTGGGATCCCATACAACAGCTTCACAGCCCCACTCGTTCGCTCCTCCATTTCCCACCCTGCAGCAACAAGCAGAGTGTCAGCACAGGGCTGGGGAACGCCTGGGCTGTGCCTTCCAGGACCGCCATGAAGATGCTAATTAATAAGGAGGTCTCACTTCTTCCAGGTCTAATTACCTTGAGCAACTCCAGCTGAGCGCCAGCCACATGCATTCCACTTGCAGCACCAAACATGCATTTTCTGGGTGATTTATGGCACTCTGAGCTGCACACGATTTGCAGCTATGAGGACTGTATGGTACGTGCCTGGAGCTCTGGGTGCACCCCGTGCTGCAGATGACTTGTGGATCAGATGGAAGCTAAAAAAAAGCACATCCAGCAGGTCTGTCCTACCTGTGCATCTGTTCTGCAGCAATGTTGGCTTACTAAGCTGCGTTCATTTACTTCTTAACTTACAGCTTTCTGTGCAAAAGTTCTCATTCAGTCTCAGGATTTGGGTGGTTTTGCTCTCAACCAGCAAAATCAGGCACTGCCCACCACCAAATAATAGAAACAGCAGAAAGTGACAACAGAGCTGATATTACAAATCCCATTTCTTTTTTTTCTTCCTGTCTTCAGTTCAGTTTTCTGCTGTGAAAATGTCTGTATGCCCAATTTTATTGCACCTGTCTGATTAAACAGCCCTTCCTCCACCACCCAGAACACGTTAGCTGCTGCTCCATAACAACTGCGCAGCACCTCTCCATGTACAAAAGAACTTGCCTCATCTACCTCATTTTTCTGTGTGTTCTTTGCAAAAATGCAACAATCCGATTGATAGCTTTAAGGAGAGGTAAGAAAGAACGATGCTGGCTCTAAAAGCAATGGCAGATTTAGGCAGAAATGGGTTATGCCGCTCTTCGTGCACTAGAGATGACAACCTTACGTTGCAGATCTATTGCATATTGGCATCCATCCTTTGCAAAAGTGAAATCCATTGGAGCAGTGCATTGCTGCTGTACGACAGCACTGAACTCTCTTCAGTAATAACTTCAGGGCAAAGTGAGGATCACCCACCTTAGGTAAGATGCTCCTGCTTCTGGTCTGCAGCTCTGCAGGTCTCTGCTCAGCGCTTGATGTTTAGTTCTTTTTTTAATGTGATGATGTCTAGAGTTAATAATGGTTTTGCTGTATCGAGGTTCAGCAGTGCATTGCCGAGCAAATTGGAGACAGCCAGAATAACGACAGAAATAGGAGAAATGACAGTGATGTACTGAATATGGAACCTGAAGAGTGCTCCTTTTTAGCCACTTAATGATGTGGTGACATGGAAAGGAAACCAATGAAGAAGCCAGGAGCAGAAACTGCACAGTTCGAGAGGAATTCCCCAGGGCTTCAGACAGTTGTAACACAAAGGAATGGTTTTTAGTTACTAGCACTGAAATGCTCTTTGCTTGGGAAGGGCCTTTAGGCAGAACTTAACATCAAGAACGAATGCTGTGTGTGTTTAACCCCACTTCTGCAGCCTGAACCACCCAATGCTTGTTCTCTGGCACCACGCTCCCAAAGATTCCAGGACAAAAGTCTGTTTTCTGCCTCAGCAGTTGTTAAGGTTTCTCACCACAGCAAGCCCAGCTCTACAGTGTTAAAGGCTGCACTGCTGTGCTGTGACTTCCAGGTAGTTATAATCACTTTAATGGAGGGAAATTATATCAGATCATTGCAACATGGCCTAATTAAACCAAATTGCCAATCAGCCAAAGAGATCAAAGTTGAGAAATCAAAGCAGCATGTCACTAAGGCACGCGGACTTTACTTGAGGATATCTTTATGCTCTCTCAGTAACTCGACATTTAGTAGTGATTAATTTCTCTCTAAATTTAATCGTGCTGCATTTTAACCTCTGTGCATTTAAAGTTTGTTGGTTGGCGGGTTGCACTGGCTCCGGAAAGGCAGAAGAGTGCATAGCAACAGTTGTGATGTTGCGGGGGACTTTGCTCTGTTTTTCCTTCAAATAAAGATGATGGATTGAAGCAGTCAAAGCACAGCAGTGCTGGAAACGCCCCGGGCTGGTCCTGCCTCCCTCATACCCACAGGCTTTGCAGGACATCACACTCCGTGTGAGAGCAGCAGGTGCTTTGGTGCTCACTGCAAAGCCAGTAGATGTGACTTACTGGAAAGCTTTGCTCTGCTCTGTGCAGTGTGCCAGGGTGCAAAGGTTGGGCTCTCAAACTTGTGGGGCACAGGTATGCTTTGAAGCCTCGGATCATGCTTTTCGGGGCACTTTAGCTTCTCCCTGGATGAAGGTGTATCTCTATCCAGAAGTTTTGCTTTCTTTATCATTGTTTGATGACTTAAATTGCAGTCGTTTTGTTGCTTTGCACCAAACCTGTGCAATAACCAGCTCCCAGCACTGATTCAGCTTCAGTGATATCAGTCTCTCTAGGGGCATTTATTTGTTTTTTACCACATTGATAGCAAAACAATTGGATTGCAATAAAATGTGGCACATAAAACTGGGGGGTGAGAAACACCTCCATGCTGCAGGTGAGAACCGGAACTCCTTGTCCTTGTCCTCGCCCTGCGGGAAACTACAACTGGGGCTCAGAGGGGCCTGGATGACACCTGGATGGCAGCTGGGATCTCTCCAAGCCCCACACAGCTGATGGAGCAGCAGTGACCCCGTAGGACCCCATGGGCTGTCACTGGGGTAAGAGTTGATGCCCATGGGTGAGCAGAGACCTCAGCTCAGGAGATGCAGTGAAGGGTCTGAGCTCCATTGGTGCCTCAGTCCGGGAAGCACTCCGTGTGCTCAAAGGTTGCCCTCGTAATTGTTTTATTGCTGTTGATAAGACAAAGCCTCTCTATTTCCACGCCGACGTTAATAATTCATTTTAACTGTGGCACTGGGTTAAGTCCCCCACGTCTTCCTTTCTCTTGCCTTTCCCTGCCTGTTTCCTAACCGTTCCCTCGCTATCTGCGTGACCTCAGTGCGGGGACAGCTGACGTCCCGTGCAGTGCTATGGGAGCCGTGCTCCTGCCCTTCGGTGCGGCTCTGGGATGGATGCGGGCGGAGCGGACGGCACCCCGGGTCTGATCGTCGTCACCGCGTGTCGCGCACTGCCACCGCGTGTCGCTGCCGTGGAGCTGTCAGCGCAGCAAGATGGTGACATCTCTCCCTGGTGGGGAGACCTGCAGTTTTCAGGTCACGGCTGTGAAAAGAACTCTTCTGAAGAGTAGTTTTCTGTCTTTTTCTGGTTATTTGGATGCAAATTCTCGACTTCTCCAGGTACAGGGTGGGGTCCGGCTCTGCTTCTGCATTTGCTTCCCTATAGAAAGGGGCAGCGCTCACTGCTCAGCATCCGGCTGGTGGGAAAGGGAAGGGCACCGCGAGGGAAGGAAGGGCGTGAGAGGAGCCCAGCACAGGAGAGGTTAAGGCTGCTGTTTGCTCACTGCCTTGTTCAGCATGGGAGTGGCTCAGCGCAGGCACCAGAAGAATGAGCACTCATGGGTTGTCTGTGCTGGATTCTCCCTTCCCCATCACCAGGGTGCTCATGCTGGTGCACTGCATGCTGTCACCTTGCTGGTGGGGACGTTGCATGGGTGACAAAACCTGGTGACCTGCCACCAGGAGAGCCTGGCATCCCATGGGCTCCTTACAAAAGGTAAGGAGAAGGACTTCTGGTATGCAAAGCTGCAGCAGAATGTCCATAGTAGGGACTGGGACCATGTCCCCACTGTGCCCACACTGCACTCCAACTGCTGCAGCTGTGCCTGCATCAGGAGTGAG
Organism: Pavo muticus; assembly: GCA_016647715.1. Classification (NCBI taxonomy): domain Eukaryota; kingdom Metazoa; phylum Chordata; class Aves; order Galliformes; family Phasianidae; genus Pavo; species Pavo muticus. Next base: position 1,239,263 of record JACDJE010000053.1, read on the forward strand.
CTCCAGCTGCGGCAGGGTAAGACCAAAGGCAGCGGTGTTGCTGTTGGATGAGCTCCCCTGAGAGCAGCCGGTTGAGCTGGATAACACAGCCTGAGTCACCCCGACGAGCAGTGGGGTGGCAAGATGCTTTGGGTGGAGGCTGATTGCTTTTGACCGAGGTGACTTGAAGAGTTAGTAACAAACAGCGATAGCAGCCAGCTGCTCCCTTTGCTCACCTAGGTATGATGTCCCCAGGTGTCCCAGGCTGATCCCAGCTTGTCAAGCAGGGACACCTGAACTCCCCATTTCCTTGAGATGAAAAAGGAGAAAAATAGAGCAGCACTGGAAGAAAGAAGGGATATTTTCTCAGCATTATTCACAGAGCGAGGGGTATGGCTATGGCAGAGTGGTGGCGACAGCAGGCAGAGGCAGGGACTGCATGGGCGCAGTGATGGCTTCCCCTGTTACTAAACAAGAGCTGGCTCTCAGATAATCTACAGGCTTTGGTCCTTTGAGCTATGCTTGCTTTAATGCACCATGGATGGGTATCACACTGGGCCCCCAGTGTGTTTCCACAATGTACAGTCATGAAGGTGCTGTCAGAGCTGTTGTGAATAAATGAGAACAACAACCTGTGCTTGTTTTGCAGTGCCCATCAGAGTTAATGATTAAATTGTAGCTAGGGCAGTGTTGTTGAAACAAGTCAGGTATGTTATCACTGTGCATGAACCCCTCCGTAAGGAGCAATAATAACCCATTCTGTCTCTTACTGAACTTCAAAGCTAAAGGGCATTGGAAAACAAAGAGCAGCTGAGGTCCCTCTGAAGCAGGAGTGCGCTCACCCTGCCCATGCTGCCAAAGGGGATGCAGTGGCTCACTGAGGCTGAACTGGTGGTTGCTGAGCACAGATTTGAAGAGCAGGAATGAGGGATGTCGAGTTTGGTTTTGAGATATCAGTTAAGTTTGCATCACTGGGAAGTAAAGCAAAACAAACCACAACCAGAGAAAAAATGTGTTCATTTGAATGCTGCAAAGCACTTGGGTGCATTGGGCGCAGTTTGTCTTTCTATCTGCTCTGTATCAGCAGGCTGTGAGCTCCCCACACTGAGCATTGTGCACATGGGGACCACGGTCGTGAGGGTTTGGGACCAGAACATATCAAACCACTTCTCCCGAGTTTGATCTTTGTAATGAAAGATGTGTGTAAGAGTGTCTTTAATCGGGCCAGCAGCAACAGACTCACACAGACATGGAAATGACATGTCTGAGTGTTGCAGGATGGATAGTTCAAAAGTGGATACACAGCCTATGCAAAATGCAACGCTGAGTGTTTGGGTCTTTACAAACACTGCTGTGATGCGTAAACACAGGCTGTGTAGTCTGCATGAAGGCACTGAGGGCATGCTTACCAACTCTTCATGTTATATTGTAAACATTATGCTCACTTTTCACTGCTATATATATATATATATATATATATATATTTGTGATTTTTGTTCAGACACAAATCAAGCAAATTATGCCCAGAATTAAAAAGTACCAGGTCTGCTTTGGGAGGTACCCAGCCCAGAGCCCAGGAGCCCAGCTGGAGTCTGGCTGAACCTGAACATGGGTTTTGTTTCTGTTCTTAGAATCATAGAATCAGAGGTCAGAAAAGACCACTGAGATCATCCAGCCCAACGATCACCCCCACACCGCCATTCTTGCTCTTCTCCTGCCCATCTCCTGCACACTCTGAGAAAGCCAAGCACCCACCACAGCTCTTCCAAGTATCTTCTTGTTCTGTTCCTGGGTCTCTGCACAAAATGTGTGAGTATTTTCAGGAGAGAAACAAGCACGACTCTGCAAGAAAAGCAGCAATCCCTGCAGCTCCCTACACGAGCTGTGCTTGGGCCACAGGCTTTGAGCTCAGCAATAGGAGGCAGCAGCTGCAGCAGCACCTGATCCCTGCCCTCATAGAAGAGCCTCTCTGCCCTGCTGAAGTTCCTTCTAGTATGCAGAATGAGGCAGTGTGGACTCCATGGGGATGTGGGATAGCCAGGGCTGCTCCTCGTGTGCAGATGGGCAGCATCCAGCTCCCACCCCGCACTACACTCCCCAGGCCCTCGAATTGCGAGTGCAAATGATTGTCAGGGAGAGGGAGTGCAGTCTAAATGTCAGAGGAGAGATTAAGCTCTGAGTGAAGGGGTCAGAGCTCTGAAGGCAGGATATCTGGCAAGTCCATCTTCCACAGCCCATTGACTTTCCAGAACAAATTCCCTGTTTGGAGGTAGCAGCTGTTTCCTCCCGTGAGCAGAACCCTGCCATCCCCATCGGGCACCAGCATCGCACACAAATATCACAGAGACCAAAATCTTGTCTCTGCAGAGAGCCTTCATCCATCGGCAGCCCCTTTTAAAGCAAGCCAAACCCCCAGCTTCCCCTCTATGACAACCCCTAAATGCATTAATGATTCTTTAGGAGATCATGCCCCAAACACGCGCTGACTGCTGACATGTTTAAACAGCTCTTATGTCGCTGTGTACAAAACATCCTATTCAAGTGGCACTACTTTATTAGGCACGATGCCCTGAGTGACTCCAGGAGCAGCAGGCCCCATATTTGCCCCCCGAGCTGTCCCAGCAGCAGGTGCTCATCCAGCAGAGCCATGCAGGCTTGCAGGCTGTGCTCCTCGTGCTCGCCCGGCACTACTCCTTCAGCAGGCCGAGCTTCCTCAGGGCCTCACGCAGGTGCTCCTCCGTCGAACCCTTGGGGGAAATCTTCACGCTGACGCAGGAGCGGGGTGGCCGGGGGAAGCTGGGCAGCGGGCTTGACCTTCTTTTGCTGCTCTTCTCCACCTCGGTCGGCTCCTTCAGTGCAGCAAAGTCCTTCCCCGCCCCGAGGGATGCAGGCCGTGGCCTGCTGCTGCGCAGGAAGCTGGGTGCCAGCCGCTCGATGAAGGACATCTTGCCCAGAGAGCCACTGCCCTTGACGCCCGGCTCCTTGGCCATGCAGCTGCCCAGCCCCACACCAGAGCGCTCCAGGGTGTTGGATTTGAAGTTCATGGCCCGTCCCGCTGGGGCTGTGCTTGATGCAGCCTGGCCCTGGTCGCAGGGAGGTGGCACAGGGCTGGGCCGGGCGCAGGGCTCCTGCAGGTCCTGCGGCAGCCCCAGCTTCTCCAGGGCCTCCCGCCGGGCCTTCTCCCTCTCCTTGGGGTCGAGCTGCACTGAATTCTGCTTTTCTGCAGCAGTGTCTCCAGCAGAGCCAGAGGGTGATGGCGGTGGTACCTTCACCTTCTGGCCGGGCTCCGCACCAAGCGGCACTGGATTGGCTTTGCTGGTTCTCAGGATAATGTTTGGTGGCAGTTTTCGTGGTTTGGGGGCTGTGGGAGGCCCACGCTTGGTGTCCTGCGGGACCTCCTGTGCTGCTGGGTGCTCCGGTTGGCCCTGATGAAGCGCTGCGCTCTCCCGGCCTATCTCTCGGTGTGGCAGTGATGTGGGACTGGGGACAGCCGCCATCCCCAGGGCTGGACGGGGCCGTGTCCAGCTCTCCTCTGCGTTGTCTTTTCTGGCATCTGAGCCATTGCTTCGTGGCTGCTCTGCATGGCTGTCCTGGTTGTCCTGGAAGGGAGCTGGAGGTGGGATGATCAGGGATCTCACCTCTCTTCTCACGTTAGCTTGGCCAAGCCTGCCCTCCTTGCCCAACTCCTGTGGAGATTTACCCGGAGGCACCGGGTCCTGCACGGTATGTGCATCTGTTTTGCCATCAGCTCTGTTTGCTCTTTGTGCATTTGCTGCAGTGATGCTCCTCGGAAGGCTGTGGTAGCCCGGGCTTGGTGCTATTGCTGGAGCTGAGCTTGGGAAGCCAGAGGAGCCCTCGGTGCCCTTCTGGTCAGCTGCATGCTGCTGAGCTGTGCTTCCAGGAGGAGCCCTCTTCTCCAAATCTAGGCAGAGAGAGGCGAGAAGTCATGCACCATGCTGCACATGCACACAGGATATCTTACCATTTACAGAACGCTTCTTCATGCCTGGTAATGACAAGCAGAGAAGCTCTGCCCGGCAGTTCTGTTTGCCTCATTAGATAGCTGCTAGCAGCTCCTACATGCAGCAACTGAGAGAACGCAGCTGGTGCCCTACATATCCCACCACACACAGCCTCATCTCACCCATGGAGTGATGAAAGCCATCTGGATTTTGCTTACCAAATGAATAAAACTGGGGCAACACTCCCTCCCTGCCTGCCAAGGAAGCTCACCCCAGTGTGGAAATCCTTTGTAAACAGGGCTGGAGCCCAATTCCCAGCTTACCCTGGGGAGCAGAGTCTCTCTTCAGCCGTGCCCTGGGCAGCCGGGAGGCCTCTGCGTAGTCAGTCTCATCAGTGGAAACTCCACTATCTGCTTCTGCATCCAGCGAGCCGATGGTTTCTTCTAAGAACATCAAGCACTCCTTCTCTTCCACAGATAAATAGTCATAGCTGTTATCGCTCTGAGAAAAGAAGGGAAAAAAAGAAAAGCACTGATGGGAACTGCAGGTGTGCTTTTAATTATCTAGGGATGGCAGTGTCTTTCCTTGTTCTCCGTTTCACATCACAGCTTTGAAAGGAACACAGCGAGATCCTGTTTAATTTCTGTTGCATTTCAAGCATCGTGAGATACGATCACTGTGGAAGTGCCAAGTCAAAGTGCAATGTGTAATATACATCATTAAAAAGCTGAAGTGCAGGAAAGGATGGAGCATGTGTCAGATCAACAAACATGGGGGAGAAACTGTTCCAGGAGTTGTTTTGCAGAGAGGCACCTACCCAAGCCTTGCACCATGCAATACTGCAACCAGTTTGTCCATCCCTAATAAATTTTAGAGGGTTTGGTTCTGGTTTGCAATGCATCAAATGGAAAACCTGCCCAGGACTGAGCTCTGTCCTAGCACATATCAATTATGCTCCAAGTCAGACAGGATGTAATTAGGCCATCAATCTTGGAATCAGTGTTTGGAGACAAACAAGTTTTAAGGAACAGATAATGAAAAATTGCACATCTACACCCATTGTCCCAGCTCATCTCCACCTTAACTCCTAAACCCATCTCTTGTCAGCCAGGGAGGAGTACAGCTCGATGCCTTCTCCAGGTGCAGTCACCCTCGTTGAAGCCACTGTGACCCAGTTATCCTACTGGTTCTGGGACAACCTGCCCTGCCCCTGGGCTGTGCCATGGGATCCTGCAGCTTGGTGTTATTCCCTGAAGAAACCAAGCAGTGAGTTTGATCGCTGCCGCGTAGGTGTGAGAGATTGCGAGTGTTTTGGAGTCAGGATCTGTGTGGTCCTTGTGCTGCCACAGCAGTTTTGAGCAGAAATCCAACAGAAATCTCATGCTGAAGGGGGAGAGCCATGCCTAGGCTGAGCGCAATGGGACGACTTACCCGCTGAGAGTGGTTGGAGGCTGTGCTGACCATGCTGTCACAGCTGTCTGAGTTGCAGGCAGCCATGCCCAGCCCCAGGTCCTTCCCAGGCATGTCACGGGCTGCGGTGCGGGCTGGGACAGCACGGCTGGAGCAGGAGAGAGGAGATGTGTTAGGCTGCAGGGCTGCTGCATGCAAATGTGCATGCTCTTAGGCTGCTCCTAGCAAGGAGAAGGCATTTTTGAAAGCACCTTTGGAAATGATTTTTTCTTTCTTCCCAAATGTATTAGACATGGAGTAAGACCTGGAGAACCTATCCCATAAGGAGGGTGATGATTTAATCACCCTGGAGATGTGGTTCCTGAGCAAAGGAAGGAGCTGCACACTGACCTGTTGCAATTGAGGAGCACTAGCAAGGCTGTCCCGCCGCAAGCTGAGCCCTGCCCATGGCTGGTAGCACTTCCACACCCACCCAGTGCCCACTGGGCAACAGGTAGCCCTTGGGGTTTTTACATGCAAGACCATTCTGGGGCAGGGTCCCCCACGCAGGCCAGTTACACTCACAGCATGCACAGCAAACAGAGCTTCACCTCCTGGGGAAAAGACCCAAGCAGCCTACAGAAGCCATAATTACTTATATCTATAAAGCATTAATCTTCCAAAAGGTACTGACACCACCAATTATGTGCTTTCTTTGCTTGCACCGCCCATTCTTTGGGAGATGAGAGCAGGGCTGCAGAGCACAGCAAACAAACGCCCTCCCCAACACACACGGGCCCACGCGGGAGCAGTTGTTTGCGGGCAGACAGAGGAGCTCTTTGTGCTGCAACCTGGCCACAGGAGCACACTGCTGCTTTTCTTGGTAGCAGGATCAGGGAATTAGATCTGGTGATAAGCGAGCAGAACTGGCTGCTTGTTAAGACAGTCAGACCCTGAAAGAATTCTTTTGTAATTGGAATATGCCACAAAAATCAGATTTCACCGCCCACAACCTGGAAGATCCAATGCTTCCACTCAAGAGGAACTTAGTGCTTCAGGTTGGGTTTTGCAGTATTTACTGCCCAAATTACAGCTGAGGAGGCAATGTTTTTGGAGCAGCACAACCCCCAGCTCTTTGGGTTTGGAGAAGCTTACAGCCAGAGCTGTTAGCTCTCAGGAAGCACAGTCTGGGACTGGGGATTTTCAGCCTTCCCAAGCTGCGTAACTTTGCTGCACACACCATTTGCAATGTGAAATACAAATCTGCTTCCAGGCAGCAAGAGCCTATTGGCTGTTTGATGAGGACCCACAGGATTGCTGCAATGTTCTGCTCTGCTTCCTACCCACCGCACAAACCCGAGGGAACAAAACAGGGAAGCGAAAGTCTTGCTTGAACTTAATGCTGGAGAAGCATCCTCTGCGCAATGCCGCAGCTGCAAAGCAAGCAGACCCAAGCAGGGACAGCCACGTGGGGGTCTCCGAGCTGATTCCTGGTGGTCAGCACGTTGGGAGAAACGATCTGAGCAGCCCTCTCCTTTAAACAGTGTGAGCGGGAGGAGGCAAAGTTCAGCGGGGAGCGTCAGGAGCTGTGCAGGAACAAGGGGCTCATTCTGCTGTGTGCTGTTCTCAGAGGAGATTACGATTCTGACACATTCATCCGATTCAGGAGAGGGAAAGAGGAAACCAGCCCTGAAAAATCTCAGGTTTTATGGTTCAGAAGGATTTTGCAGTTCCCTCCTTACAAAAAACAACAGGTTAGCCACAAAATAACATTCAACCGAGTGTTTAAAGTAAATTAAAAGGATGCTTGAAAAGCTGTTTCTCGATCATATATTCTCCCAGTAAAAAGGTTTTCCAAGAGGCCACTTTTTATTTGAAACACAAAACTCGCTGGGGCAGCTTTTGCAACAGCTGCTGTAACTGTCCTCTGCAAAGCTTGCCGAGCCCTCAGACATCAAAGAGCTGCTGGGTAGCAATTAATGCTAATTGCTTTATTTGAAGAGGCTACTTTCTTCTAATCCCAGCATGACTACCAGAGCTCTATCGCAGCTCTCCAGCAGTGTTCGCTGATGTCGGTGCTTTTTGGAGCTGTACTCTGATGCCCTACACCTGCTCACAGAGGGCCCCATCCTAAACACAGAGTGCACAACGAAACAGAGCGCGGGCAGCTCCTGGCCTCCCCGTGCAGTGGGACAGATCCCACCCCAGGGTGAACGAAGGCGATGGCGCAGTTCTCCAGTTCCTCCTCTTTAAACAAACAGGGCACACATTTCAGTTTCAAGAGCTGAGTTTGCTGTCCCAAGAACGAGTTTTACCGGTGTCCCCCAGATCTCCAGCACCACTTTCCAGCCCCCCCAGTCCCCATCCTGGTGCCACCCGGTGCATCAGCTCCACCACTCTTTCTCCTTCCAAAGAAAAGTCCCCAGCGTGAGGGCACTGCAGCCCCATGCCCCAGGCAGAGGCACTCAGCTCTTCACAACAGCCACATTCAGCAGGAAAAGCAGAGAGAGCAGAGAGCAGGAAAGAATAAAGATTCAATAAAGATTTTTGCTCTTTTCTTACCAGGATGTCCGACGTCCCCCGCTGCCCAAATCCTCGTCCTGGCCGCGTCTATCCCAGGACGTCTTTGCTTTTCTGAGCTAACCAAACACGGGCAGGTTACACATTAACTCCCAGCAGAGATAAGGCTGCGCAGGGCACAGGCAGCAGCCCGCCCGTCACCTGCAGCACAGCCAAGCCACGCTCATCCCAAGCCGAGCACGGGGAGTTCCTTCCTGCAGCTGGGATGGGGTCAGGGTGCAGCACAGCCCCCGCTCTGCCCGGCTGTGCAGCTCTGCACAGGGCGCCCGGGGGGGCAGAGCCCGGAGAGCGGTTGCGGGCGCCTGGCACCACCCAGCACCCTCCCTTCCTGGCCTCGGCACGGGTTTCACTGGAGACTCCTAAATCCGACATCCTGTTCTGCAGCATAGTTGCTTGCTGACATCTGGAGGCCCTGACCAAAACGCCCTTTTGGCAGTGATTAAGCCCCGCGCCGGGTGTTGGCGCTGGGTGCTGCCGCACGCATTGCCGCGCAGCAGGTTTCTTCTCTTCCGTGGTTTGGGGCATTGGGTGCCTCAGCTCGGGGCAGAACCTGGTTCCTTCACAGCTCTGAGCATACAGATCGTTGCCAGAACAGAATGAGGCTCATGTACCACCAAAGCTTTCCCAGAGACCGTGTTTTCCCACTGTACACTTTAAGGGGATTCTTTTATAGAAGGAAAGGGCAGAGGCCCAGAAAAACGGCACATATCCCAGCAGAAACCGTGCAGGGAGATCCCAGCCATCAGATTCATTCAAGTTTTCATGCTGTCATGATTTTTTTGAAAATAATCTGTTGCAACACGTGCCCTGCTACACAGAACAGGGAAGTGGAGACATGGGCTATTTCAAGCTGCAGAAGGAGAGAGGGAAAGCGGATGAGTGGGGAGCACGGAGCTTCCCAGCAGCATTGGCCCTGTTACAAAAGGGCCATGTGGGCTGAGGAGCAAATCACAGCAGATTGGGAAACTGGAGAGTATGGAGAGTCCTGTGCCAGTGCTGCCCTCCTGCACTCACACAGCAAAGGTAAGAGATGTGAATGTGGTGCTTTAGGTGCAGCTGTAGCATTGCTGGAGCAGTGCAGCAGCCTGGGATTGTAGAGCTTAGTGCTTCTGGAAGCACTCACTGGTGTAGTGCTGGATGGTGCAGCGGTTTGAGTAGCCTAGTTTGTGATGTTTTGTCTGGTTGCCTTTGGTTCTGAGTCTGCTCAGAACACGGAAGCATGGCAAAACCAGGTATGTTTTGTTACGTACGTGGAAACACGGGGAATTGAACAAGCACTCCTGATGGAGAGGCCATGTGCTGAGAGCACCGTGCTGGCAGCACTGGGACCTAAACCCACGCCATACAATCTGTAGAGCTTGCTGCCTGAAAGGCTCTATGTAGATCGGGGAAAACGTCCTATTCCATCAAGAGAAGTCTTGAGCTGCTGAGAGCTGACTTCTGTACAGCAGATGCCTGGAATGAACCTGTTCTTTCTCTACATTCTTCCTCTGACAAACAAACCCAGCTGCTACTCAAAATAAAGCGTGATTTCACGTACGTGGTATGAAGTATATGCAAATAGTCAAGTGATGCAAAGAAAACTCTCCAGAATGCTGTGAAAGGACTTTGGTATGCTAACAGGCACCTCGTGCCTCGCCCTCTGCACAAACAGCAGAGTGTGGGTGATTCAGGCCTGGCACGGAGGAACCGCATCCGCACAGATAAGGCACCTGCTGACACAATGGGGTTTGGCTGTAGGGTTGCTGGACCCTCCCCTCACACCGAGCTGTATGGTGCCATGCGTGCTGACAAACTAATTATGGAAGAGATTGGGTAATCCACTGGCTTAGAGAAATAAGGCGGTCTTAGTATGGCTGTGAAGTAAGAAGGAACTCAATTTGTCATCCCAATTCTAGAGAAAAGAGGTAGAGAACTCCATGGCTTGCTTAGCATTAACCCCACATGAGAAACGAGGGGGCAGCTCTGCGTAATGCAGATCCCAGCACTTTCCCCAAGGCACTGATTAAAAATAATCCACAAGAGCACTGCAGTCCTCCTAGCCTGACTCTGCTAACCCTCCTATTGCATTGCTTCGTTACAAAACCTGCTGCTCACACTCAGAGCAGTGAAATCTTGACTTCAGCAAATCGAAGGGAACTTTATTCTGCGCCGTCCAGAGCGGAGTGAAACCTGATGGTGGTTGTAAGACTGAAGGCACAGCTTCATTTACAACGCAGGCAGACATTTAATTTGTATGATGAAAAGCTGCAATTTTCCTTAAAGCAAGCTGAAAATGTGGTGCTCCTCTTATGAAAGAGTTTCCCTGCCGGGGCAGGGCTGAGCTGAGCACGGTGCGGGGTTGGGTGGCCCATGGGCACATGGCAGTGTGTGCAAGGCAGGCAGCAGAGTTCAGATGCTGCCCTCATTCAGATCAGATGCTGCCCTCACTGCTGCCTGTCCCCTCACTCCTGCTTCCTCTAGGACAGAGCAAACAATGCTGGGAGGTCAGACGCGGTCGGAACGATGAGCGCTGGGTTCCTGAGCTGTAAGTGCAGCTTCTTGAGGGCTCTGTAGGCTGTGTCTGAGCACAACTGTTGCACTGTTGCGTAGCTGAACAGGCTGCTGGAAAACTGGGGTGGGAACAGGACACTCCTCTGCAGGTGCCACAAGGGAACGGGAGGTGCAGTGTGAGTTCTGACCCTGCAGCACACAGGGAGGTGCTCCCTCCTTCCGTCTTCTCCCCACTATTTCTTCTTGCATAGCCTTGTCCAGGACCAAAGAATCCAGCACAAACTCATGCTCTATCAGCAAGACTTTTGCCTTTCCCCCTTCCCTCAAAGTCGTATGAGGAATTAAGCACTTACTAAAGGCATGGAAAAGTAACTGCTTTGAGAACTGAAGTTGCCGTGCCATTATCCCAGCTATAGCTGAGGAATACAGACTTAGGCTGATTTCCTCCTAATATTGCCCACGTAGGCAATTGCTTCCATGAAATGGACAGGATGTTAATGAAACAGACAGCTCCTAAAGTCTGTTTAACAACTTAGACATCTAAATGCACAAACAATTCTAGAGGCGTATAGAATCTTTGGTCGCTCCTCTTGATGCCCGAGTAGAGCAAGGAGGCATTTTACTATTTTAAAAGCATAAAATCATAGTGCTGGAAATATAATTTTATGTTTTTATACATTACGTTGCTGAGAAAGTTGGAAGTGAAGCTTTATCCTAAGAGGGCTGTGGGACTGAGCCCTTCTTGATACGACCGCCCCTTAGTATCAAAGGGGCGTTCACTTAGCATCAAGTGAACGAGACAGAGAGGAAAGCAGACGTAAATTACTCAAAGCCTGTGCTACAGATGTGAAGGGTGTAAAAAACACACTGGTGGAACAACACTGAATAGAACAAAAACCTGACATCCAAGAGCTGAGGCACAGACTACACTCAACCAGGGTGCATGCATCAGTCACGTTTATTGGTGCATCGACAATTTCTGCAGTTCAAGTTACGTGTTGAAGGAAATATATTATCCCAAATGGTCTGCACTGATGGTACATGAAGTGGAACGTTGTATTACAGTGGTAATTAAGACTTGAGAATCACCTGCTAACACCATTTGCTCTGCTGTGATGGGAACGCGCTGCTGACATAGCGGAGCCCTCGCTCGGTATCTGCTGAGCGTGTGAACTCAGAGCAGCTTTAAAGTGCTGTTAAACCCATGAGATGTGCATCTCTTCCTACCATAAAAAGTGTCTGTAAAAGGCCACGTGATGCGTGTGCCAGGCTCTCCTTGTTCAAAGAAGGATTTAATGCTGGTGAAGCGGCCAGGCAGGCACCGGGAACCTGAAGTTCTTCACTTAATCCAAGATCTAGAACAGGCAAGGAAGCCAACATGAACAATGCAGCTCCTACCAAGTAAGAATTTCAGTTTCCAGGGCCTGTGTAACTGCTGACCTCCGTGCTGAAGTGTTCAGTGAGAAACTGGTGTTTAATTTCAATCTGTATGGGAATAAGTGGCATTGGTAAGGACACACACCCATGGCTTACAGGCTTTGTGGATGGGCACAGGCTGCCCTGCAACCACCTGAGCCCACAACATGTCTATTCTAAAGTATCTGTCACTAATAACAGCTCAGTGCAAACGTATCAGCAACGCTCAGAAACTCACCCCACTGCTGCCAGGATCCCATTTTTGTGGTGCTTCCACAGCTGTAATCATTAAGGGCAGATAAACACTGCTAAAAAGATATTAAAAATCCCCTAATGTTCCATTCTTTTACAACCTCCCATTTTAATGTCGTTCAGGAGCTGCTCCAGCTCTGTCCACATCCCCACTTATTTGCTCTTTGAAACAGTCTGTTGGTACATAATAATATCAACGTTTACAAACACAAATTGCAGCTGTCCCCTTGATATTTTGTAAACCAAAGGGATTTTATTCTCTAGGCAACTCAATAAAACATCCAAGCTGTGACACTGAGGCATCTCCCTCACACGGAACTCCTGCTCTGTTAGTGGACTTGCTATGCAGACATGATAAAGCAAAGCTGAACGCTCTGGATTCGATACTGCAACTGAGAAATAATCCCCCAAGATACAAAGCTGGAAAATTCCAAGTGTTGCTCCCAAAAGTCCACGCTGTTGCAAACGTGGCGGACAATAAATACGTTATCTTCCTCTTCTACAGCACTTTTGTTTCAAAGACACTCAAAGTACACCTCTCTGAGGTAGGTATTGTCCATATAACAGATGGCAAACGATGAGGAACAGCTCCTTGTCCGAGGCACCTCTCCTCTTCAGTGTGAAAGCTGAGAACATGATTTAGGGTCGATAGTCTCTCGGTCTCATTCCTAGACAGCATTTTGTCTCAAGTCGTTGTATCAGTGTAATCTTCAAGTTCCCTCTTTAGGTTCATAAGCATCAGCTTCTCGAGGGCTGCTGGGAATGATTTGTTTTTCCTCATGATGGATGAAAAGCAAAGTGTGGTTTAACACTGGAAGCTAAGTGGTTTTCTATTGGAAACTCCCAACAGTGTGAATGCGTATTTTAACACTGAAATAAAAAGAAAACTGGTCCATAGTGCTTTTGGCAATTCTATTCTTTATCCTTACTGATTCTTGCCTCAATTTAGCAAAGCATTCATGCAATTACGCTCTGTTTCCTGTGAGATCCCCTCAGTATTTCAAGGTCCAACCAGGAAACTCAGCTGAGAAGCTCAGTGGAATTTGCTGCTTACGGAAAACAGGACTTTCTGCACCAGTTCAGCCACGTGCCTCAATGAACGGAGGCCTTTAAAACTAAGATCGGTTCCATTTGGAAAGCGGGTTTGTTTCTGCCTCAAACTGAAGATGCACGTTCCTGCTCTCCATTTACAGAAGAGCAAGAGAGGTAACTTGAAACAGAGTGATAGAAGGCTAAGAACATTGTAAAATTCCTTAAAACAAATGTGTATTACAGGCATTACAAAGGAAAAAATAAATCCCCTTCAGTACTACGCACCTATACAGCACCTTTTAAAAGACCTCAAAGCACTTACTGCTAAGCTCACAACCTTGCTGTGAGGTAAGATTGATGAAATCAATTCCACCTTCCCTGATTCTGAGCAGTATGAGAAGTAGGGCACTTCGCCCAGCTTGTTTTGTTCTGACAGTTCAACTGCATCCTTCATTATCTGAATTAAAGTCTTGCTCCTGAACAGTCACTGGTGACAAATCAAACACGTTAAGGCAGAATGCAGATGAAGAAACCTCGAGCCTCCCTTCCGGATTATTACTCCATCCTTCCAAAAAGGGTAAGACTTCTTACCAGCAAAAACAACTGAGAACTATACCTTAAAGTGCTAATTTACAGTATTTGGAATCTGCTACAGCTTAGTAACACTGTGACCATGAGATCAGCTACAGCCAAATAAAGACCATTCCAATGTATTAAACAGATGCAAATTAAGATACTTCCCTAATTACTGTATTTCCCTCCTGCCAGAATTTGAGATATTGTTAAGAAGAACCCAAGTATTCCAAGAAACATGCCTATGTTCCGATGCAGTGTAAACACCAAGGGGCTGAGAGTTATTTTCCAAGCAACTAAAAACTACCTATGGAGGATTAATAAGTTTATTCAACACTTAATCACCTACTCGTTAATTTTAAGAAGGCTATCTTAAAGCTTAAAGGCCACTTCTTTCTCTAAAGCCGTGACTTCACACAAACAATACATTCTACTTCTGATAGTAACATAGCGTAGGGCAGCTTTAGGGATGCTCTTTCCACTAAAAACTGTGCACCTCATGAGCAGTTCTCCCTGGAAGGGCAGCTTCTATGCTCAGAGTCTATTTTTTAGCATAAATAGTGCTGATACATACATTTCCTAAACCCTTAATTTAATTACCCTGAAAACATAATACAGAGAGATTAATTCAGTACTTTAGAGGCTCGCTTTTTACACTAGTGTTGAACAAGCCTGGTTCTGTATGGCCACCCAAAGAAAAGATCACTTCAGAAATCAGGTTTTAGCTGCCAGTGTATTTCACCTTCCAAATGACTCTAAATTAGCATGCGAGAAGATAACCTACTTCAAATCAGTTGGAAAAGTCACTAACCACACCAAACCTGTGCGTCTGGGCCATCGTTACGTTAATACGCTTCTCAAGCTCTGTGAACGGAATTTTGTGATTACATACAGCTTATCTGGAAATCCAGAATCTGATTCCGGATGAGTGAGGTAGTAGATGTAACCATCCTCATGCAGGCGTCACACCTCCCCAAAGTTGGTGTGTCCCGTCTCCTTGGCGTGTTCTCTGGCTTCCACTTGTCCCGTCAGTCCCTTCTGGCACACCATGCACCTCAGCGTGAAGCGATTCACGTCGGTGAACTGCCTCTTCCGTCTGGCTTCATCTGCTAGCTCCAAGGCTTGTGCGAGAACAACATCATCAGTGGTAGAGAAAATGGTCTGCGGAGGAACGTCCGAGTCGGGGATTCTACGTTCGAGCGGATCGTAATGAATCCCATCATAGATCAACAGGACCCGCTTGGTGTACCCGGCATCCTCCCCGAAGCGATCGATTCTGACCGTCTGCGTGTCCACCACACAGATTTCACACTGATAAAACTTGGATAAAATGGAAACCTCGATGGCTCCCCCCCAGGTTTCCTCCCTCCGGATCCAGTCGCAATACTCCCTGTTGGTTTTCCCCAGCACCGCCTCGCAGTAAGCCTCGGGGTCGCTGGCTACGATCTGCGCAATGAGGCTGCGCATCTCCGGGGCACAGCCGGGGTCGTACACACCGCCCTCCACCACGTAGTACACGCTGGTGAACAGACACGAGTTATCAGCTGGTACCACCCTCCTGGCCAGCACGGGCACCGCTTCCCTCACCGCCATCGTCCGCTTGGCCACGACTGGAGAGCCGGTGCTGGGCTTGGACGTGTCCTCCTCCACGATGAGCGTGTCCCCTGTCAGAGAGAGGGGAGAGCTGAGCACAGACGCAGACTGGCACAGAACTGAATCGTTAAGGTCGGAAAGGAACCGAAAGCTCACGCCCAACCACCAACCCATCCCCACCGAACCCACGAGTGCCGCATCTCTGCGGTTCTCGAGCACCTACAGGACGGAGACCCACCGCCTCGCCCGGCACTCTGCTCCAGCACCCGCCGGCCCGGCGCGCTGGGTCACAGCCTCGCTTAATTAGGCTAACCGCAGCCCGCGGGGCAGCGGAGATCATAAAGCGCAGGCGCTGCCGCCCAGCAGGCCTCACCCGAGTGGATGCCCAGCTCGCCCAGCCGCCGCTCGCCGTCGCTGAGGTCGAGGCTCCGCGGAGGGAAGCCGAGGAGCAGCCGCTGAGCCGGGGCGGGGACGCCGGTGAGGGCGGCCAGGGCGGCCTGCATGTCGCGGAGACGGGAGTGTGCCGTGAGGCCGGGCAGCGGATGGGTGCCGCTCCGGGCCTTGCAGCGCAGCCGCAACATCATTCCCGCGGCCGCCGCCTCCGCCCCCCTCCTTCTCCTCCTCTTCCCCGCCCGGCCGTCGCCGCTTCCGCCCCGGCCCAGCGCCCGCTCGTTCTCGCGAGATCTCTTTCCGCGCTGTCTCATTGGGCGCTGGGCCGCGGCCAATCGCAGCGTCTCCAGAGCGGGCGGCGCGCGCTGCGGCCGGTGTCGATCTTATTTGCATGCAGGGCGCGCCTGGGGTTGTGGCGTAGCGCCGTTATCCCGCCCGCTTGCCGGGGCGCGATTTACATCTCATTTGCATGCAGCGCGGCGGCGCGGAGCCATGGCGGCGGCGTACCGGCACGGCGGCAGCGCGCCGCGGGGCAGAGCGGGGGCCCAGCGCGGCGGAGAGAAGAAGTGCTGTGAGTACCGGGGTGGAACCGCGCGTGGAGCGCTTTTCGCGGAAAAAAAACCCAAAAACCAAAAAAAGCGGTTGGCGGATTCGCTTAACAAAACGGCGGTTCCCACGGCACGCGTGGATTTGACTGCGCGCGGTGGAGCCGCGCTATCCCGGTGCCCTTCGTGCTGTTGACAGCCTCAGCCCAGCCTCGCTGCAGCCCTGCTGCCTCCTGACCTCCTGTTTTCCGTGACCTTCTGCTTAAACCCGTGTTTTCTTCTGTTCTCAAACCATTTTTCTTCTGCACTTGGCAGCCCGCGTCTCCTGGGTAAATATTTGTCCTGCTGAGAGCTGCGTTAGCCCCATTAACTGCAGCAGGTGCACCGCTGCTAATCACTTTCATTAGCTAACACCACTTGCAGCACTCATTAGGGGCCAGGAGCAGGCTGCAAGACAGCCGGGTCTGTCCATGCACTGGGCTCCACACTAACCTTTTCCTGCAGCGTGGGCATCCTACATGACCAACTCGCCCACCCTCATCGTGATGATTGGGCTGCCCGCCCGCGGCAAGACCTACGTCTCCAAGAAGCTGACGCGCTACCTCAACTGGATCGGGGTGCCCACCCGAGGTGTGCGCCCCCACAGCCCCTGCCCACGGGTGGGAGGGTGTCGGTGGGCGCCCGTCTCAGCACTGTGTCGTTTTGTCTCCCAAAGTGTTCAATTTAGGGGTGTACCGCCGGGAAGCTGTCAAGTCCTACAAATCCTATGACTTCTTCAGGCACGATAACAAAGAAGCGATGGAGATCCGCAAGTGAGTTGGCGTCACAGGGCTGTGCAGATGGCCCGCTGTCTGCTTAGGCTTGGGGTTGGCAGCCCGTGTGTTTCTGTAGCACAAAATAACATTGAATGCCACGGAAGTAGGTAGTGCAGTGCACAGATCCCTTGGCAGGATCCCTGGATGCATGGGAGTGTTGTTGGCATCAGGAGAACTAGATGGAAAGCAGGGGCTTGGGGCACCCAGAGGAGCAGGGAATGTGGGGTACCTTGGGTGCCGTTCCCGTGGGGTCTCCAGGGTGTGGATTTTTGCCCTCAGAAGCTGTACTGTGAGATGTCTTTTTGAGGGTGGGGCTGGGGGTCTGCATGGAGCCTCAACTGGTGGAGGCAGCAACCGGGGCATCCCTAGGGCAGGGATGGGAGCATGGGAAAATGGGGATTTAGACAAAGTTCAGCTCTGTAGAGCCCCCAGGAGTTGGAAAGAAGCGAAGCTGGGTGCCCCATCTGTGGAGAGAACAGACAGCTGAATTTTTCCCTATCTCAGAAACTCAGAGGATCTCCAGTCCGAATGCCCTGCACCTGCTCTGACACCGCATTTCTCTCCTGCAGACAATGTGCCTTGGTGGCCCTACAGGACGTGAAGGCGTACCTCCTGGAGGAGTGTGGGCAGATAGCTGTAAGGCTCTTCTCAGCCAAACGCACCATGGGGACTTTATATCTGGGTTGTTCAAAGCTGCCCAGAGAATTAGGGAGCCCGATTGTAATCCCAAATCATTTGGGGCTGCTTTAGATGCTGTGGATAAACTTCCTCATTGCCACTTATTTTCTGGTAGGTGTTTGATGCAACCAACACAACTCGGGAAAGACGGGACCTGATCTTAAATTTTGCTAAGGAAAATGCTTTCAAGGTAATGCTGCTGTATTTAATTTGTGATTGGGACAGCAGTGCTGGAGCTGTTCTTGACTTCTGATTAAAACCAGAGCTCTTGGTCCTCTAAAACATGTTTCCCTGCCTCCTTCACAGGTGTTCTTTGTGGAATCCGTGTGTGACGATCCGGAGGTCATTGCTGCCAACATCCTGGTGCGTTGCCAGGCTCTGTGCCACGGAGCTGCGTGCTGTGCAAGGTCACCAGCTCTGCTCACAGCACTGCTGGTGGATTATATTGGCGTTAGGGATGTGCTCAGTGCAGGGGAGTTGGGATCCCTCTCAGACCGCTGCTGATGGTTGCAGGCTTTCCCTCTGCTGCAGATGCCAGCTGGGGGCTGAGGCTCTGTGTGTGTCATCCCGCTGCTCCTGCAAGGAGGGCTGGAGCTGAATGGTGGTTCCCTGTAGCGCTCTTACATCTCAGCTTGTAAATACTATTGAAGATTTATGGGTTATAAAAGCTAAAGGTGCAGCTGTTGAAGTTGGATGTGAGTTGAAGCCGAGCAGTGTTTGACCTTGAGCATGGGATGACAGGCAGCTCTGTCTGCGCCGGGGCCAAGTGCTGCAATGTGCCTCCCCATTGCCTTTTGTTGCCTTGCCAGGAGCAGGTTTTTCCACCGGACAGCACTAAACAATGCTGACTTGTTTCAGAAGGGAAGGATGATGATGTTCAGTGCTGCTTTTGCTCCGTGTCGTGTTTGCTCAGCATTCCCCACGTGTCTCTTTCTGCTTGGCAGGAGGTGAAGGTCTCCAGCCCCGATTACCCAGAAAGAAACAGGGAGAATGTGATGGATGATTTCCTGAAGAGGATCGAGTGCTACAAGGTCACTTACCAACCCCTCGATCCTGATGAGTACGACAAGTAAGCAGCGAGCCTGGGCTGTGCTCTGTCCCTGAGCTGCTTTGCTTTGCTGCTTTGTGTTCTGTGCCCGAAGACGTGCAGTGCTTGTGCTGGAGCACTCCCAAAGCTGAGATTTGCTCGTGCGAAGGTGATGCCCTCGGGTTGCAGTGGATTTGAATGCGATGCTCCCTGTGCAAGCACGGTGTGTCCTGTGTCCCCGCAGCGGTGCTGATGCCTTTAACTCAGGGCAGAGAGCTGGGGGACGCCTGCACGTGTGTCCGTTGTCAAACCAGGCGTGTGGGTGTTCTTATTTTATGTTGACTCCAGAGATCTTTCCTTCATTAAAGTGATCAATGTGGGACAGCGGTTCCTAGTGAACAGAGTCCAAGATTACATCCAGAGCAAAATCGTCTATTACCTAATGAACATCCACGTGCAGCCACGCACCATCTACCTCTGCCGGCACGGCGAGAGCGAGTATAACCTCCTTGGCAAGATTGGAGGGGACTCTGGGCTGTCACCACGTGGCAAGCAGGTGTGGTTCTGCAGCACCCAGATGGCTGCGTTGCAAAGTGTCAGAGCCCACACTGCACCCATGGCAAGGGCGTGTGGGGGGGCAGCTGCCCAGTGCAGCTCCTGAGCTCCTCTGCCCTCTCCCAGTTCGCACAGGCGCTGAAGAAGTTCATTGAGGAGCAGGAGATCGTGGAGCTGAAGGTGTGGACCAGCCAGCTGAAGCGCACCATCCAGACAGCTGAGTCGCTGGGGGTCACCTACGAGCAGTGGAAGATCCTCAATGAGATTGATGCTGTGAGTGGGGCACGGTGGAGCCTTCCTCTTTTCTAGGTGGAAAATAATTAATTTGGGAGTAAAAGTGTTTCCTGACCATCGCTCAAGTCCTCCAGCCGTGGCTGTGCATAACGCCCTCCACCCTTATCAGGAGGTTTGGGGTCACTCAGCAGGGCTGAAAGCACTGTCAGAGCTGGCACAGCAGCAGACCTTGCACTCCAGCTGGTGTTGGGAAAGAGAGTGACACTGAGCATCCCATGCACTCGTGGGGTGCGTGCAATGCCTTGCTGCTGGGCAAAGGTTGGCACTCTCGCTCTGTTCTTCTGGGCACAAGAAAGGCTGGTGCTGTGCTGTGTTTGTGTGCTGAATTGCTGTACGTCTGCTGAAGTGATGCTGCACGGAGCTGTGCTTCCTGCAGGGGGTGTGTGAAGAGATGACATATGCAGAGATCGAAGCCAAATACCCAGACGAGTTTGCCTTGAGGGATCAGGAGAAATACCTCTATCGCTATCCTGGAGGAGAGGTGAGAGCACTTAAGAAAAGCAGAGTGCTGCAGTATGCACTGGGCAATGTGTGATGAGTAGTAGAATGGGGGGGCTTTGCTTGTTTTCAGCTCTCTGTCCCCAGTATTTCCATGAGAAATTGAAAGCTTTAGGAAACCCAGCTCTCTTTTAGAGGAAGGGAACACTGCTCGCTGTTCAGCAGTGTGTGAAGCAGGTCCGTTGTGCTGCTCTCAGTTGGCTGAAGCTGAGTTGTCCCTGTGGAAAATCACCCTGGGAGAGAAATGGCTGTGGGTGGGGATGGAGTCACTTCTGGGTTTACTTCACAGCCATATTTAAATGTGTAATTTAGTGGTTTATTTTCTTTTCAAATTGCACTTGCTAAGAGTTATCACTAATCTGAACTTCCTGTAATCTGAGGGTTGCTGCCACCCAATTCCGCCCAGAGCTGTTTCCTTATTTTCCCCTCTATTTACTCCACCACTTCTGCAGTTTGATGCTTTAACCGATGCTTTCCTGAAGGCGAAGCTGCGTTAATTGCTACTTCTGCTCTAAGTCTGTTTATAAAACCCTTTGCAAAATTCCTGTTTTGTTTTGCAGTCCTACCAGGACTTGGTCCAGCGCCTGGAGCCCGTAATTATGGAGCTGGAGCGGCAGGGCAACGTCCTCGTCATCTCCCACCAGGCAGTGATGAGGTGCCTCCTGGCTTACTTTCTGGATAAGAGTGCAGGTACAAAAATAAGTGTGTGGTGGTGGGGGCTGGCTTCTATTCTTGCTCCTTTTCAGGGGTTTTGGGTGGGTGGCTGGTAATTGCTGTTTTGATTTTTCTTGACAATGGAGGAACTGCTTTAAAAAAGGAAAAAAAAAAGAAAAGAAAAAACCACTTCTGAAATGGTTTAACCATTGCATTTCAGCAGAGCTTTGCAGGATGTGCCCCATAAGGGCAGAGCGCTGTCTGCTCGGTGCCTGCCCTGCTGGCTTTCTGCTCAGCCCTCGTTTCCAGAAGTGCTTCAACCAGGAGCATCTCTGTGGGATGGATTTTGGGTTTAAGGAAGCTGTGCTCTGGTAGAGCAGTGAGGGCACTGGTCCATGGCACAGCGATGCTCTGCAGGACGAATGTGACACACTCCATGCGTGATGCTCTGTGATGGGGGCTGGCTCCTCCTCACTGCCCGCCGATCAGCACAGAGCAACGTGGTGTGGGAAAAGCACTGTTTGAGGTCACTCAGAGAAAACACCAGGGCCCTGGAAGCTGGGGCACGCTGCTGGTGCTGCATGATGCTGAGCAGTGCACAGCTGCTGTAGTTCTCCCCGTGCTGTGGGTTGGGTGAGCGGTGCTGGGGGGCTGTGGTGGAACCTTTGCTCCTGAAGGTGAAGCTGATGCTGCCTCTCCTGCAGATGAGCTGCCCTACCTGCGCTGCCCCCTGCATGCCATCCTCAAGCTCACCCCAGTCGCCTACGGTACGTGCCTCCTCGTCCCCTGCTTTGGGTGGTTACAGCTGTGTGTGGAACGGCGGTTGTTGCTGTCAGTGCTTTTGGTGATGGTGGTGGGAGCAGTGGGATGGTATCTATTGGAGATGTAGATTGGATTTAAGGAAAAAGTATTTCACAATAAGTGGGGTGGATGTGCCCATCCCTGGAGACACTCAAGGGCAGGGGATGAGGCTCTGAGCTCTCACAGTGAGAGTCAAAACCAGAAAGTAAACCAAGTGTGAATTCTCTCTTAATGCAGAATGAGATAATGAGATTTTTGGCTTTAGTTTAGAAACAAGTAACAACCTTCTGCTCACTTGGCATGCAGTTTTAGCATGTTTTTATTCTAAATGGATTAGGAAATAAATTGCACCTCCTCCTGATAACTCCCCGTTCTGTTTGAGCAAGGTTGTAAAGTGGAGACCATCACCTTGAACGTGGAAGCAGTGAACACCCACCGGGACAAACCTTCCCTGAATTCAGTAAGTCGAGCTGCCTTGTTCTGCCTCTTGGTTCGGGTAGTTGCTCAACATTTGCCTTCCTTCAACACAAATCAATTGCAACTCCCCGAGCTAGGAGTGCCCTTTTGCTTTCAGTGCCAGCAAGGCTGCTTCAGAAGCAGAACTCAGTGCATGTAGAGTTGTATATGCTTCCCAAGCCAGTGGGAGATACTTTGAAGAAATATCTCGGGGGCAGAAGTGGGCAAACTGAAGCCACTTGGGTTAGGGTGTACATCTTTAAATCCTAAGTCTTGTTGTTGATGCTTGTTTGGCACGTCTGCTTGGAATTAATGCTATTAACACAGAGTATTTAGGGAATTCCTGCAGCCTTCCTGAGCTCTCAGCCCATTGCAGAGCCATAGGCAGTGTAGGACTGCACCTTGGGGTGCATTGTGGGGTCAGCAGCCCCAGGACAGGCTGCTGCTGTGCTGTCAGTGGGAAGCACAGAGCTCATCCCTTCCTTTGAGGTGAGGATGTTTGCAGCTTGCTGGGTGACAGGGATCTCTGCCCTTGCCCTTGTGGATCTCACCAGTGTTTTGCAAGCATTCTGTGGAAGTTTCCACTGTTTTTGTGCTCACTTGTGCAGGCGTGCTTTTGTTTTGCAAAGTGCCCACAGGTATTGGGGAATGCCACTGAACGATTGCTTCAGTAAGGCTCCCCAGTTAAGCACTGCATTAGGTTGCAGGAGAGCTGATCTGAACTAAGCACATCTTCAGCTCCAGTGGTGCATGGAGGCTTTTAGCTGCCCCTGGCGTTGTAGGAGGTTCTAGAAAGAGCTCCAAGGGAGAAGGGTAATTGGCCATTGTCTCAGACTGATTGCTTTGCTGCTTGTGTGATTCCCGTGCTGAAGTCATTGGTGCTGCTTGGAGGAGTCGGAGGATGCTCCTGCTCTGTGCTTCCTTGGGAACAAACTACTTTGAGAGCAGAAATACAAATAAGGGAAGTTTTTCTATTTATTTTTTTTCCTGAATCGATTGTAAGAATCAGTAAGCAAAAAAAAAAACCCAACCCAAACCAACCCCAAACCCAGGAGGAGGTAAATCTGCAAGCAGAGCAGGTGTAGGACCTCCACCACCGCGGGTCCACTCGTGGCTGGAGACTCTCGGGGATGCGTCGCAGTTGTAACATCTGCTTCCCCTTTTCCCTTCCTTGTGATGTCCTCCACCTGCAACCAGAGCTGCCTTCCCACGAGCCAGAGCCCAGGCAGGATGAGGAGGAGCAGCCTGACGCCGCTGGCCAGCACGGCCACGGAGCAGCGCCCGCGGCACCACAGCGTTGGGAGCGGCCCCACTGACCTGCAGGTTCGAGGTGCAGCTGCTCAGCCCCGGCTGCAAGCCACTGTCCAGGTGGTGCCTTGCTCTGCTTCCCCTCCCCTGCCACTCATGTCACCCAACCATGGCTGTAGTCCCAGCAGAAATACCCCGAAATACCCAAACGCCACCGGGAATTGTTCTGCATTAGGCACTCCTAAAATAAACAAGGAAATGCATGAAAATCTCTCCATGAAGCTAGAATTGTGGTGCCAGAGGTTTATAAGACCCTGCCCCATCAGTAGGGTGGTTCATTCTGGGTCGTGTTTTCCAACAAGAGCTTGATTGGAAAGAGTTACAAGTATCATCTCTGCCCAGATTTGATGGTGCAGCCAAGTGTTGCTCTAGCTGTAGTGCAGTCGGTGGGGAAATCCCTGTGCTCAGTGCCCATGTAGGTTCCTATGGATCCCACCAGCAGCTGGTCAAGCAAAGGTTGGGCTCCTGGTGTTTGGGTGCTGCTTGGTTTTTTGCCACCTAGCGCTTCTTTTGGTTTGAAACCACGTAGATCCCCATCAGGGTGGTGTGTGAAGCCCCATTTGCTTCTTTGCAGGTTGAAAATCGGTTCTCTTTGCTGAGTCCCATCACATGAGGTGGAGGGGGGGTGGGGGCTCCTGGTTGGGGTCCTTGTGCATTTTGTTCCCCTCAGTGCAGTGTGAGACTTCTCAGTAGAACTGTGGCTCTTCTATAAGGGACTTCATTTTCCGATAACAACGAACAGCTTTAATCTCAAACATTTCACAGCTCGGTGTTTTCCAAGCTGTTTGCAGTTGTGCTGCTTGTAGTTGTGATGCTGTAGCATCAAAAACTTTGAAAGCCACTGCTTTCAATGTGGGTGGGGATGGTGAGTGCTGTCCTGGAGGTCTGCCCTGGATGGAGCCACTCAGTGAGCTGCTGCAGCTCAGGTGCAAGCCTGCAGCGATCTCCCTACCCTGAACCCCTTGGGTTGCTTCCCTTCTTTCCTCATTTCCTTCACTGCTGTTACTATTGCTTGTAAACTACCTTTAAAATGCACTTTGAGCTCTCCTATGCTGTTTCTTTTTCCTTTGCAGCCTCAAGTGGGAAATGCTTGCCTGTGAGTACCGCTGAGAGCAGCTTGTGTGCGTTCTGTTGTGCTTTAGTAAGTAGGACTTCTCTTGGCTGAAGCTGCATGGAAACTACTTTGGGGAAAGACAAATGCACTGAGCAGAAGGAGGTCTCGCTGTGCAGTAATTAGTCACTAAGGGGACCTTGATGGGTGCAGAGTGCTACCAGGGTGAGGTTCCATCCACGGCCCCTCCGTGCCATCACCCTTCGGGTGGTGCTGTCCATCACAGGGCATTGCAGGAGGTGGTACCAGTGGTGTTCTCCTATGGCTTGGGGTGAGCTGCACAGATTGAGCAACAGGCAGAGAGGGGTTTTGAGCTGCACTGTGGGGAGGACGTTTGGGAAGCAGCTCCATGAGTGAGCCTTGCTGTGCTAGTAGGATTGCCACTGCCTCCTCTATCATGTCCCCTTGGGGTGAGCAGGGCAGGGCTAGCTTTAACCCACTAAAAAGGGAGAGTGTTTTCTTGTCTGTTGCCCCTCTCTAGGGAGCCAGCAGCCAGTGTCACCCAGGAGACCTTGGGCTCTCCCTGCTGTGCCATCCCTGCAGCAGCAGCTGTGGTGGATCCTGGTGTGACCCCTTGCTTGGCTTAGCAGATGCTTCACCTCATCCAGCTCATGCAGCGTTGTTGTTTTTGTCCTGTAGAAGCTGGATTTGATTTGTGTTTGGGACCTGACTGTATGGGATAGCTCTTGGTGTGCATCCCTGCACAGTGCAGTGTTGGTCCCCATGTATATGGGGATGACCACAAGATCCAACCTGCTTTTACCCATCTTTGGGAGCATTCTGGAAAGCTTTGGGCGTTGCATCTGCACTGCAGAATGCTGGACCCTGGGATGTGGGACTGCCTTTGACCTGCAGGCAAATCCTCTTGCTGCTGGTGCTTTGGCTTCAGGTGCAGAGAGCTGGATTTAGTGGAAAGCAAGTGGGGTGGTTGCTGGTTCCATTTCCTGATGGATGGATGGAGAGAAGATGGAGGTTTGGCTGGGGAGGTTTGGTTGATGGAGGTTTGGTTGGGGAGGTTGTGCCTCACCTCCAGGTGAGGGAGGGCACTGCTGCTGCTGCCTTGGGGGTAGATGAATTTCCTCCAGATCTCAGTACTCCTACTGGCACGTGCAGCTTTTGCCTTGGCCAAAAGTCAGGCTTTGCACTTTGCCCTTGAAGTGAAGCTCTTCCAGTTGATTTTCTCCACGAGACTCCCCATGTCATCATGTACAGCCCCAATTTATACGCATTTCCTGGGAGAAAAAGACACGTGACTGATCTTAAATTTACATCTCCTGTTCTCAACGTGCTGCAGAGAGGTTTTATTGCTGAAGCAGCATGGCTGTCCTGCCGGAGCTGCAGAGGCACACACAGCCTCGAGTGGTGTTGGATGCAACCGTGGCCTTCTTGGGAGCTGTCCAGCATCTGCAATGCAAACACGGCGATGTTTCACCCAAAGTTGCCTACTCCTCAGGTTTCAGGATCCTTAATGGTGAAGAAGAGGGGAAAAGCAGAAAGAAACTGGGCTGGGGGAGCTTGCAGTGCATCATTTCATAACGTTACAAAATGCAAAGCCTCAGCCCTTCAGCTGTGCTGTTGTTCTCCGAACTGCAAGGGGCTGTGTTTAGAAAATGAATGCACATGCCAGCTATGAAAAATTACCCTTCTAACATTATGCTTCAAGTGTTTGCTTTCCCTTTTGTTTAAAATAATAATAATAATAATAATTCCTCAGAGGCATCCAGGAAGGGAGCTCGGTCCAACTTCCTTCATTCCTCTACAAACCCTCTCTAAATAGTGGTGTTTTGCTTGAGAAAACAGCATGTGAGCAGCTATTGAGAATTAACTCTGATGGTTACTTATTAAGTGTCACAGCTGGGAAAGCTGTTCAGATATTATATTTTTCTTATCACAAATGGAAAGAATGTAGGGTCTGAGTTTCCTGAATGTTGGGCCGAAATGTTGATGCCTGCTGCTAATTGTCAGCAAATTGGCTTGAGAGCTGTGCCTGCTGCTCTAGTGCAGAGCAGTGATGGTTGGGTAAGAAGGTAACGAGACAATTAGTATGTATTGATTGCACACCCCTTTGCAGTGTCCAGAGCACTGCTGTGCGCTGCAGCTCAGGTCTCTGGGACCACTGTCTGTGCTCTGGGACAGGGAAAGAGCAGCAGCTGCTGCAGGACAACGTGGCTGCCAGATTTTTAGTCCACGTGCTTGTAAATGCAGCATTCACTTGTACTGATGTGTGTTCCTGTCCTCTGTGGCCCTTGGTGAGGCACTGGAAGGCGTTTTATCAGAACTAGAAGTATTTATTGTGGATGATGTGTGAATTTATTGCTGTAAGTTTTCTAACGCTTGTCTGGAAGTGTAATTTCCTGTGGAGAGGAATAAAACAGAGCGACCCTGAGTAGCAAGCAGCCTCGTTCCTGCATGGTGCTCGGTGAAGGTTGCATGCCCAGGCTTGGGGCAGCTGGCAGAGCTCTGCAGGAGGCTGAATGGTGAAGCAGGAAGAAATTATCAGCTCAGAAACAAGTTCATAAGCAGATCCTTGGTAGATGCAGCCAGGTAGATCCGCTGCATGGAGCTGGTTGGATTCTGTGCTGCGAAGCATCTGTCTGTGGTGCCCTTTGGTTTAGTACCCGTGGGTTGAGCCATGTTCTAACCTGTGCCCTTCTCTCTGCAGAGGCTGGCTGGCCTAGAGGTGTAGGGCTGCATCGGACAGCAGGAGCCCGATGGGACGCGGTGCCACCGGGGAGCACAGTGAGCGGTGCCCTCCTGCAGCCATCCTGTCCTTGTGAGCACTCGGTGTCTGCCGTGGCACTGCAGAAAACTTCCTGCGAAGATTTTTCAGCTGCTTTTAACGTGTGTGATTGTGTGTGTGAGCAGCAGGACATGTGAGCAGGCTGTCCCCATGCTTTGTGTGCGCTCCTCAGGGCCGCCTCTGTGCCTCTCCTCCTGTGCTTGCTGAAGCAACTTTTCTTTGGAAGATGTTCTCATCAGACCCAGCTCCCAGGTTTTATTCAATCTTTACCATCACTGAGCTCAAACGCAGTTAGTGCAATTTAACAAGCAGAAGCACTCCAGGTATAGCTTGGCTTTCATGGCTGTTTCTTTGAATCCCCAGACCTGAGCCTCTTGCTTTGCTTTGGGAAGGGTTTGCATGTGCTGTGGCAGAAGGCACTTACGGGGTTGTCCAGTCCTACAAGATGACACACAGCAGGGGACAAGGACATGGATGTGCCCATTGCCACCTGGGAGCAGCCAAGCTGCATTTGGGCTCACACCATCCTTTGGCTTTCCACAGCTGCATGCCTCACCCTGTCCTCCTTTCTCCTGGGCTTTGTGGATGCTTTTCTCTTGCAGCAAAAATTCCTCACTCTGCATTGCACAGCGCCGTTTTCTTCCTGCATTCCACGCTTACTGTCCTGTCCCCTTTACCTTAGCCAAAACCTCTCACAATAAGCTTGGGTGTTTTGCACTCACGCACAAGTGATGCATCAGAGAATCATGGATTCACTGACCAAAGCTGAGTCATGCTAATTCTGCAGAACATTTCCTATTCCTGTATCCATTTCGAGATATTTTTGTTGTCAGAAGGTAGTGAGGGGCCCGGGCTGTGGGTGAGGTGAGGAGCAGCAGTGGGGCCACGTGTGTGTGCTGTGATATTTTCTTACTCGTTGTCTCTTGTACCAATTTTCAGACCCACAGCACATTTCTGTACTCACATATGAGTAAGCTGTGAAGGTTGCTGATGTAATGCTGCCTTTTGTGGCGTTGAAGCTGTTTTAGTATTTAGGGCACGGGTGGTGCACTCCTTCAGTGCTGGCTGCCTGTGATTGGGGTGCCCTGCCAAGAGGTGGGGTGAAGACACCCCGGATTTTCACTTTTCTCTTATGAGTTCTTTGCCAAACTCCATTTTCTCTCTCTCCTAATGTCCCCCCTTGAAATTAGGGCGAAACTATCAGGTTTGCAGCCCTGAGATTAGGTGAAGAACTGGGCATTTGGGGCTGAGCAGGATGCTGTTACAGACCTGCTCCGTCCAACGACTCCAGGATCTGTGACTCTGGGACCCAGGCTGTGTGTGTTAAGTGTGTAAATCAGTGCCCACCCACAGATACCTGAGCTCCACACGCTCTGCCTGTGCTCAGCGGGCTGAGGCTTACCTGGGGATTTGTGTTGTAAACACTCCCAGAGCTTTAATTCTCTCGAGCTGAGATGAGAGGCCCGCAGCAGATGTGCCCCAAACCCTTTAGGATGTACAGTCTGCGGAAGTTTTGTGTTGATCTTAAGCAGTTATGCTCCAGAGGGATGAAATTCAGGGGGTGAAAAACTGAGTTTTCTTGGTTTTACTCCTTAGGTTATTCCCACTGAGCAGTCGTCCTTGTTAGGAGTGTTAGAAATAAGCCGGGGGTGGGAGGGGAAAGGGAAGGAGAAACAAAAAGTTGAAGGAAGAGTTCTATAGGCTGCATAGCACAGCAGTGATCCTGCAACGCACAAACACTGCTGGGATGGGCTGGCTGCAAACCTGCAGCACCGGAGCCACCAGCAGATGCCTACTGTGAGCTGCTCACGCACAACGTGCTGTGATAACTGTACACAATGATAAGGAGTTAGGTGTGTGTGTATCATTGAGGAGCTAATGGCTGTAACGAGGCCTAGCTGTTTTTTTCCTGCCAGAATTCATGGGTGTAGCTGATGAGTGTTGGTAGTCGTCAGTTTTTAATTGCTGCTTCATGTCTGCTCTGCAGTGGTGGGTAGCTGTGGGTTCCTGTGCTCCCCAAGCGATGCTGCAGCAGCCGTGTGCTGGCGCTGGGGCAGAGCCATCTGCAGCAGTCAGACTGTCCCTCAGTGCTTCAAGCCAAAGCATGGCTTCTCCTCCTGCATCTTAACTTAATACATGTGTCTGTAAGGCAGAGCAGTGGCGAATTCACGGTGCAGGTGAATGGGAGGTGACAGCGTGGGTGCTGCATGTCCCAGGTGAGCCTCTGCCTGCGCTGGGTGCCAGGCGCTTCCTTGAAACCACCTGACTGCCCTGGCAC
This sequence comes from Pavo muticus, assembly GCA_016647715.1. Lineage (NCBI taxonomy): Eukaryota > Metazoa > Chordata > Aves > Galliformes > Phasianidae > Pavo > Pavo muticus. Next base: position 1,268,682 of record JACDJE010000053.1, read on the forward strand.
TGCTCGTGCAAACAGCTCAGGATAAATAAGGGTTGCACAATTTACCTGAATTTGGGATTAACGGGGGCTTGCACTGCTGGTCATACAGAGCCGTGGTGTTGGGCTGCGTTCAAAGCACTCCAACAGCTCACCAAGGGCTGAATGCCCAGAGGTGGGCTTGTCTGCTTCGTGAGCATTGCACCAACACCAGATTTTACTCCTGTGTCTCCCTGATTTCTATTTCCATCCGCTTTCGATGTCAGAGGTGCACTGTGCTGGTCTCAGGGCGCTGCTCTGCATTACTGTGTGCTGCTTGCAAGCTGCATCCTTGTGCTGTGCGTGGGGAGGGTGATGTTCTGTGTTTCATGGAGTTCTGCTGTGTTACTGCTTTCTAATGGTCTTTTTTCTAGGTTTTTAAGAGAAAAGCAATGTATGCAGAGTTGTGTTGTGTACTCCTTGCACTTATGCACAAATGTCCCGTGAGCATTTATTTACAATACAGAGGTTTTAAAAATAAAATCTTGTTTCCTCTCCTTTTTGTGGCTGTATGCAATAACTGTGTCACCAAACCAGCGCACAGTGGGTGCTGCTGAACTCAAGGGGTGCATGGGGAGCACTGGGGATGAGGGTGAGCACAGGGCAGGGTCTTGGGAGCAGGAGAGGCGGGTGGGTGCCATCCCCTTCCCTAAGTAATCCATGTTAAAAATGGTGATGTTGGAGGAACTGGAATTCACGTTTTCAGATTTCTGGAGGGGGTGTTGTGGTAAGAACACCTCTCTTTTCCTATAAAAAACATCCCGAAGAGCAGTGGGTGAAATCACTTTGGAGATCCCTGAGCAGACTGAGATGTCGGATAACCCCACTTCTTCCTTCTGCTCCTCTCCAAGAGCAGAGCTCTGGTGGATTTGCACGTGCTTTAGAGGGAAGCTCTACCTCTGGTAGCTGTGCATGTACTTCTATTTCTGATGATGTTAATAGCATTCATTCTCTTGCAATCCTACTTCCATCTTGCAGTGACATCCTGGATGAGATGAAGGAATACCCTTTTTGTTTTGCTCTGAGCTGTGGGTTGGGGACAGATGAGAGGCACTGCCATGGCCCTGTGGGAGCAGCTGTGCCCCAGGGCCTTCAGCACACACAGGTGGGCTTGCCCTGTGCCATCTGGAAAGAATAAATCAGGAGAGCCCGTGTTTGGGTTTGGGATTAACTGGGTTTCTTGTAAATAGTCAGCAGAGGTCACTGCCTGCTGGGAGTGACTAAACAAGGCCCAGCTTGTTGTGGTTTAGAGAACCAAATCTGCTCTGCTGCATTTTGGCTGGGGCTCAGGCAGGCTTTGGGAAGGTGATATTTTCCTCTGGGTCTGAGGATGCAAGATGGGGTTTTTTTTTTGGCCAAAAAAATCTTTGTTCTGGCAGAACCACCTGCGAGAAAACCCGGGGTAAAAAGGGCACTGTTGAATTCGTGATGGCAATTGAAGCTTAAATGAAAATGCACAGAGGGCAAAAGGAGCAAATGGTTGTGGCCTCTGCCAATGCTCTTGTTATTGGGAAACAGTGGGAACTGAGTGCAGCATCAGTGGAGGGGCTGAGCATGGGGTGCTGCTGAGCTGAGTGAGGAAACCCCATGGGCACTGCTGGCCATAAGGCTTTCAGGTAAGAACTGCATTGCCCAGAGGGATGCCATCATCTTGAGGACACCCATGGGCGTTGTGCAGGACCAGCTCTGGATGCCTCCACCTCAGACCATTTCAACTGGCAGCTCTGCACACAAAGCAAACAATTTCAACATCTGCTTGGGTTGCGTTCAATTTTCTAGCGTTTTGTTTCGTAGGTTGGGTAAACATCTTCTTTCTTGCTAGGAGGAGTTAATCATTGATAGGAGAACTGGCGCAGGTCTGGTCCCTGCAGAGCATGCAGTTGGCTAAGTGCAGCCGTTTCTGAGCGTGTGGGTGGATCAGAACCCCTCCTTCAGCACAGCAGGGCTGTGTCAGTGCCATTGGATGCACCCATCGCTGCCTGCAGAGCCCGGTCTGGTGCCACCCCCTGCAGAGCCCAGGTAAGGTGAGCTGAGCTCCAGGAGTGAGATTATGGGGTTCTTGCAGCTCTAAGGGAAAAGTAAAATAAATCGAGTTAAACCAAGAGCTGTAACAAGGAGTGAAGGAAAGCCAGAACAATGAATCAGCAGCGAGAAGAGCTCAGTTAGGGCAGATAAGCAGAAAAAGGGAGGAGTAACTTTTATTAGGAGGTGCTCAGCTTTCCTTTCTTTTAGTGACCAGTTTCTCATCAGTCGCCTCTAGGCAGGGCACCCAGGTGGGCTGTATTGCTTCCAGGAGGAAGGTGAGCACTCGGAGTGTGTGTAACCCTGGGAGGGTTTGGGCTCACAAGGGATGATCCTGGAGAGCTGCAAGTCAGACAGGGCTCTCTGATCCTTAGTGCAGCCAAATATGCAAACTCAAGCTCAAACATGCAAAGAAAAGACAAGTGAAGGAAAGCCTACAGGAATCATCTGCAATCAGCCATGGTGACCCCAAGAGCAAATTGAACACTTTTCTCCCTTCTCCTACTGTTTTTACAGATATTTGGCCTAGAAAAAGCATGCTGTGACATCGCAACGTGGTCAGGATGAGGATGGTTCCAGTTCTGGGGTCAGCGAGACCAAGGGGCCGTGCTGCTGTCCTGGTGCTGCTCCTCACTGCTGCCCTGGTGGGGGGCACCCAGGGTAAGCAAATATGAAGGGAGTGAGCTGAGCTGGGATCCCCCCAAGGGGAAACTCTTTCCTGAGGATCACAATGACTGATCCTATTTCCTTTTTGCCTTTGCATTTGAAGAGCCTTGTGAATCTGATCGCAACCATCTTGCTTTGCCTTTTTGCTTTCTGTGCAGAATGGCTGTAAAGTTATTCTAGGTAAAAAAGGTGCACTGACTTGTACACTGCTCGAGGATAAGGAAGCTGTTGGTCTAGGCTGTGTCACCACCCTTAGTAAGTGCTGGATGAGGTGTGAGGAGTGAAGAGTGGTGCGTGGAGTGATGCTCATCCCCACCGCAGGCTGCAGTCTGCCCGTCTCCCCTTTGCTTCGCCCTTCAATGAGCTTTATGGACCGGACATTCAGAGCAAGCCACCCTCAGATTTGCAGTTTTCCCTGGCGTTTTCCTGATGGTAAGTTGTTTCTGTTGGTAGGTGCCTGCGATGCTCCGCCACGATTCTCATTAGCAGAGCTGAAGGAGGATTACAAGCCCAACAGGACATTTTCAGCCTTTGACGTGGTGGAATACAGCTGTCGGCCGGGCTACACGAGGAATCACAAGGCCCGGAACACTTACGTTTGTGAAAGGAACAGGTGGAAAGGATCAGACAACTTCTGCTTACGTGAGTACATTTTGGGTTGGCTTCTGATTGTGGTTGAATCCATCAGCTCACTGGGCTGGAGCAGCATTCTGGTGGCAGAGAGGTGGTGGGAGTGGGTGATGGTGATGGGGTGCCTGGTGTACGACACTGAGTGCCAGCAGCTGGAATCTGTCTGGATGTTGCTTGCCTTTACCACCGACTCTGGCTATGCTCAGAAGTGCATTCTTCCTCTCAAGTACTTGGGAACACTTAGTTCAGTAATGATATTTCAAGCTTTCAGTAAGAGAATCCTTTAGTCTTGACAGCAACACGGATCACGCCACAAGTTAGAGTGGAAGGGGAAATCCAGAGAGCTGTGATCCATCTGCTTGCTGAGTATTGGAGAGGTAGTCTGCTCTCCTGCTGGATGTTCCTGAGTCTCCACGAGCCAGAAGAACTAACTCTGCTCCTGTTGTCCCCCAGCAAAGCCCTGCAGTTACCCCGGAGAGCCGATCAATGGCCGGCTTGTGGAAGTGCAGCAGTTCACCTTTGGGTCCATAGCGAACTACAGCTGTGACACTGGGTAAGCTGGGAGTACTCGGGGTCCTGCAGGTCCTTGTGACCCAGAGGGGATGTCCAGCCCAATTTTCTGTAAAATAGTGACTACAGAGCCAATGCACTGACTGCAAATCAGATACAAAAAGGCCTTTATATTCCCTGGTGAACTTTTTGAAGTCCTTTTGCTTTAAAGCCTGCACTATCAGAAACCTCATGCTGGTGTAGGTAATGGCAGACTGTAATCAAAGTATTTTTTAACTTCTCATTTGAAGGCTTGAAGACTGAGTTTTCTTCCTCTCATGCTTTGAAATGGTTCTTAGGATTGTAGAATGGCATAGGTTGGAAGGGACCTTAAAGATCACCTCGTTCTTGCTGAGCTCCAGTTCACTCTCCAGGGCCTCTCTAAACCATTCACAATATTTCAGTATATTTTTGAAGGAAACACATCACTACTGAAGTCAGAGCTTATAGTTAAGTTATAGTTAACTATCTCTATAGTTAGCTATAATTAACACGTTGTCTCACTGTTACAGTTTCACTGCAGTTGCTATCAGCCATTCTACTAGTTTGGTTAGGTTGGGCAAATTTCTGATCAGCTTTAACTCCAAGGAAGCCAAATCAATCCTGCTGGGTGGAGTTCTAAATGAAATTAAAAGGAATCTAAGCTGTACTTGACAAGTAATTCCCTCCCCTCTGTTCCACGCAGGCACAGACTGGTTGGAAGCTCCCAGATCAGGTGTGTGATTAAAGATGGGCACGTTGCTTGGGATGGAAACGTTCCCATCTGTGAACGTAAGTAGAGTCCTGCAGCTCAGCTGCTGTCTGAGTGGTCCTGGGGATGGCTGAAGATAGAGAGGGCTTTGGTCATTCACTGCATGTTGGAAATCTGGAAAAACACTTTTCTTGGTGTTTTCCTTCCTGCATCATCCCGTGGAAGCATTCCCTGGCAGTAAGGCAGCTGCACATCACAGGGATGTGCCCCCAAACCACCCCGTTGTGAGACAGAGCTGCCCTGAGACCTGCCTCTAATTTCTGGCATTTGTGTCTCAACTTCAAACCACACATTAATTAACATTAATTTTTCAATTTTTTTTCCTTTTTTTGTTAGCAATTCCCTGTTTACCCCCTCCAAAAATAGCTAATGGAGATCACAATGGAGGTAACACCGCAGTCTTCACTTATGGAGCTTCTGTCACCTACCGCTGCCACACTGGCAGCAGGGGGAAGAAGCATTTCTCCATGGTGGGGGATGCCTCTATTTTCTGTACGACCACTGACAATGTGAATGGAGTCTGGAACAAGCCAGCCCCGGAGTGCAAAGGTGAGCAGCAAACTGCCCACAGGGGACCTGGGAGGGAGGGGGTATTCATCCACGGTCATGGAAGAAGCAGAAGGCTTGCCAAGATTCAGAAGCTTGCTGTGGTACCTGCTGCCTTTCCTGTCTTCTCATTCTTAATAAAATGGGAAGAAAAAAACCCAACCCAAATAATAAAAAAAGATGTAAAACAGGACGAAGACTTGAAAAATGCTGTTATCTTGTCGTGCCCATTTTCATCCCTTTTGGTGAACGTGTGCTCCAAGAATCACGGATTCATCGCATGGCTTAGGTTGGAAGGAGCTTTAAAGATCCCCCAGTTGCAGCCCCCCACCTATGTTAGCAGTTGCCAACCCCAGATCAGGCTGCCCATGCACCGTTCACCTTGACCTTCCTCCAACAGCTCCAATGCTTTTAATCATCCCCCCCCGACCCATCACCCGTTGCCTGAGCCGTGTTTTTTCCCCCACGCAGTGGTGAGCTGCAGGGAGCCGTGGGTGGAGCACGGCAGGCTGCAGAGCGGGTACAGGGCTGAGTACACCTACGGTGACACCGTCGTCTTCGACTGCGAATTCCGCTACGCGCTGCTGGGCAGTGACACGGCCACGTGCCAGGAGGATGGCAGCTGGGATCCGCCGCTACCGCAGTGCCAGCTCAGTGAGTGCCCACAGGGACACAATCCAGGCCATGGCTGTGGGGGTCGTGGGCTGTATTCTGTTGTTTTTGCCTCTTGCACCACGGTGGCCTGCACTTTTGTTTCCTGACAGCTTGCTGGAGATGATGTAGGTGTGGGGCTTCATGGCTTTAGGCCTCGTAGCTAAAGTCTTGTTCCAAGACCCAAACTTGATGAGAGTTTCTTGGTAGAATTCAGAGGGACTAAGCTGACCTTTCTATACTCAATACTTTTAAAGGTCATTGGTAGATTAGGGCAGAGTATTGGCTTTGTTAGAAATTGCACGTCATTTCAACAAGTTAGTGTCAATCACCATACATTGTAATAATAGATAATGCATTTCATTTTATTCCATTGCGTTCGCTCTTCAGTATCACTGAACTCAGACAACTGCCTTAAGTGAACCTCAGGAACAGTCACGTGAGCCCATGTTTTCGCCCAGATCCTCTCACGTTGTGTACTGCCCTGCACCTCACTGCCTTCTCAATGGCAATGTCATGGAGTGTTGATTTCACCCCTAGGCAGCTGTGATGACCCTCCCGATGTGCAGAACGCTGTTAAAGCAAGACTTGCGGGCAATTTATTTCCTGTTGAGACTGTCATCACTTATGAGTGCGAGACGGGCTATGAGTTCAGCCCTGGAGTAGTGATGCAGCACATCAGTTGTCTGCCAGACTACACATGGACTGAAATTCCACCGCCCTGTGGAAGTAAGTGCACGTTCCTTCAGCTCCAGTATCCTTGTGATCAGGCAAAGATATTCCCAATTAAAGAATCTGTGTGCAGTCTACCTTATCTACCAGACATGCTTTCTGCTTCTTTGAATCCATGGAAAAATCAGTGCACCATCACTAAGACGGGATGGCATGGTGCTGCCAGGGCCCATTGGAGAGGGGAATGTACATCTAGGAAAGCCCCGTGAGTTCAGTGGTGCCCATCAGTGTTGGTGGCGGGATGCAATAACTTCATTTGTATGCCCAGAAAATAAAACTGCCTTTAGGAGTGTCCAGAAATGGCCATTCATTCTCCTTCTGCATCAAATGAACCTGCTGTCATCGAGGTACCTTTGCTATGATTTCACACTTGCTACTGTTTGGCGTTTCTCAGGAATTACTTGCCCAAATCCAGCTACCAAGAGGGGAATGGACATAAGCTCCTGGGCCAAAAAAGACACGTATGTGTTTGGAGACAGAGTCCAAATTATTTGCGACCCTGGCTATGTTTTCAAGGATAGTGATGATTACGTCGTGCTTCAGTGTACAAACAACGGCACATGGAACCGGGCAGCACCAGAGTGCATCCCAGGTAGGAGAGCTGCTGCATCACCTTGACTTGGTGACTGCTTATTTGTGACTTTAGCAGAGGTTTGGGTCGCTCCGTACAGGACGGCTATCTGCTACCAGCAGTAGAAATCTACCTGTGGCCTTGTGTAGCTGCCTTCTCTGTGGAAAGTTTCTTCATGGGGTTCTTCCTAAAAAATAATGAAATCCTTTTATTTTTCTCTTGATTATAGAACCTCATTGCCCAAAGCCTGTCATTGAGCATGGAAGAGAGGTTTATAAGAGCAAATATTACACAGTTGGGACTCAAGTGAGGATAGAGTGTGATGAAGGCTACATGCTCAGTACCCAAGGTCCAAGTAGCCAAGTATCCATCACGTGCCGGGCTGATGGGAACTGGTTTCCCACCTTACCCTACTGTCAGAAAGGTACGTGCAAGGCAGGAGCTGTGATCAGCACTGGGGCAGGGCAGGCAGCCTTCCTCCAGCATCACCTCTGGGGTGCGGGGAGGTGAGCACTGGCTGTGGGGCTGAAGGTGTCTTCCCCATCAGGTGCCAGGCAGGAGCTGAGCACAGGCTGTAACTCCGCGCTGAGTTCTGACAAGTGGTGTTCATTCTCACCTGAATATGATAATTGTGCAGTTCCTTTTTTTTCTTTCTTCTTAATCTTTGTTTCATAGCCTGCGGCCCTCCCCCGCAAAGCACCCATGCGCTGGACATCAACCCAACATCATCATTCTTCCCCTATGGCTACAGAGTGAAATATGGTTGTGCCGCGGGGCTGTCCCTCATCGGGGATGAATCCATCTACTGCACCTCCAAAGATGGAGTGAACCTGGAATGGAGCAGCCCTGCCCCAGAGTGCAGGGGTGAGTCTGTGGGGTCGCCCCAAAGCTGGGGCATCAGGAGGAGCCCCTCATTCCCCCCACCCACTTTCTGTCCCAGGATATGAGGCATCCCTGTATTGCAGCCCTCTGCTCTCTCCCCAGCGGTTCGCTGCCCCAAGCCCATGGTTGAGAATGGAGAGATGGTTACACCACAGCACACATTCCCCTATGGGACATCCGTGCGCTTCTCCTGCAATGAGGGCTTTGCAATGCATGGCAATGCTGAGAGCCACTGCGTGGCTGATGGCACCTGGCAGCCAGCCCTGCCCAAATGCCAGCCAGGTGGGTCCAGCCCCGAACTCTGCAGCTGGCAGAGCATTGTCTCCTCCTGTTACATTATAATGCTGTGTATTTGCCTTCTAGTTAAGTGTCGTGCACCAAGGAGCAAGGAGGGCCTACGGATTTTCTCTGACAGGGAGGAGTACGAGTTTAATGAATCTCTGTACTTCTCCTGCAAGCAGAGCAGTAATCTGGTAGAGACGTCATCAACCACCTGCTCTACTGGTGGCTCTTGGATGCCACCACTCAACTGTGTGAGTACCACTGCCCTCCCAGGCTTCATGTTTTGCCCCATTTAAAGGCTGGAACTGCACCAGTCCGCCTTCATGAACACGCTTTGTTACGATGGGGCTGGCACAGCTGTGGGTCTGCATGGTGGGGGTGCACAGCACGTGGGTCCCCATGGCATCGACTCACACCCTCTGTCTTTGTCTTGGCTCTTTTAAAGAAAACATTTTACGCGTGCAAGAAGATTCGTCAAATCCAGGAAACTTTTGAGTGCGGAGTTCCTCTGGAAGAACTGAGAACTTTGCTGGAAGTACAGAAACTCTACCTGGAGATCCAGAAGCTGGAGAGGGATCTGGCGGACAGAGGAGGCCGCTCGTGGCTGTGACTGGTATTGTGGGGGGCAGAAACAGAGCCAGTGAAGGAGCAGATTTCTGTCATTGGAGGAGTAGGAGTCTTTTGGCTCATTCGGGTAGAGCTCACTGCATTAGGTCTGTGCATCACTTTATACCTTTTAAAGCTTTACATTTAGGTCTGTTATCCTGAGAGGGGTGCGGTCTGGATGGAAGAGAACTGAGAGCGAATTGTCCAAGTCACACACGTGTATGGAGAGCCACCACTCACCCTCTCCAGCTGCAGCCCCATTCGGCCCATCGCTGCGTGCCAGCAAGCATAAACAGCCTAATTATCCACAGCCTCCACAGCTACTTGGTACAATGGAGAAATCCTTCAGGCAAAACTAAACGCCAGCTTTTCCTCCCACGTAGGACAGTTCTGATCTGGCAGCAGAGCCACACCTCTGTGTGCCCCCTGCACGAAGTGCAGCCCGTGGAAATAAAACCGGAAGGAAGGAAGTGGCTGAATTATTTCTGCAATGTCCAGCGAAGGGGAAGTGCTCTGCTAACTCATGTTGTGTGACCAGACCGGTGTTCCTCCACTGCTAGATTATAATAAAGCTGCAGTTCTAACGACTGCTGTGCCTTGTTTGCAGTAATTCTGCCCTATCTGTGGTATAGAGCAAGCGGCTGTTCACACTCGGGTGAAAAGGCAAAGGGGACACACAGCCCTGTTCCATGCACTGACTGTGGCTCTTTCTGCTCCAGAAACAAGGCCAGCACGGTGCAGAGCAGCTCTGGCCATGTAACAGCTCTGCTCCCCACCATCCCCACGCAGTGCAGAAGGAGTGCAGTGCTGCCGTCAGCGTGGCCCGCCTGCTGTCCCCCACTTCCTCCGCCTGCTTCCCCTTCTCCTCAGATTTTTGCAGTCCTGCGGCACGGCCGCTGCTCGCCATGCAGGTGCTCCTGGGCTGGATGGGGCCGTTGCTGGCACTGCTGCTGCTGCAGCCAGCTGGGAGCCTGGGTGAGTGCTGCCTCCTTCCCTTCCTGCTATGGCTCAGCTTTGCTTTTCGATCCAATATGGGATAACCAGGCTAGGGATGCGTTCCTCTGCTGGAGGTGCTGCTAAGCTCTTGCTGACGCTCTTGTGCTGCTCGGTGCCTACAGCTCATGGCGCATTTCTCCTCTTTGGTTGCACCTGTAGATGCTTGCCAAGAGACACACCAAATGCTTTCCAGTAATCTTACGCTGCCTGAGGGGCTGCAAGCTCACCTCTGTGCTACCCAGGGCCAGGTCCTTGTGCAGAGCTTTGCTGAGCCTGTCCAGGGCTTTGCTGCAACACTGCCCCGGGTCCTGCTGATCAGTGCAGTAGCAAAGAGTCATTCCCAGGGTTGGAGTGTGTCCTGCGGCTCTGAGGCTGGAGATGAGGATGGTGGTTGGATGGGGAAAATCAATTGGACAGGTGATAGCTTAATTGTTTAATTAAAAGGGACATAATTTGCGCTTTGGTGGCAGGAACAAGGCTGGTGTGTGAGCACTGAGGTCAGGATGGCGCTGGCAGTCATGTGTCCTGTGGGCTGGCTGCATGAGAAGCAGTGGTTTGCTCTGTAGTGACCCTCAGAAGAGGAATAACTCCCTATTTCTGCTGCAGCTGACACTGCCTTTAACAGCAGGTGCTCCTCTGACGCACAGAGCAAGCAGCGCAATGAAAGGGCAGAACCAGCCATGGGTTGTACCCATGGAATCCTGCTGCTGATGGCTCCTTGAGCATGCTGTTAACCCCCAGTCTCCCTGCCCCACCTGCCACGTTTGTTAAACCAACCCATTTATCAGAGGTGCAGGGATCTGCCAATAAGAACCCTCCTGCAAACTCCCGTTTGTTTGCTGCAGCAGAGGTGCAGTGCCCGGTCCCGACCATCCTTCATGGGCAGCTGAATCCTGCACAGAACCTCAGTGCTGGGAGCATAGCCACGCTTGAATGCGATGCCGGCTACGTCCCCGTGGGCAGCAGCACCGTGAGGTGTCTGAGCAGTGGCAGATTGCAGCCACGGACACCGGCGTGCACCCGAGGTACACACAGTCTCTCTTCTTGGTCTTTCTCCCATGCATTCACGTGGGTTTATTTGCTAAAAGCACATCAAGGTGGGCTGGGACCTCAGAGGCAAAGCTCAGCCCCACCCTCGGTTGTGGGGTAGAGCTGGTGGCTCCGAGCGTCCTGCTCCCCAGGTCGCTGTCCCTCCCCTCCTGCCGTTGACCACGCCGACCGCAAACCTTCCTATGAGCTCCTGGTGGGTTCCACCATCACCTACGTCTGCAGACATGGCTACACGCTGATCCCCGGCGTATCTCCAACAACAACATGTCTCAAAAATTTCACCTGGTCCGCAATCCCAGCGCTTTGCAAGCGTGAGTGTTCCCTTCTCTTTGGCTTTCCGTCGATTTACGAGGTGGAAATAGCACGGTTTTCAATCCCTCAGTGGTGCTGTGCTGTGCTGCGAGGGCTTTATTTAGCAGCGTTTTGGCTCTCAGTAATAATTTGGCTGTTCGAAGTGTGGCATGGTGGAAAAGAAACACCAGAAACTCACGCTAATTATTTAGCTGCCCCAACAACAGCAACATATTGTCCCACTGGTGCCATCTACAGCCAGCCACGGGGTTCAGACCGTTCTGTCTACAAAAGGAAATGGTGGTATCACGTAATTACAGTGTGCCACGGCTGGGTGGTGATGCCTGGCAGGTTTGCAGTGCTAACAAGCACTGGGAACACGCTGGCCCAATCCATGGAGCTTTCTGATGGCTCTGTCCCTCAGTGGTGCAGTGCCAGAGCCCGGCCATCATCAACGGGAGGGAGACGAGTGTGAGGCAAGACAAGTACAGCGTCGGGCAGCAGGTGGAGTTCCAGTGCAACCCAGGCTACACGATGTGGGGCAGCCAGAGGACTCAGTGCTGGTCGGATGGGACGTGGAAACCCCCGGTGCCGTACTGCGATAAGGGTGAGCCCAAGTGGCACTTCCTTGGTGGGAGCTGGGAAGTGCATCTCCATAGCACGCGGGAGCAGCAGAGAGAAAATCCTGTAACCTTTGGCATCTTATCTGTTTTCTCTCATAGTCTGTGCCCCCCCTCCACTGATCACCAATGGGCAGCACACCGGCTTGAGAACAGAGCTCTTTCCCTACGGCACGGAGGTGAAGTACAGCTGTGCCACGGGGCTGTCCCTCATTGGGGATGAGTCCATCTACTGCACCTCTGATGATGGGGTGAACCTGACATGGAGCGGCCCTGCCCCGGAGTGCAGGGGTGAGTCTGCAGAGTCACAGCAAAGCCAGAGCACCAGGAGGAGCTCCTCATCCCCCTGACCCTCTTTGTGTCCCAGGGGATGAGGCATCCCCCTAACGCAGCCCTCTGCTCTCTCCCCAGTGGTTCGCTGCCCCAGGCCCGTGGTTGCCCAGGGAAGGATGGATGTGCCATGGCACACATTCCCCTATGGGACATCCGTGCAGTTCTCCTGCAATGAGGGCTTTGTGCTGCATGGCAATGCTGAGAGCCACTGCATGGCTGATGGCACCTGGCAGCCAGCCCTGCCCGAATGCAAGCCAGGTGGGTCCGGCTTTAACATCTGGTTTCTCATCTCTACAGATTGAAAACCACCCGCACCAACTCATCTACCCCAATTTCAGTCTTGGTTTTCTACCTACATGATGACGTTCCCCTTGCTGAGCTGCTTTCTGCTGTGTGATTTGCTTTCAGTTCTGTGTCCCAAACCACGAGTTGCCAATGGAAAGCTGAGAAGCACTGATCAGACGTGGTACCCAATTAACACGACGGTGACGTTTGAGTGCCATGAGGGATACCACCACTTCTCAGGTGATGGAGAAGCCACGTTAAAAGACTCTTGGACAGCCACGTGCTTGGCTGATGGCAACTGGACACCGTTGCCCAAGTGTGTAAGTACTGCGGTGTGGCTGTTTCTGGATGGATGCTGCCTGATCTCTGCTATGGAAAGTAACCCTGACCCTCTTAAAAAGCCTTTCCTTCATTGCCAAGGTGGGGGATGCAGCTGTGTTCAGCCAGTGCACAGCAAACTGGGAAGGAGTGCAGCCTCAAAGCTGCAGTGTGGGTCCCCATCTGCAGCAATTCAATCACACGTGGCTTTCTCTGCTTTTGCTTTTGTTTTGCTTAACAGAAGAAGCGAGGTGATGCTGACGTGTGCGGAGAGGTTGCTTATGTTCAGAGTGTCGTTTCTGAATGCCACGTGCCTACAGAGGATGTGAAAACTCTGCTGGAAATACAAAAGCTCTTCCTGGAGATTCAAAAACTGAAGGTGGAATTGCAAGGACTGAGCAAGGAGGTCCTGGAGCACACTCTGCATTAAACCACCTCCCCCGTGGGCACAGTCCATGCGGTCAGAGCACCTACAAGAAGCCTTTTAGGAACTGTATTGTTTGTGCTTCTATACATAGGGCTAGATCACTTCTGCCACGTACATGCTAGAGCACAGATAGGACATGCTTGATTCTCTGTGTACTGCTTTTGGTTCAGGAAGCAAAGCAAGAAGTTAAATTGAACTTCTCTGAGTCACTGTATGAATTGTGCTAAATAGGAGGAGTGGGATTGAAGTCTGGGAAAGCAAACTCCTGGCAGAGGTGACTGCCCAGCACCAGGCTACGAGTGTTTGCATACCTCGCCTATCTAGAAATAGCAATGGAATGAGGACTGAGCTGCATCACTTCCTATTAACCTACGTCATTATCTCATGGTTACTATTCATCTAGTTAAGGGCAGTGTCAGGGCAGAAACAAAACCAGGCTCTAAAGCCCGTTTGCTTATCCCTGGATTTAAGAGGTAACAGGATTCTGTACTGGAGAGATGCCAGCGTTGGTCTCATCTTCCACATCCCTGTGTCTGCAATCAAATGCTAAGAATAGATGGTGCAAGTTTAAGTACAGCGAATCAGGCAGCAATGATTTCTCTTATTATTCAATAAACAATAATCCCTTCATGCATCTCTGCAATGAAAGAACTGGGAGTTCCATTCAGGAGCTCAACAGAACAGATGTGTGACGGCGGATGTCCTCTGGTCTGTCACATGGGCCGCAGATGAAGCAGTGTTGGTTGAGGTCAGGCAGATGTGGCCAAGAGCAGAGCCCTGGCAGTGGGGGTGGGCACTGGGCAGGCATGCAATGATCACATGGCCCTGGGCTGTGCTGTGCTGCTTCTGCCATCATCCCTGGTACAATGCCCGAGGGAGTGATGGTATCTCATGGGATGCAAAGGGAAGCTTTGCTATTGCATCCCGTGCCTCACCAAATGGGTGAGGGGATGCAGTAATGAGGTGCAGAGCTGGTTAGCTGTCCCTGTGCCTATGCTGTGCCCACCTGGTGCCACACTGGGCTGCATCCAGAGGCAGCGTATCTCCCTGAGCAGAACTCAAAGCATCAATAAGATCGGGGTGCTCTGCTCTGTGTGCTCCTAGCGGTGTATCTGTGTGCCCTGAGCTGATGTCGTGGTTTATTTCAGTGCGTTGAGTCGGGGTGCAGATGGAGCTGCTCACATCCCTCTCTAATTACCAGAGAGTCAGGCAGCCAGGAAAAAATTAACAGACGAAAAGGGTAATGCTTTTATTTTAGTTTCAGTTAACTCTGCCCATGGAAAAGCTGTGCTGTCACTGCCGGCAAATGGCTGAGCAGGGCCTGGGGGCTTAAAGCTTAAAGCTTTCTGTCCTGGCAGCGTCTGGTTGTGGTAAATCTGTGCTCAGTGCCAATCTAGAGTCAATAAAAGGGTTGAGGATTCCCCCAGCCCTGTGTGGGGTGGGAGGACACGGAGGCTTTGCGCAGGCCCCTGGGTGACAGCTGCTCCCCACGTCCCTGCAGAAGGGCTGAGCTCTGTGTGAGTTCTGGGAGGGTTTCCACTGTTCCACCAGTTTGGCTGCATCCACGATGCTGCATCCCCTCCCAGCTTTCCAAAACAGCTGCTGGGAGCCAGCAGCACTCTGCAGAGCAGCACAGGGACTGCTGTGATGGGGTCTGGAGGACGAGGGAAGCACCCAAACACCTCAAGCTGCTGGGCTCGTGCTGCGGTGCAGGGATCCAACAGCCCTGCACTGCTCCTGGCTATGCTGGGGCTCCTAGGCATGCCAATGGCTCACGGTAAGTACAGCATCGGGATGCATGGGGGGCGGCAATGAGACCTTCCCAGGTCCCCTCCATTCTGCTGGAGGGATGAGGATGACGATACCGCCATCCCCAAGGGCTGCAGCTCCGCCTGCTGCCTTTGTTCAGGGGAAGATCCTGAGCTGTCCTCCTGGGCGTGGGGTTATCACCCTAAGAGCTCTTCTCGTACCACAGGTGCCTGTGGGCCCCCGCCTCGCATGACCCACTCCCAGCCCTTCGACACCGAGCAGCTCAGCAGCTTCCCTGTGGGCTCCAGGGTGACCTACACGTGTCTGCACGGTGCAGTCAGGATCCCCGGGGTGCTGGACACGGTGCAGTGCCTGCCTGGCTCACGCTGGTCGGAGCTGCGNTCCAGGGTGACCTACACGTGTCTGCACGGTGCAGTCAGGATCCCCGGGGTGCTGGACACGGTGCAGTGCCTGCCTGGCTCACGCTGGTCGGAGCTGCGAGATCCCTGAGGCAGTAAATACCCCTTTTCCTGGCAGAGCTGCCTCTTGCTTACAGCTTCTGCAGCAGCTGCTCTGCACGGTTGCATCCTTTGCTGCTGCAGATGGGCACAGTGCTGCTGCTGCTGGGTAAGTGGAGCTGCAGCCGTGATGCTGCTGTTCCTGCTGAGCCCCAGCTAGCAGCACCTGGCAGCACAGTGCATGGTGCTAAAAAAATTAAAAAAAAAAAAAAAAAAAACCAGGAAAAAAATTAAATAAAGAAAAAATTAAAAAAAAAAAAAACCAGAAAAAAAAAAAAAGTAACCTGCAACGAGCACACAGAGCTCTTCAAAGGCTCCATAACGAGCATTTCTGCACTTACAGGCTCTGCTTTGCAAGACTCTCATTGCCGGCTCTCAGACCTGCTCTCCTTGGTTGCCAGTGAGCTGCACTACCCCGACCACGCTGCACTTTGCTGCCCTGTCCGAGGCGGACGAGATGATCAATTTCTACCCTGCTGGGTTCACTGTGAGCTACGTCTGCCGCCCCGGCTATGAGAACATCTCAGAAAGCCAACCCACCAGCACCTGCCTTGAGGACCTGACGTGGTCGGAGGTCCCGGAGTTATGCCAGAGTGAGTACAGCCTCTGCCTGCTGCTGAGCATCCCCATCCTGTGCTGAAACACATCCGCACGACCACACACTTAATGCTGGCTCAGCTGGATGTTCCTCTTTAAGACCTCATACAGGAGTTATTTCATTTATTTGGTAGCATTCTTTATTTGCTGTTGGCACAAACATCTGTTTTGATTTTCACATAACGTTTGCAGCTGGACATAGCATATGCATGGGACAAGCGCCAACTTGCAGGGAGGATTTCTAGCACTGAAGACCAAGCATGTTCCCTAATCAAATCCATATAGCATTAGGAAGGATGGTGTGGCAGCTGTAGGTCTCTTACAGCCGAGCGCCTCACAGCCAAAGCACTGGGATGGATGCTCACTCTGCCCTTCTCCCTGCAGGGAAATCCTGCGGTCCCCCGGCGGCCCCACCTGCAGGGAGGACCCTCAGCCCCACAGACTTTCTGTTTGGCACACGTGTGAGCGTGCTCTGCAATGAGGGGTGAGTCCTGAGGCAGTGCTGCTGTTGGATCACTGCACGCCCGGTGCTCATGCATGGAGCCGCGGCTCTGGGCTGGGCTGCTCTCTTGCAGCTGTCCCCACTGCAGTGCTTTGGTGATGAGTGCTTTTCCCTATTGAATTCCAGCTTTGGGCTGGGAAGGAATGAGGCATAGCTGGAGTGAGTGGGCTGGGCCCTGGGTTTACGGCAGCCTTTTCCTTCAAGTGTCACCCAGAGGAAATCTAATTGCTGGAGGGTAAATAGCCCAGCAGGACTGTTGTGTATCAGTTTGTAACTGCAGACTTCAAAACAGACTACCTGCAGTATTTCAACTGAACCTATTTATGCTATAATGAGTAAAAGGAGTTATGTTTGAATGTTAAAGCTGAGCTAGAAAACAGGAGCAAAAGGCTTCCCACCCATCAGTCTGACTCATGCCCTCTCTCTGCTCCCAATCAGGGCACGCATGCAGTGCTGACAGACCTGCAGCCTTGCAAAATGGAGCTCATACATACCCAGCTCGTGTTCCTCCCCAGCAGGAGCTGGCATCGCCTGCCTGTTCTGTCACTCTGTGCAGCAGAGACTTTTTCCTATAAATATTCCCTTAGGGAGGCCTGGAGGGAAATGACAGCACACCCCACGGATGGGATGCACACATGAGGGTGGAGGGATTATGCTATCCGTGGAAGCAATATTAGCTATTATCACTGGTATGCAAATGATGACGTTTCAGAGCAGGAGGATGTAAGTGAGTGCTGCCAGGACAGGAGGTCAGCTTCCAGCAGCACATCCACAAAAGGCAGAGTCCCACCTGATCACATCAGCACTGGGAGGAAAACGCTCACAGTTTCAGGGTGCTCACACAGATTTCTTCTATTGTGTCCTTTCACGCAGGTACCAACTCCACGGGAGGAACTTCATCCAGTGTTGGCTTAAAGGGGATGATGTTGAGTGGAGTGAACTTCCAACCTGTGAATGTAAGGCTGATCTGATCCTCCCCTGAGCTCAGTAGATCCCACAAGCTAAGGCCTGGTATAAGGCTGGTATAACCCCATCTACACAGCGTGTTTGATTTTCTTTATGCTATGTGCCACCAGCGCTGCACTGAGAAGTACCCATGAAATGCTGATGCTGCACTGCAGCAGTTCTGTTCCCACAAAATCACAATATTTTCTCATGATGTGATGTGAGCAGTGGAGGGGATGGCTGAGATTTCTAGGGCTGAAGAGCCGGGGCACGGCAAGCTGAGCACAGGGAGTGCTGGCAGCCCATCATTACCTGTTCAGACCTCTTCAGATATCTCAGCTGATTTAACATTCATTATTCCCGAGGCTGTCAGTAACGCTGCTGTTGGCTCTCTGTCATGCAGTAATCACCTGCTCTTCGCCTCCTCGGATCAGCAATGGGAGGCACGATGGTGAAGGTGTAGAAAAGTTTGCTTACAACTCAACAGTGACCTACAGCTGCGACTCCGGCTTCCAACTCATTGGGAATGCGAGCATCCGTTGTATGAGGGCAGGCAATGCAAGAGGGGTATGGAGTGGAGCAGTGCCCCAGTGTAAAGGTGATTTCCTTTGAGTTCAGGATTTATGATGGGTTTGGTGCTCATTGTGCACCAGCTGAGCATCCTGTGATCGCTTAGCACAGGTATGAGCCGTGCTGCGATCTGAAGAAGAAAGCAAGCAGCTCTGCTGAGTAAGGGATGAAGTGCCTGAGAGGCAGAGCTGTGACCAATGCATGTTGTTTTTACCACAGAGAAAAGCCCACCTGTCAAACTTGGAGCAAAACCCATGGAAAGGAGCCCTCCCCCCCAGAGTGAGTTGCAGTGATCCCAACCCCATTGAATTAAGCCCCACATTTCCAGACTAAATTTTCCCCTTTGTCACAGTTTGGTGAAAAAGCCATTCTGTGAGTTCTGTGGTTTTCATTCTTTTCAGGTTCCCAGAGACGTGGCCTCAAACCACCCAAGAAGGCTTTCACAATGGAAATGAAAATCAGCCTCTATAAGAAGTCGCTCCAAAACACCAACTCCTTCTCTCCTTCTTCTTCGTTCTCCAGGAAGCCAGGTGAGCCCAGCACAGCCCTCAGGGCATCCAGCAGAGCTCATTCACAGAATCACAGAATCACAGAATGGCCCGGGTTGGAAGGGACCTCGAGGATCACGAATCTCCAACCCCCCTGCCAGGCAGGGCCACCAACCTCCCCATTTAATACCAGACCAGGCTGCCCAGGGCCCCATCCAACCTGGCCTTGAACACCTCCATGGACGGGGCATCCACAGCCTCTCTGGGCAGCTGTTCCAGCACCTCACCACTCTCATAGCAAAGAACTTCCCCCTGACATCCAACCTAAATCTTCCCTCCCTCAACTTCAAACCATTTCATGGCACCCATGGCTCGTTCCCTTTCCGTATCCACAGCTCTCATTCCTCCCCATGTTTCTCCTCCATGGCAGGGAGCTGCGCTACCTCAGCTCTCAAATTTGTGGTGCCTTTGTACAAAACCCGAAGCTCCTTCTCTCCTGGAGCCCACCAGCGATCTCCGTGCTCTCCCAAGTACCGCAGCATCTCTGCTGTTCTCCCCAAGGCCGGCTGCTCTGAAAACATATGGTGGTCTAAAGCTGCAGCATTTTGTGGAAGTGAGTGTTTATTTGTTGTTAGAAGTGATGCTGCAGCACACAGCCCGGAGCTCCGGGCTCCATCCCAGCTAACGCTGTGTTGTTCCACCCCAGCACGGTCGTGGGCAGCCAGGAGAACCCAGACATGGCAGAAGTGCTGCTATCACCGATTTCCCATCCGCTGCAAAGGGCTCTTTTACCTGTAAGAATGGTGAGTGTTGGTTGGGTTGGAAACAGCGGCAAAGCGGGAGGTGTAAGCAGAAAATGGTCGGTGGGAAAGGCATAGGACCCCCCAGAGACCCCCGGAGGGTCTCACTGCACAGCTGGAGATGTGGTGCAAAGCCTTTCTCAGCTGAGAGCCTGGACCATCCCCTCACTGTGCCTCTTGGGTCACAAAGAGGGATGAAGTTGGGGGACGTTGGCCCCTTGGTAGCAACCAAGAGTGGCTGGAAGCATCCTGGAAAACACCGCAGGGAAGGGAAGGGAAAAGCTTTGTCCTGCCTTTTTTTAATCTCTAAAACCCCTCTCTGCTGCTCTATCATGTGCCTTCAGAGCGAAAACTGATCGAAAAACCTCTTCCTGTTGGTTTTCCTTTCTAATTGTTTTGTCGTTCCTGGCACTTCTCCAGGAGTTTGGGTGAACGCAGCAGCTCCGACCTGGCCGTGCCCCAAAGCAGAGCCCCGACACACATCCCAGCCATGGGGAAACCCGAGCAGAGGCACTGAGCTCTCCCTGTGTGCCTGCACACGCTGTCCCATGCAATTCAGTGGTGTACCACGGCCTAAACACCTTGTTTTCTATTTAAAAGAAAATGGCGCTGTAAGTATAACCCACATAAATCCATCACTGCTCTCTGCTCCTAAGGCACCTCCTGCAGTGGTTGTGCTTCTCAGACCCACTCGTTTTCCTTTGACACAAGGAAGCCGTGCCAGGCTCGCCTCACAGACACGTATGAAATGTGTTTTTCTAAACTGTGATGTGCTTGAATGTTCCAGGATGAAAATTATGGGCGCCAGTGTTGGCTGGTTGCCACAGCTGCCTCTCCCATCAGAGACGTTAGCAGTCCAGAGAATCATAGAATCATAGGATCATAGGATCACAGAATGGCCTGGGTTGAAAAGGACCACAGTGCTCATCTAATTTCAACCCCCTGCTATGTGCACGGCCACAACCACCAGACCAGGCAGCCCAGAGCCACATCCAGCCTTGGTGGAGGCTCTAAGGTCACAAATCCACTCACCAATCCCGCTGAGCAGAGCAGGCTGTGGTTTCCCCAAACCCCAAACAGAACTCAGGTCAGAGCTCCATGCTGTCACAATCTCTTACAGTCAGAGTTTCCCCCCCACCTATTTCCTCACTCGTTAGCAACACAGACTGCTGCCACAGCAATTGGCACAAACATAAGGGCACACAGGGAGCTCATGGACAAGACTCAGATACCCACAGTGCTGCCCTGGCTGCAGCAATCTGGGGCTGTCACAGCCATAGTGCAACCAGAGCGCTGCCTTCCTCGTCTTGCAAAGCATTGCCCTCCTGTCAGGAAACCACAGCACTTTGCACAAGAAATTGGCCTTTTGATCTTTAGCACTGTAAGCACTTTCACTGACAAAAGCTTTTTGTTGTTGTATCAAATGTAAATAATTTTTTGCCACTTATATTTCCACTGGGGCTACAGGAAAGCTAACAGCCACAAGCGTTGCACCCTGCTCTCATGTCATCACACTGCAACAGAGAAAGCAGAAATGTCAGTGTTACATCATTAGCTGTCATCTCTGTCCCGTTCTGTACTGTAACTGCCTTATATTTAGGGGTCTCTATTTACAGTTCATAATAAATGAAGGCTGTTTCTGAGTGCTAGCTTGTGAGTTCAGCTGCCCACTGCTCGTTGTGTGTGTTGTATATTCTGTTCAAGGCTTTTGGAGACATCTCGACATGGCGAGGCAGTTCTTTATCATCACTCCTCCATATTTATCTCTGAGTTTGATTCTGATGTAAGTTTAGTTTCCGAGAAGTAAGGCAAGAAAGAAAAGCAGTCCGTGCAGCAGTGCTGGGGAATGTGAGCACTCCCCAAAAGCAATTTGAATCAGAGAGGTGAGCGGGGCGGGGGGACACACACCAGTCTGAGCCCCCCTGCATTATGGGCCCCTCCGGGCAGGGTGGGTGGGAGCTGCTGACCACAAGGCTGTGCTGATCCGAGGGCGGAGGGCACATTTCTATGGGCAGCCCCCACGCGTGGCTCTGCAGGCTGGTTTGGCTGGAAACCTCGTGCTCTTCCTGCCAGAGCCTGGGTGTGCTCCAGCTGCAGCGCTGCCCTCCCTTCTGCTGAGTCTGATCCCCACTGCACGGGGGGGGCTGGCAGGGTGAGATAACACAGTGGCTGTGTTGGCTCAGCTGCCTTCTAGGGAAGGGTTGGACGCTGCTGTGCACTTTGTTTTCTTGCCCCGAGGTCGCTGCCATAAGGCAATACCAGAGATTTCCCAGCATTTAGAGCATTTTCTTCCTGTTTTACGCAACCCAGCCGCTGCCCTCGTTCACACTGCAGGTGACCAGCGATCTCCACGTACTCTATCATCACAAGTACATATCTAAAAGCAGTATGCTATCCAGGCTGCCCGACCCCTCCCTTAAGAAAACGGCTCTTGGCCCCACTGCAAACGCTTTGGATGGAGCTTAAGCCGTATTGAAAAAGGAAATAAAGCTAAAAGGAAAACAATAATAACAACATTAAAAGATGACTGAGTTCTCCGTGGAGTTCACCCTTTGCTGGTTGATGAAGGGAGCCGCCTCACCTCAAGGGGAGGATGAAGGCAGACCCCCGCTGCCCCGAGCCCGGGGGCGGCTCCGCTCCCTTCGTAGTGCGGTGGCTGCGGGCCGGGAGGGGCCGGGGCCGGGCGGGGCCGGGGCTGGGGCTGGAGGAGTTCCCCAGATGCCCGACGGCCGCGATGGGCTCCGCTCCGTACCGCTCGCTGCTGCCGCTGCTGCTGTCCCCGCTGTCGCTGCTGCCCGCGGTGTGCGGTGAGCTCCGCGCTGTGCGCCTTTGCGCTGCGCTCCTCCGCACGCCTCGGTGCGGAGCTCCTCCTGAATGCGTTTTATTTCTCTTACAGGTGACTGTGGGCCGCTGCCCAACCTCAGCAGGGCAGAGCCCCCGGAGGACGTCCGGAACCAGGACAGCTTCCCTGTGGGCTCCAAAGTGACGTACAGATGCCTCCAGAATTTCTCGCAAATCCCGTCACGGTTGGATACAATAGTGTGCTTTAATAACTCCCTATGGTCCAACCTGCAGGAGTTCTGTGACCGTGAGTAGTTTGCTGCTTGGAACTGCGTTCATGGCTGTAGCAATCGTGGCTGTAAGGGCTTCCTCACCTGAGGAATCTCTTCTTGCCCTTCTTCCTGACTGTGCCTTGCCTTGGAGCTGGTGCATCTGGGTTAATAAACACGGATACCTCAGGGCGGCGCAGCAGTGAGGGGAAGACAAACAGCTGGGGAGCACCGGCACAGCCCAGGGCTGAATTTGGAGATAACAGTGTGGGAAAGTTCGTGGCTAATTGGTTGTGCTGGCTCACACCAAAGGTTCCATCCGTGGAGCTGGCAGGGCAGGTGGGCACCCAGCTTGTGGGCAGCTCCAAGAAGGCACAACCTGAACACTGGAAATCTTTTCCATGAGGCAGCCCTCTGTGGGCATTTTAAAACCATAGAAATTACCCACTGCTTTCCTAAAACTGTCAGTGTAGCAGCATCCTAAAGGAGGCTTGTGCATCATTGCCTGTATTTGTACCCATCGGAACGCAAAATATTGTTGTTTCTTGCTTTGGAGCTGTACACTTGTCTGTCCCTGTTGCCAGGCAGCTGCCAGAGCCCTCCCCGAGTGGCTTTTGCCAAACTATCAGAAGAAGATGAAATGAAGAATTTTTATGCCGTTGGGATCACGGTGCACTACGACTGCAGCCCAGGCTATGAGAACAGCACTGCTGCGCTGCCCAGCAGCACCTGCCAAGAGAATTCAACGTGGTCGGAAGTTCCTGAGCTGTGTCGCAGTGAGTGCCTCTGCATCGTTTCCTTCCCTCCAGCTTCTTCCTCCTGCTGCAGCCTCAGTGCTCCACGCAGGGCTGCTTTCCTAAACATTTAGCATGAAACACCACCAGGAAAATCGCATCAGCTCTTCTATTTCTGTTGCTCCGCGCCCTAAGGATGCTCTTATTTCTTTAGAGCAGTCTTGTGGTCCTCCGACAAAGCCAGAACACGGCACTGTTGTGGCAACAGATCACCTCTTCCTTGCAACAGCCGAGGTGGTTTGTGATGAAGGGTGAGTGTGAGGACACCCATTGCCCTGGGGGGGCCCTGGGGGTGTCAGTGCATGGAGCACGGATGTGCCTTTTCCACCTGCAGGTACACGCTGTCATTGGGAGTATCTTTCATCCGATGTCTCGCTCGGGGAGATGGGGTTGCCTGGACTCCGCTGCCAACCTGTTGGGGTAAGGGAGGCTGACAGCGCTTGGCTGGAAGCACAGAATGTCTGCATTAAAAAACAACACTGAATGCTGTGGATTTTACCCACTGTGTGGATCTGTGCTTCGTGAGGTGGTGCCCAGCTCCACCAGAGAGCAGCGTGGGCTCAGCACGCCCAGTCTCGTAGTTTTCCCTTCAAATGCAGCGTGTTTCAAGTGGGCTGGGAGCAGAAGAGCGGGTGGACGTATGGGTTTACATTCCATCTCCACTGAATTGGATGTTTTTGACCATTTCTCCTTCAGCTTCTCCCTCTGTCCCTGGCACTACAGCAGCGACAAACCCAACCCCTCATTTGGAAGAGAGGGCATCGGAGAACCACTACATCATACGTAAGAGCTCAGGAAGGCTCTTTCTGCCTTCAGGCCTCTGTGACTGCGATCCCTGCACCCCGCTGCAGAGCCTCAGTGGCTTTGTTTTTTAATATCAGTTTCTTTGTTTTCTTACCCAGCTCTTATCCTCATCCCTTCTGTCATTGGTAAGTAGCTTAACGTGGAAGGTATCTTCTCCTGACACACAGCTGCGATTTGCTGTTGAACATATGGGGTCATTGCGTTGGCTTCTTTGTTGCCAAGCTCCTGTTGCTGAGTTTTATGGGTTCCTGGGTTTCTCTGCTGTCGGGCCATGCAGCAGCACCTCATGCATTCCAATGGGTTATCTTAGGGTAGAATATTCCGTCAGTTGAGGGTGAATGAAGCCAAGGAGGCCAATAAAGAAGCCGATCATAAGCGATACGCCCTGTGACTCCTTCATTGATAACGCTGGTTCTCAAGGCCTTGGCAGACCATGGGAGATGAGAGGTGAATCTCAGAGCATCCTTGCTGCAAAACAGATCGAGTACAGGAAAAGCGAGTATCTTTAAAATACAAAGTGAACAGCAAGCTGTCTGTAAGAGCAGCAGATAAATGAGGATGGCACCTTTCAGTGAGGCGCCACTCCTGGAGATCCTTGCCCTCATTTTCCAGAGGTACAAGAGGGAGCTGCGCTCCTCTGGCTGAGAAGGAGCCTCTAGGTGGGGGCAGTGCTGCAGAGCACTGAGTTTTGCTGCCTGTCTCTCGCCAATGAGACGGCACCCACATCAGGGACGTTTCACACACCTGACTCACCTCGCGCACTGGATTTGCTGTTTATCAGCTGTTTTCTTCCCAAGGAACCGCTGTGATTGTCGCTTGGAGCATCAGGAAGTGCAGCGCGAGTAAAAAGACGGGGTAAGTAAGTGGGCTCTGCTCTCCATTCCTCGGTCACCTTTGGTTTTTTCCTAATGACAGTGCAGTATTTCATAGAACCATAGAATCACAGAATGGCCTGGGTTGAAAAGGACCACAACGCTCATCTCGTTTCAACCCCCTGCTATGTGCAGGGTCACCAACCAGCAGACCAGGCTGCCCAGAGCCGGAGCACTTTAAGCTCTGAGCAGTGGGTGTTATTACATTTGCTGCACGTTTGTGTGGTCCCCATTCAATTGTTGTTTATTCTCTACATTTCCTCCTTTCTCCTCTGTCTCTTCAGGTCTTACAAGCCAAATCCAGGGGATGAAGAGCAGAACCCACCCCAGAAGGAGCTCAGAGCTGATGTGTGTGCAGGGGCAGCTGCAGACCATTCCTGACAGCGCCAGGATTTTGCAATGGAGAAACTCTCCATTGAGAAGCAGAAGATTCAAACTTCCTTTGGATTCAGCTCCCTCTCCCCTTCTATAATATCTTACTTTATTTTTAGTGCCAGAAGAACATTTCCCAGTTCTTAAACCAAGACTTAACATTCAGTAATCGTTTCTTTCCACCAGGAAAACGATCCCATGTAAAACACTGCCTTTGCACACCCTTGCAAGATGTATTTGTACTGTTTTAATCGCTGTTTTGCTAAGACTCATTCAATAGTTTGCAGATAAAAGTTCGAAAACTACAGTACTCATAGCAAAAGCGTTATTTTTTTTCAATGAAAGGAATACAAAATAAGCAATACCACCCCGCTGCTCGCCTGCTTTGTCACATCGGCGATTAGAAAAGTCTCCCACATCACCCCGGTGCCTCCGCAATCTCGTTCTCAGGCCGAGGCAATCAGGCTCCAGGCGGATGGCTGCCGCTATGTCGCGCTGTTGGCGGCACAGCCGCTGGGAACGGCGGTGATGGAGGCGTTGGTGTTGGAGGAGAGCCCGTACCTGTGGGCACGGGGGGGATGGAGGCACCGACCCTCACAGCCCGCGCTGTGACTCAGCCGCTAATTGAAGGCGAAACCTTTCCGCATCGCGGGGCTGCGCTCTGCGGGTGGAGGAGGCGACCGCGCCCCGTCCCGCGTGGGTGTGGATGTAGGTGTGTGTGTGTGCGTGCGTCTGCGTTGTGCGCGTATCTGCTGGGCCCGGCTCCTCATTTCCCTACGGAGGCGGAAGGGTTCCGTATTACAGCGTGACGGCGGCTGGGGCTGATGCAGCCTCCGCCCGCTCCGGAAAAGGCCGTGCTGAGCCGAGCCGTGCTGCTGGGCTGCTCGCAGCATCGCGCACAACTGTCGGAGCGCCCAGGGATGGCCGTGGCAACGGCGCTGCTGTGGCTCAGCGCTGCGCTGCTGGCGCTGCCCGGAGCGTGCGGTGAGTGGGGACCGGGGGGGAGCGGAGCCCCCGCTGGGGAAGCGCCCAGAGGAGCGCTGCTGATCGCCTCCCCCCGCCCGCAGGTGACTGCCCGGAACCGCCGAGGCTCACTTTTGCGGAGCCGCCCGGCCCCACCAACGCTTCGTACCCCGCTGGGACGGTGCTGCGGTACCGCTGCCGCCCGGGGTACACGGGAGATGTGAAGAAGTCCCCCCGCGTCACCTGCCTGCCCAACTCCACCTGGGCGTCGGACCACGACTTCTGCATCGGTGAGTGCTCCTATATGGGTGTGGGGACCCCAGAACCCCCGGGGTTTCACACAGCTGGGAGGGATACCCCCCGGGATCGCTGTTAATCCCTATTCTGGGCACCCAGAGTGACCGAGCAGAGCTCCTCCTTGTGCTGAGGCATGTTAATCTCTTGGGCATGAACTCTGCCCTTACTTTACCATCTGCTGAAACAAATGCTGAAGTAGATTTCCAGAGAAGTAGGGTACAAAGGGGAAAAGGCAGCAAGATTCCTCCTGCACTGTCCCAGCAGTAACACTGAGGCTCCCTCCTGCCCCTTCTGAGCTGCTTTCCTCCCCTGCAGGCCGTGATTTCACTTCTAAGTCAGTTTCAAGCCTCAGTAATCATATAAACCTTTGCTGTGCTGTTTGCTCTTGGCCGTGTTTAACCTTCCATTCCTCGAAAGTTAAAGTGATTTTATGTTTCTGAAAGTGCTGGGGAGGAAGGCAGGTGAAAAGGAGCTCCTGCTCTGCCATGACCCTGAACAGCAGCATGATGCTGTGTGGCATCGTACTGCAACAAAATACAGCTAATGCTGAGCATTTGCCCTCCCAGGAAAGTCGTGTGGACACCCAGAAATACCGAACGGTGACTTCCACTTCAGCACCAACCTCCAGTTTGGGGCTACAATAAACTTCACCTGCAGGGCCGGGTAAGGCTGCAGTGAGTCAGGGCTGGAGGCAGCAGTGAGGGGGTGGGATGCTTTTTTAATGCCTGAGGGCTGTGTCCCTGTCCCTGCAGGAGGTGCTGGGAGCAGGCAGCTGTGGGGACCGGGCTCCTCCTGCTCCTGCTGTCAGAACAGGTGATGTTCAGGGTGTGAGAGTGAGCTCTGTGCAAATTTCTTGCAGCTCAGCATCTCAGCTAAGGGCTCTTGGGATGGGCTTTGGTGCCCCGGGATGCAGGGAACGGAAGCAGCGATGGGGGTGTTGTTGGCACTTCTGACCCCTATTGCACAGCATGGGGCTGGGGAAGCTCCCGTTTACCCCCCTGCTGCCAGCGCTGCATCCAGTGCTGCCTTTCTTCAGAATCATGGAATGGCCTGGGTTGAAAAGGACCGCAATGATCATCTCATTTCAACCCCCTGCTATGTGCAGGGTTGCCAACCAGCAGACCAGGCTGCCCAGAGCCGCATCCAGCCCAGCCTTGAATGCCTGCAGGGATGGGGCATCCACAGCCTGCTTGGGCAACCTGTTCCAGTGCGTCACCACCCTCTGGGTGAAAAACTTCCTCCTAATATCCAACCTAAACCTCCCCTGCCTCAGTTTAAAGCTATTCCCCCTTGTCTTATCACTATCCATCCTCATAAACAGCCATTCTCCTTCCTGTTTATACACTCCTTTCAAATACTGGAAGGCCACAGTGAGGTCTCCCCGGAGCCTTTAGGTACTTAAAAGTCGTATTTTATGGGTTGGATGGCTGTTGTTTCCCCTGAGGATCAGCTTCTGCAGAGGGCGCTGTTAGAAACTGCACAACTTTGCGTTTCACAAGTTTTTTTCGCCTTGATTTTGAAGAGATTCAATCTTTGTACTCTCAGGTACCGTTTGGTCGGGAGCCCGACTGCGCAGTGCGTGCTGAGCGGCAGCGATGTTGTTTGGAATGCGGTTCCATACTGCCAGCGTAAGTAGATCTTAAGTGCTTTAGTGCTTGAGTGTAGATCCTCAGTGCTGCTGCTGCTTCACACCTCTCCTTCAGCCTCTCCTCTTGGACTACAGCTGCTTTTCTGCCGTTTTACCACTCTCTGAATGACAGCATTCAAGACATTGGGTTGAGATGGTCACCTTAGGGCTGCTTTCCTGGCTTTTCTTTGGCTTTTCTTGGCAGACATCTGTTCGTTTGTAGAAGTAGGCAGACCTCAGTTTCACGTTTGATGGAAATGTTTTTGTGTTTTCCTACCATTGCTTTCCTGTGCAGTTATTCCCTGCCAGCCACCTCCGGCCATTGAGAACGGGCGGCTCAGTGCTGCGCACACGGAATAAATCTTTGGCATGGCTGTAACTTACAGCTGCAAAAAAGACTTTTCTCTCATCGGAAATGCCACAATTCACTGCACAACAGAGGATAACGTCAACGGGAAGTGGAGTGGTCCAGCCCCGCAATGCAAAGGTAGATGTCTTCTTCCTCTCCTTATTCTTTTGCTTTGTTTCTCATCGTTCTCCTGTATGATTTCTTTCCACTGAGCTGACAAACATGAGAATGATTTGAGTCTGAATGGATTCCATGGTGCCGTGGTTTCCCCTAGTCAGAGACAAGGCTTGGTGCAGTGGGTTCCTCAGCACATGGAAAGCTGCTGTGATAACCTAAACTGCATGAGCACAGGCAGATGAAGACCTCATTGTGGCCTTCCAGTATTTGAAAGGAGCATATAAAAAGGAAAGAGAACAGCTGCTTACGAGGGTGGATAGCGATAGGACAAGGGGGAATAGCTTTAAACTGAGACAGAGGAGGTTTAGGTTGGATATAAGGAGGAAGTTTTTCACACAGAGGGTGGTGATGCACTGGAACAGGCTGCCCAAGGAGGTTGTGGATGCTGTTTCTTCATGGTGTCTCTGCTCACTGAGTACTTATGTCATGCCTATGTGCCACTGTCTATAGGAGCTTCTCATGTTGTGGCTCTGGTGACACTTTTTCTTCTTGTAACAAGTGTTCTTATCAACTTCCCTTCACTTCCAGTGGTGAGATGTGAAAAGCCAGAAGTGGAAAACGGGAAGAATTTAAATGGCTTTGCCACTGAGTACACGTATGGAGAAAAAGTGAGCTTTGAGTGTGCTCCTGGGCACGCTTTGAGCGGCGCTCAGACGGTTTCCTGTGATGCAGACAGTGCCTGGAAGCCATCCCTGCCAACGTGTGACCCACGTGAGTACAAACAGACTTTCTTCCTGAAGAAATTGCCCTGAGGTTTGCATTTGTGTGCAGCAGACCACGTTAGCTTTGGTAGCTAGCATTGCTTTTGTCTCCAATTGTCAGGATACTGCGGCTCTCCTCCCAGCATCCCTTCTGCTGAGTTAACAGGGGCTGCAAGCAGCAGCTCCTTGGCTGGAACGAAGCTGACATACCGGTGTGAGCCAGGTTTCACCACAGAGAGTGGGAAGTCCCTGGAAGTCACCTGTCTGCTCAACACAACCTGGTCTGCAGGCTCTGCGCTGTGCACACGTGGGTACCTCTGCTCTTCTGCTTGGCAGTACAAATACAAGCTAGACCTGCTCGAGATGCTGGTTACTCTGGTTGGTGTCCAGCTCTGGGTTTGCACACCTACAACTTTCTTGCTGAATTTGCTTGAAGATGTATGAATCGACTTCTTTTTCTCCAGGTCAGCAATGTGCTGCTCCCACAATACAGAACGGGGTTGTGAATGAGGACAGTTTCCTGTTTGGGACAACTGTGACCTTCTCCTGCAACGCTGAGTGAGTTGGGGCAGAAAGTCGGGGACTCCAGCGGGCTGTGACACCCACCTGCAGCACCTCCTGCCCTGGTTCCCAGTGCAGATCCCATTCTGTAGCAGGGGCAGCTCCTGGCTGATTGCTTCCATCCATGCCATGGGAGGAATTGAGAACCATTGCTGGGTTGTTTTCTGCAGTGTGCTAAACTTCCCCTCTTTCTTTAGGCACGAATTAAAGGGATCATCTTCTGCCAAATGCGTGGCAGTGGGAAATGGAGTTGAATGGGACGTGGATCTCCCATCCTGTGAAAGTAAGGAAAAGCTGCACAGAGCCATTGGGGTAATGGCTGGAACTGCTCTGCTGTAGCTGCGTGGGGTGGGATGGGGCTGTGCTTGGGCCTCTTCATTCAATTGGCTGTGAAGCTCAGGATTTCAGTACTAACTTGTACTGTGAGGCCTTATGGGCCTCTCAGAGATTAAGCTGAGGAGTGACGGAAGAGCAAAAGTTACAGGAAAAGAAAAATTACTCTCTGATTTTTGAGTGGGGAGAGTTTTCTTTCTCTGCACTTACCAGGGAAAGATGAAACTAATTGGATGTAAGAGCTCTATCCACTTCATTTGGTGTAATGCTGAAGTTGGGTAATGCATGGTGTGATGGGAAGCTGGAAATGGCTGAAGTGCTTCTGACTCTTGCTTATGGGCTTGCTTATGGGCTGAGACACCGGAGCTGGGCTAAGGGCAGTAGCTGAGGTCTGGTACCTAGCAGCAGCACTCAAAGCATTCCCACACTGCTGCTGGATGCACGGCCCTGGCTGTATCTGCTTCTCCTCGTGCACACCGCGTGCATTTTCAGTTAGGAGAAGCGCTCAGTCTCTCTTGGTGGTGTTCCCCATAGGGCAGCGCTCTGATGTCCTCTGTGAACAGCCCCCCAGCATCAGCAATGGGGTGCACAACGGCACGGAGGGCACAGCCTTCCCCCAGGGCTCCGTTGTGGTTTATTCCTGCAAAGACGGCTTCATCCTGGCTGGAGGCAGCACCATTCAGTGCCTAGCAAAGGCCCAGGACCGTGGAGTCTGGAGCACACCCACTCCCGAGTGCAGAGGTGATTATCTCCTGGGGTTGTCACGCTGTCTTCTCTCTGTCTTGAAAAAAAAGCCCTATTTGTACTTTCTCTTTGAACCCTCAAAGCAGGCAGCTCAGCTCAGAATACGCCATCTGCACTTCCTGCAACAGCCCCAGTTAGGATCTCGTGCTAACAGCGTGGGACTGGGCTGCATCACGGCCTTGCAGGCTGATGAGAGAGTTTATCTGCTAACACACAGATGGATTCACCCCCATGGTGCAGGGCAGTGCAGGGTGATGCAGGGCTCCCTTTGGCTTTGAGCTGCTCAGTGCTGTATAATCAGATGCCCTGAAGTGCTGCATGGCTGTGCAGAGTCACATGTTGGCTTTCTTCCTTTCCAGGTGGAGCGAGCAGCATCATTGTTGGTAAGTGACACGTACTGCAGATCGTTGTGCTCCCATTCTTGGGTATCTTTACATTACTGGTTCTTTCTGTGTTTTACTTAAACCTGAAACAGGCTGAAGAGCCTTCCATAGCAGGCTGTTGTCATGCTTATGTTTTTGTTGCTGTGAAAAAGAGGTGGGGAGGAAATCGGAGGTGCTGCATGTCTGCGGCTGGGAGGGAAGGGGAGAGTGCACAGCCTGAAGTTCCTTTTGCCTCTTGCAGGCGTCCTGCCCCTCCTCCTGGCTATGCTGGTGATGAACTTCTAGATCAGGGCACAGCTGCAGTGGGCAGATGGTAGGATGTGGTCGTGCCCTGCGTTGCCTTCTGGAGAAATCAGCGCTGCAATAGTGACTGACAGACCTGTGATGGATGAAGATGACGTCGAGCCCTGGTGCCCCCCCAGACAAGCACTTTTTGGCCGGTGTTGTGCTGGACACAAGAACAGTGCGGCTGTGCCAGTGGCTCAGACGGGAGTGTGGCTGTCACTATGGGAAGTGGCAGTGATGCCAAAGGCTTTTGAGCTGCACTGCTGTGGACTCGAGCAAATTGGGCACTTTGGGTACCTCCGTATTCTGATTTTCAGCCCCACTGAGGTAATGCTGAGCCTCGTCCCCATCAGGGTTCACAGCTGTCTGAAGTGTCCTGATGTGTGGCTGTCTTTGTATGAATGGTACGTACTTGAAAAAATTGTGTGAGCCGAATACTGTGAAACTGAAAGCACTGACAATGTTCGCATAGAAGCACACTGTAGCATTTACTTCAAGGCCAGTCTGGACAAAACAAGCCTTATAGACGGATAATTTTACAGGAAAGAATGTAAATATAAACGCCTTGTGGCAAAGAACTATTCTGACTCTTCCTGTTTGTGCTAAAATTAGGTTCAGAAAAGGTGTTAAAGTGTTTGCCACCTCCCTGCTTAGTTTCACATCGGTGCTTCTCTCCATCCGCCCAGAGCTGCCCTACCTTCCTGCCAGGTGCTGCACTGCCAGCAGTGAGCTGCCACCCCACTGCAGAAAGTCACTTGGTGTCAACATTTTCACTTTCTGCTCGAGCTGCCCAGCTGTGAGACCTCAGGGCTGCTGTGCTGGTGGGGGGAAAGCAGGGCTGGGCTTCTTGCTCTGCTTGCCTGGGGTGCCCGGAGTGCCCCCTGCATCCAAGGTCGCGTCCAAAAGGACTTGCAGCTGAGGTTGCAGCTGAGGTTGGCACAGACACGCACCAAGCAGAGCCTTCCTTTGCTCATCCCTGGGGAGCAGGGCACAATGCCTGCATCCTTCTGAGCACTCTGCTGCAAGGAGCAGTCTGACATCTTGGAGGTGAGGGCAGGAGCTGAAGGCTTCAGGGGGATCCCAGTTACAAGGAATGCAATTCTGACAGCTTTGAAACGTGTGGCTGCTGCCTTCAGACCCTGTGCCTCTGTTAAGCAAAACACAGAGGGTCAGGGCCGTGTCTGAAGATTGCAGCTCTGGGTTCTGCACGATTTACAGCTGGAAAACGGAAGCATTCAGAATGCTTATCATGCACTTATTTGCTTCTGCATTTTTATTTGTGCCTTCCTGTTAACCGGAACGTGCATCTGGTAAGAGGAAAAAGCACAGAGAGCCATTTCCACGAGCACCTGGGCTTTCTTGTAAATAGGCTCAGAGGGTTCCTCCTTACAGCAGAGCTGTGTCCTGCCCAGCTGGCACTCTGGCAGAGCAAAGCACTGTTTTGTGCTTACAAAATGAGAAGTTATAGGTTGTTTTTCATTCATAAATACGCATTTCACATATAGACACGTATACAGAGAGATGCGTGTGAAAATCTAGTTGTATATATGTGAAAAATGTATTGCTGGGTGGATCAGAACACAAATGGACCCAGTGCCTTACTGCTGTGTTCTGCTTTATTTTAACCTCAGCATCGTTGTTTCTGTTGCATAGCCCAGAGTGCATTTCCCAAATGATTGACTTCATCTTGAAATGACCACGTGTGTCATGGAAGCTGCCAATGAAAGGGATAAGGACAAACTGAGCGCTGCGTGCCCATTGCCTCCTCTGGGCTCAGAACATCCTCAGCCATGCAGCAGTTCTGGGGGGGTCCTGAAGCCCTGATGGTCAGTCCCCAGCTGCAAAGCAGTGCTCCATTGCCCCCAGGGACAGTGTGTCCCCAGCTGCCTCCAGCCCAGTGTGTGTGAGGAGGTGGAAGTGTTCTACTCTGCCCTTCCCTTCCCGTAGCCAGGAAGGCTTAGCTGGAAATGGCTGCTGGGGAAGAGCCCTGGCCACTTCCCATAACCAGGGATGCTCCTCAATGGCCCCATCCGGCTGAAAGCCCCTCATGCCTTCTCTGTCATAGATACCCCGTGCCCCGCAACAGCTCCCAAGGGCCCATCCTCCCTTGCATGGAGGGACCAAAATGCCATCAGCAGAAGCTCACTGGGGCTGCACAGCCCAAGCTGGTGGCCGCCCCCACCCTGTGCAGGAGCCCACAGGTTCCTGTCCCCCAGCCCTGGGAAGCCCCACAGCTGCGATCCTTCCTCAGGCATGGGGAACCAGGGCCCCCATATCTGCATCACAGCCCCTGGGATCTGCAGTCTGCACTGGGACTGGAGCATGGTGCTCGTCTTCACCCTCAGCATCCTGGGCTGCTCCGCTCTGCTCCTGGCTGCTGTGAGTGGGCAGCAAGGTAAGGCAGAACCCGCAATTGCCTTCCACACCCCTCCTCTGTCTCCCCTCTATGCTCCTCTGGCTTTCCCCAGTGCAGGGAAGGCAGATCCCTGGGAATGGGGGGATGTGGGTGTGCCAGATCCTGATCATCACAGAGGTGATGGCCTTCAGTTGCACCAAGGAAGGGCCAGGTTGGATGTTGGGAGAAATTTCTCCAAAAGAGTGGCGATGCAGTGGCACAGGCTGTCCTGGGAGGTGGTGGGGTCACCATCCCCGGGGGTGCTCAGAACTGTGGGGATGTGGCACTGAGGGACACGGTCAGTGGGCACAGTGGGATGGGTTGGACTTGGGGACCTCAGAGGTGTTTTCCAACCTTAATGATTTGATGGTTCTGTGATCCTATAAAAAAACATCTGTCATCTTGGCCAAAGCCTTGCTCCTATTCTCTGCGTGGGGCAGGAGAGGGCTGGGGCTGGTTGGTGCCAGAGTAAAAGCTGAACACCAGCACCTTCCCTTGGCACTTGGCTGAGAGTGCTTGGGCCCTGCGGGTTAATTCTGGATGGGAACTTGGAGCTGAGCTCCTGCAGCTCTGAGGAGGAATGTTTCATGGGGCAGCACCAGGAGATGGGGCACAGAGTCTTTCGTAACTACTTCTTGGAACAAGGGGCTCAACCTGCATGTTTGAGCTGCCAAAGTAAAGCAGGGCATGAAGGAAGTATTACTTGAGAAGCCTGTTGCAATAATAGCTTGTGTTTGGGATTTGTCAAGTTGAAACTTGCTGTGATAAATAGAAATGAATTGGGATGGGGCAGAGCAAACAGGCTGAGCTCTGCTGTTGATCCGACAGCCTGAGGTTCCCAGGCAGCACAGCCCAAACCCATGGAAGCTCAGCTAGCCTTTGCCATCAGAGCTGCTCCCCTGCTGATTTGGCGTTGCAGGCTGTGTGGGCAGCGCTGGCACAGCACTGCAGATCTGAGGTTGTGTGGCTGAACGATGCTGTTGTTTCTCTTTCCAGTCAGACAGCACCGATGCCCGCCGCCACACATCGAGAATGGGAGGAGAGCTCCTTCTCACTACACATTCCGGCCCGGGGACAGAGTAAGATTCACCTGCAACACGGGCTACACCATGCAAGGCTCCCACATGAGTGTCTGCCAAGCTGACTTCAGCTGGAGCCCACCTTTGCCGGCGTGCAAAAAGGGCAAGTGTCCTGTGTGTGTGAGTGGGGCTGCTGTGGGGCAGAGCTCCCTCCGTGTCCTCTCATACTGCTGAGAAAGCAAAGCCAGGATGTCCCTGCTGCCCTTCCCAAAGTGGGAGGGAGGGAAGCAGCTCTGGAAAGAGGGGCTGGGATGGGGAATGGAGCTGGCTCTCAGGGGATGGGCAGAAGCTAACGCTGGTGCTGTGCTGCTGTGCAACCAAAGGCTGCAGCCGTGGGGGATGGCACCATCCGCCTCCCTGGGGGAGTTTCTGGGCTTCTGCTTATGACCACACGTGGGATGTTTCCATCTTCCTCCCGGAATAGGAAGCAATCACAGTTTCCACTCGTGCTGCTTCTGTGCTCACATGTGTGCTCTGCCTGAGCTGTGACGTGCTGTTTCCCTACTGACAGAGGGAAGGAGTGCCCCTGTTCTGAGTGATTTCCTCTGGATGCAATGCGATTGTAATCTCGGTGCTGTTCTAATTTAACAAAGCACAGACTGAGCAGCAGTCAGCCTATCATCCTGACCATCAGTCCTGCGTACAAAATAGTGACTCCCAGTGCAATTTCATCTCCCCCTGCAGAGGTGAGGTGTCCTCAGCCCCCCAACATCGCCAACGGGCTGCACAGTGGCCAATCCACGGAGAAATTTCTCCCGGGAGCAATTGTGAACTACAGCTGCAAGGACGGCTTCGAGCTGGTGGGGAACGTCTCCATCAGCTGCTCAGAAGTCGGGCGCTGGAGCCGGCCCCTGCCCCGCTGCCAAGGTGGGTGGAGCCAGCCCTGCGGGCACTGCTGCTCTCTACCTGCAGGATGCAGCCCTGCACTGACAGCCATATCTGTGTTCCCACAGCCATCGGCTGCCGGAGTCCCACGGTGCGCAACGGGAAGGTGCAGGCACCGAAGGACACCTACGAGGCTGGGGAGACACTGCGGTTTGACTGTGACCCTGGGTATGCTGCAGAGGGCAGCCATCGGGCTCAGTGCAAGCCTGGGGGGAGCTGGGACCCATCAGTGCTCAGCTGTGAGCGGAGTGAGTGCACTGGGGAACCCTCCAGGGTTGCTACACATACCCATGTCCAACACAGCCACCCATCCCCAGCATGTTCCTCTCTCATTCCATCTCCTCTTTGCAGTCCAGCCATGCCCCATGCCTCCGAAGATCAGCAATGGAGATCATGATGGCCACGGCAAAGCAGAGTTCACCATGGGGATGTACGTGACGTACACCTGCAATCTTGGCTACTACCTGGCTGGGAATGTTGAACGTGTGTTTTGCAAAGCATCGGGGAAGTGGAGCCAGCCCAGCCCACACTGCGAAGGTACACGTGTGTACCATCACCCAGTCTGCACACTGTCACCTCACTCTGTGGCCAGCACAGCGTGGCACTGGCATGACACAGCACCTGGCCGTGGCACTGAGCCCTTCAGCAAGGGATTCAATTCTCCTGAAATTCAGTATTCAGTTTTATAACATGCAAAGAATGAGCTTATAGCCATGAACCCTGAGCTAAGTGTTTCTGAAGCTACAGCTGCTGTACCTCTAGCACTGGGTTGAGACCTTATTCTGTCCCAGCAGCACGGCTCCATCCTGCCTAGTGCTGGGCAGTGCAGCTGGAGCTCAGCCATGTGGGGTGCTGCAGGCACAGCCCAGCAGGGATCGCTGCTTCCTCCAGTTAGAGCAGAGTTTTCTGTGCAAATTCCCTAAGAAATTAATGACACGACAAAGCATTTTGGTGCCAGTGTTTCTAAGTGAAGGTAGACCTTAAGTCTGAATATTTCTATAAAAATACAAAGCTAAAAATGGCCATTCATAGTGCCGACATGAGCCCAAGCCATGTTACATTTGCAGCCTCCATTTCTGGGCTAAGCCCTGTGTTAATGAACCCAGTGCCTGGCCATGATGCTGAGAGCCACAGGGGCAGATCGAGATAACACACTGGGTCTGCAGAGGCAGCTTCAGGATGAGGCTGGTTGGGCTTCATTAAATCAGCTAACATTTCCTTGTCCTGAAAGGAAAGCCTGGGCAACTGCAGCGGGCAGGAGGGACACAGAGGTGGGCAGAACGTGGGGTACCAACCCTCCGCCCCACCTTCACCTCCTCCATGCCAACTGCTGAGCTGCTTTGAGCTGCACTTCCCTGCAGCATCGCTTGTCCCACATCCCTCATGGCCTTTCCAATTCCCCTGCAGAAGTGACGTGCCCTCAGCCCCCCAACATCGCCAACGGGCTGCACAGCAGCCGCTCCTCTGCCAGGTTCCTGCACGGCACCGTTGTGAACTACAGCTGCAAGGACGGCTTCGAGCTGGTGGGGAACGTCTCCATCAGCTGCTCAGAAGTCGGGCGCTGGAGCCGGCCCCTGCCCCGCTGCCAAGGTGGGTGGAGGCAGCCCTGTGGGCACTGCTGCTCTCTACCTGCAGCCCTGCACTGACAGCCATATCTGTGTTCCCACAGCCATCGGCTGCCGGAGTCCCACGGTGCGGAACGGGAAGGTGCAGGCACCGAAGGACACCTACGAGGCTGGGGAGACACTGCGGTTTGACTGCAACCCTGGGTATGCTGCAGAGGGCAGCCATCGGGCTCAGTGCAAGCCTGGGGGGAGCTGGGACCCATCAGTGCTCAGCTGTGAGCAGGGTGAGTGTGCGCAGGGCACAGGGGGACCCTGCAGGGCTGCCACCCATCCCAATGCCCATCACAGCCATCCGTCCCTCTGCACGCTTCTCTCTCATCTCCCTGTCTCCCCCCTGCAGTCCGCCCCTGCCCCATGCCTCCAAAGATCAGCAATGGAGATCACAACCGGCACGGCGAAGCCTTTTTCACCACGGGAATGTCTGTGACATACACCTGTGATCCCAGCTTCTACCTGGTTGGGAACGCACACGTGGTTTGCAGAGCATCAGGGACCTGGAGCCAGCCCAGCCCACGCTGTGAAGGTGCGTCCGTGCTCACCATGTGCAGACCCCCCCTGCTGCCCCCAGGTCCTCAGAGTTAATCCCATGTGAAGTGTTGCATGATGGAAACTAATTTCAAACCCTTCTGTTGCCAAAGCAGGGCTGGGGACTTTTGGATAACGCCATGTAGATTTTGCTGTTGCACTATTAGCAGCCCGTGGGTTTGGGGTTTTTATTTGCTTATTTGTACTCCTTTTGCTCATCACTTCTGCACATCTCCCTTTCCAGCGGCCATCTGCTTGAAGCCGGATATACAGGATGGGTGGATAGTCAATGATCATGGACTCATCTACGCACCGGGGCAAATGGTGACGTTTCAGTGCCAGGAAGGCTACAGCCTGCGGGGCAGTGCCCAAGCCC
The DNA here is from genome assembly GCA_016647715.1 of Pavo muticus. Classification (NCBI taxonomy): domain Eukaryota; kingdom Metazoa; phylum Chordata; class Aves; order Galliformes; family Phasianidae; genus Pavo; species Pavo muticus. Next base: position 1,307,271 of record JACDJE010000053.1, read on the forward strand.
TGTGCCAAGAGAACGGCAGCTGGGACCCCCCGGTGCCTCTCTGTGATCCACTCCACAGCCCCCTGCGGCCCAGCAGGGCTGACCGCTCAGGTAACGGTGCTGGAACTGCCTGGGGTGGGTGGCTGCTTGCTGGCCCCTAACCCAGCTGTTAAATAATGTGTTAAATCCTGTAAGAAAGCAGAGGATTTAGGTATCTGTTGGGAACAGGAGTCTGAAATCTGGAATCCTTTGGGAAGAAGAAGATGATTCTATGGTTCTGTGTTGTGTTTGCTCAGTAGTGTCTACATCAAGCCAAATAACCAAATGTTCGAGACAAAACAAACATCTTTCCTGGTAATGGGGTTCTCTCTGGGCTTTCACCCAGCGCTCCTGTCCTGCCTAACTCTGCCTGTTTTCTCTTGGTAGGTGGCTGTGGGGTTCCCACCAGGCTGACCTTTGCTGAGCTCAATGAGGAGCACAGAAATGAGATTGATTTCTCTGTTGGGAAGACTGTGGGATACACTTGTCGGCCCGGATTTGCTAAGCACCCAGGAATGTCACCAACNCCAGCTGCCTCCAGCCCAGTGTGTGTGAGGAGGTGGAAGTGTTCTACTCTGCCCTTCCCTTCCCGTAGCCAGGAAGGCTTAGCTGGAAATGGCTGCTGGGGAAGAGCCCTGGCCACTTCCCATAACCAGGGATGCTCCTCAATGGCCCCATCCGGCTGAAAGCCCCTCATGCCTTCTCTGTCATAGATACCCCGTGCCCCGCAACAGCTCCCAAGGGCCCATCCTCCCTTGCATGGAGGGACCAAAATACCATCAGCAGAAGCTCACTGGGGCTGCACAGCCCAAGCTGGTGGCCGCCCCCACCCTGTGCAGGAGCCCACAGGTTCCTGTCCCCCAGCCCTGGGAAGCCCCACAGCTGCGATCCTTCCTCAGGCATGGGGAACCAGGGCCCCCATATCTGCATCACAGCCCCTGGGATCTGCAGTCTGCACTGGGACTGGAGCATGGTGCTCGTCTTCACCCTCAGCATCCTGGGCTGCTCCGCTCTGCTCCTGGCTGCTGTGAGTGGGCAGCAAGGTAAGGCAGAACCCGCAAATGCCTTCCACACCCCTCCTCTGTCTCCCTTCTATGCTCCTCTGGCTTTCCCCAGTGCAGGGAAGGCAGATCCCTGGGAATGGGGGGATGTGGGCGTGCCAGATCCTGAGCATCACAGAGGTGATGGCCTTCAGTTGCACCAAGGAAGGGCCAGGTTGGATGTTGGGAGAAATTTCTTCTCCAAAAGAGTGGCGATGCAGTGGCACAGGCTGTCCTGGGAGGTGGTGGGGTCACCATCCCTGGGGGTGCTCAGAACTGTGGGGATGTGGCACTGAGGGACACGGTCAGTGGGCACAGTGGGATGGGTTGGACTTGAGGATTTCAGAGGTCTTTTCCAACCTTAATGATTTGATGGTTCTGTGATTCTATAAAAAAGCATCTGTCATCTTGGCCAAAGCCTTGCTCCTATTCTCTGAGTGGGGCAGGAGAGGGCTGGGGCTGGTTGGTGCCAGAGTAAAAGCTGAACACCAGCACCTTCCCTTGGCACTTGGCTGAGAGTGCTTGGGCCCTGCGGGTTAATTCTGGATGGGAACTTGGAGCTGAGCTCCTGCAGCTCTGAGAAGGAATATTTCACGGGGCAGCACCAGGAGATGGGGCACAGAGTCTTTCGTAACTACTTCTTGGAACAAGGGGCTCAACCTGCATGTTTGAGCTGCCAAAGTAAAGCAGGGCATGAAGGAAGTATTACTTGAGAAGCCTGTAGCAATAATAGCTTGTGTTTGGGATTTGTCAAGTTGAAACTTGCTGTGATAAATAGAAATGAATTGGGATGGGGCAGAGCAAACAGGCTGAGCTCTGCTGTTGATCAGACAGCCTGAGGATCCCAGGCAGCACAGCCCAAACCCATGGAAGCTCAGCTAGCCTTTGCCAACAGAGCTGCTCCCCTGCTGATTTGGCATTGCAGGCTGTGTGGGCAGCGCTGGCACAGCACTGCAGATCTGAGGTTGTGTGGCTGAACGATGCTGTTGTTTCTCTTTCCAGTCAGACAGCACCGATGCCCGCCGCCACACATCGAGAATGGGAGGAGAGCTCCTTCTCACTACACATTCCGGCCCGGGGACAGAGTAAGATTCACCTGCAACACGGGCTACACCATGCAAGGCTCCCACATGAGTGTCTGCCAAGCTGACTTCAGCTGGAGCCCACCTTTGCCGACATGCAAAAAGGGCAAGTGTCCTGTGTGTGTGAGTGGGGCTGCTGAGGGGCAGAGCTCCCTCCGTGTCCTCTCATACTGCTGAGAAAGCAAAGCCAGGATGTCCCTGCTGCCCTTCCCAAAGTGGGAGGGAGGGAAGCAGCTCTGGAAAGAGGGGCTGGGATGGGGAATGGAGCTGGCTCTCAGGGGATGGGCAGAAGCTAACACTGGTGCTGTGCTGCTGTGCAACCAAAGGCTGCAGCCGTGGGGGATGGCACCATCAGCCTCCCTAGGGGAGTTTCTGAGCTTCTGCTTATGACCACACGTGGGATGTTTCCATCTTCCTCCCGGAATAGGAAGCAATCACAGTTTCCACTCGTGCTGCTTCTGTGCTCACATGTGTGCTCTGCCTGAGCTGTGACGTGCTGTTTCCCTACTGACAGAGGGAAGGAGTGCCCCTGTTCTGAGTGATTTCCTCTGGATGCAATGCGATTGTAATCTCGGTGCTGTTCTAATTTAACAAAGCACAGACTGAGCAGCAGTCAGCCTATAAACCTGACCATCAGTCCTGCGTACAAAATAGTGACTCCCAGTGCAATTTCATCTCCCCCTGCAGAGGTGAGGTGTCCTCAGCCCCCCAACATCGCCAACGGGCTGCACAGTGGCCAATCCACGGAGAAATTTCTCCCGGGAGCAATTGTGAACTACAGCTGCAAGGACGGCTTCGAGCTGGTGGGGAACGTCTCCATCAGCTGCTCAGAAGTCGGGCGCTGGAGCCGGCCCCTGCCCCGCTGCCAAGGTGGGTGGAGCCAGCCCTGCGGGCACTGCTGCTCTCTACCTGCAGGATGCAGCCCTGCACTGACAGCCATATCTGTGTTCCCACAGCCATCGGCTGCCGGAGTCCCACGGTGCGCAACGGGAAGGTGCAGGCACCGAAGGACACCTACGAGGCTGGGGAGACACTGCGGTTTGACTGTGACCCTGGGTATGCTGCAGAGGGCAGCCATCGGGCTCAGTGCAAGCCTGGGGGGAGCTGGGACCCATCAGTGCTCAGCTGTGAGCGGAGTGAGTGCACTGGGGAACCCTCCAGGGTTGCTACACATACCCATGTCCAACACAGCCACCCATCCCCCGCATGTTCCTCTCTCATTCCATCTCCTCTTTGCAGTCCAGCCATGCCCCGTGCCTCCGAAGATCAGCAATGGAGATCATGATGGCCACGGCAAAGCAGAGTTCACCATGGGGATGTACGTGACGTACACCTGCAATCTTGGCTACTACCTGGCTGGGAATGTTGAACGTGTGTTTTGCAAAGCATCGGGGAAGTGGAGCCAGCCCAGCCCACACTGCGAAGGTACACGTGTGTACCATCACCCAGTCTGCACACTGTCACCTCACTCTGTGGCCAGCACAGCGTGGCACTGGCATGACACAGCACCTGGCCGTGGCACTGAGCCCTTCAGCAAGGGATTCAATTCTCCTGAAATTCAGTATTCAGTTTTATAACATGCAAAGAATGAGCTTATAGCCATGAACCCTGAGCTAAGTGTTTCTGAAGCTACAGCTGCTGTACCTCTAGCACTGGGTTGAGACCTTATTCTGTCCCAGCAGCACGGCTCCATCCTGCCTAGTGCTGGGCAGTGCAGCTGGAGCTCAGCCATGTGGGGTGCTGCAGGCACAGCCCAGCAGGGATCGCTGCTTCCTCCAGTTAGAGCAGAGTTTTCTGTGCAAATTCCCTAAGAAATTAATGACACGACAAAGCATTTTGGTGCCAGTGTTTCTAAGTGAAGGTAGACCTTAAGTCTGAATATTTCTATAAAAATACAAAGCTAAAAATGGCCATTCATAGTGCCGACATGAGCCCAAGCCATGTTACATTTGCAGCCTCCATTTCTGGGCTAAGCCCTGTGTTAATGAACCCAGTGCCTGGCCATGATGCTGAGAGCCACCGGGGCAGATCGAGATAACACACTGGGTCTGCAGAGGCAGCTTCAGGATGAGGCTGGTTGGGCTTCATTAAGTCAGCTAACATTTCCTTGTCCTGAAAGGAAAGCCTGGGCAACTGCAGCGGGCAGGAGGGACACAGAGGTGGGCAGAACGTGGGGTACCAACCCTCCGCCCCACCTTCACCTCCTCCATGCCAACTGCTGAGCTGCTTTGAGCTGCACTTCCCTNCAGCTGCAGTGGGCAGATGGTAGGATGTGGTCGTGCCCTGCGTTGCCTTCTGGAGAAATCAGCGCTGCAATAGTGACTGACAGACCTGTGATGGATGAAGATGACGTCGAGCCCTGGTGCCCCCCCAGACAAGCACTTTTTGGCCGGTGTTGTGCTGGACACAAGAACAGTGCGGCTGTGCCAGTGGCTCAGACGGGAGTGTGGCTGTCACTATGGGAAGTGGCAGTGATGCCAAAGGCTTTTGAGCTGCACTGCTGTGGACTCGAGGAAATTGGGCACTCTGGGTACCTCCGTATTCTGATTTTCAGCCCCACTGAGGTAATGCTGAGCCTCGTCCCCATCAGGGTTCACAGCTGTCTGAAGTGTCCTGATGTGTGGCTGTCTTTGTATGAATGGTACGTACTTGAAAAAATTGTGTGAGCCGAATACTGTGAAACTGAAAGCACTGACAATGTTCGCATAGAAGCACACTGTAGCATTTACTTCAAGGCCAGTCTGGACAAAACAAGCCTTATAGACGGATAATTTTACAGGAAAGAATGTAAATATAAACGCCTTGTGGCAAAGAACTATTCTGACTCTTCCTGTTTGTGCTAAAATTAGGTTCAGAAAAGGTGTTAAAGTGTTTGCCACCTCCCTGCTTAGTTTCACATCGGTGCTTCTCTCCATCCGCCCAGAGCTGCCCTACCTTCCTGCCAGGTGCTGCACTGCCAGCAGTGAGCTGCCACCCCACTGCAGAAAGTCACTTGGTGTCAACATTTTCACTTTCTGCTCGAGCTGCCCAGCTGTGAGACCTCAGGGCTGCTGTGCTGGTGGGGGGAAAGCAGGGCTGGGCTTCTTGCTCTGCTTGCCTGGGGTGCCCGGAGTGCCCCCTGCATCCAAGGTCGCGTCCAAAAGGACTTGCAGCTGAGGTTGCAGCTGAGGTTGGCACAGACACGCACCAAGCAGAGCCTTCCTTTGCTCATCCCTGGGGAGCAGGGCACAATGCCTGCATCCTTCTGAGCACTCTGCTGCAAGGAGCAGTCTGACATCTTGGAGGTGAGGGCAGGAGCTGAAGGCTTCAGGGGGATCCCAGTTACAAGGAATGCAATTCTGACAGCTTTGAAACGTGTGGCTGCTGCCTTCAGACCCTGTGCCTCTGTTAAGCAAAACACAGAGGATCAGGGCCGTGTCTGAAGATTGCAGCTCTGGGTTCTGCACGATTTACAGCTGGAAAACGGAAGCATTCAGAATGCTTATCATGCACTTATTTGCTTCTGCATTTTTATTTGTGCCTTCCTGTTAACCGGAACGTGCATCTGGTAAGAGGAAAAAGCACAGAGAGCCATTTCCACGAGCACCTGGGCTTTCTTGTAAATAGGCTCAGAGGGTTCCTCCTTACAGCAGAGCTGTGTCCTGCCCAGCTGGCACTCTGGCAGAGCAAAGCACTGTTTTGTGCTTACAAAATGAGAAGTTATAGGTTGTTTTTCATTCATAAATACGCATTTCACATATAGACACGTATACAGAGAGATGCGTGTGAAAATCTAGTTGTATATATGTGAAAAATGTATTGCTGGGTGGATCAGAACACAAATGGACCCAGTGCCTTACTGCTGTGTTCTGCTTTATTTTAACCTCAGCATCATTGTTTCTGTTGCATAGCCCAGAGTGCATTTCCCAAATGATTGACTTCATCTTGAAATGAACACGTGTGTCATGGAAGCTGCCAATGAAAGGGATAAGGACAAACTGAGCACTGAGTGCCCATTGCCTCCTCTGGGCTCAGAACATCCTCAGCCATGCAGCAGTTCTGGGGGGGTCCTGAAGCCCTGATGGTCAGTCCCCAGCTGCAAAGCAGTGCTCCATTGCCCCCAGGGACAGTGTGTCCCCAGCTGCCTCCAGCCCAGTGTGTGTGAGGAGGTGGAAGTGTTCTACTCTGCCCTTCCCTTCCCGTAGCCAGGAAGGCTTAGCTGGAAATGGCTGCTGGGGAAGAGCCCTGGCCACTTCCCATAACCAGGGATGCTCCTCAATGGCCCCATCCGGCTGAAAGCCCCTCATGCCTTCTCTGTCATAGATACCCCGTGCCCCGCAACAGCTCCCAAGGGCCCATCCTCCCTTGCATGGAGGGACCAAAATGCCATCAGCAGAAGCTCACTGGGGCTGCACAGCCCAAGCTGGTGGCCGCCCCCACCCTGTGCAGGAGCCCACAGGTTCCTGTCCCCCAGCCCTGGGAAGCCCCACAGCTGCGATCCTTCCTCAGGCATGGGGAACCAGGGCCCCCATATCTGCATCACAGCCCCTGGGATCTGCAGTCTGCACTGGGACTGGAGCATGGTGCTCGTCTTCACCCTCAGCATCCTGGGCTGCTCCGCTCTGCTCCTGGCTGCTGTGAGTGGGCAGCAAGGTAAGGCAGAACCCGCAATTGCCTTCCACACCCCTCCTCTGTCTCCCCTCTATGCTCCTCTGGCTTTCCCCAGTGCAGGGAAGGCAGATCCCTGGGAATGGGGGGATGTGGGCGTGCCAGATCCTGATCATCACAGAGGTGATGGCCTTCAGTTGCACCAAGGAAGGGCCAGGTTGGATGTTGGGAGAAATTTCTCCAAAAGAGTGGCGATGCAGTGGCACAGGCTGTCCTGGGAGGTGGTGGGGTCACCATCCCCGGGGGTGCTCAGAACTGTGGGGATGTGGCACTGAGGGACACGGTCAGTGGGCACAGTGGGATGGGTTGGACTTGGGGACCTCAGAGGTGTTTTCCAACCTTAATGATTTGATGGTTCTGTGATCCTATAAAAAAACATCTGTCATCTTGGCCAAAGCCTTGCTCCTATTCTCTGCGTGGGGCAGGAGAGGGCTGGGGCTGGTTGGTGCCAGAGTAAAAGCTGAACACCAGCACCTTCCCTTGGCACTTGGCTGAGAGTGCTTGGGCCCTGCGGGTTAATTCTGGATGGGAACTTGGAGCTGAGCTCCTGCAGCTCTGAGGAGGAATGTTTCATGGGGCAGCACCAGGAGATGGGGCACAGAGTCTTTCGTAACTACTTCTTGGAACAAGGGGCTCAACCTGCATGTTTGAGCTGCCAAAGTAAAGCAGGGCATGAAGGAAGTATTACTTGAGAAGCCTGTTGCAATAATAGCTTGTGTTTGGGATTTGTCAAGTTGAAACTTGCTGTGATAAATAGAAATGAATTGGGATGGGGCAGAGCAAACAGGCTGAGCTCTGCTGTTGATCCGACAGCCTGAGGTTCCCAGGCAGCACAGCCCAAACCCATGGAAGCTCAGCTAGCCTTTGCCATCAGAGCTGCTCCCCTGCTGATTTGGCGTTGCAGGCTGTGTGGGCAGCGCTGGCACAGCACTGCAGATCTGAGGTTGTGTGGCTGAACGATGCTGTTGTTTCTCTTTCCAGTCAGACAGCACCGATGCCCGCCGCCACACATCGAGAATGGGAGGAGAGCTCCTTCTCACTACACATTCCGGCCCGGGGACAGAGTAAGATTCACCTGCAACACGGGCTACACCATGCAAGGCTCCCACATGAGTGTCTGCCAAGCTGACTTCAGCTGGAGCCCACCTTTGCCGGCGTGCAAAAAGGGCAAGTGTCCTGTGTGTGTGAGTGGGGCTGCTGTGGGGCAGAGCTCCCTCCGTGTCCTCTCATACTGCTGAGAAAGCAAAGCCAGGATGTCCCTGCTGCCCTTCCCAAAGTGGGAGGGAGGGAAGCAGCTCTGGAAAGAGGGGCTGGGATGGGGAATGGAGCTGGCTCTCAGGGGATGGGCAGAAGCTAACGCTGGTGCTGTGCTGCTGTGCAACCAAAGGCTGCAGCCGTGGGGGATGGCACCATCCGCCTCCCTGGGGGAGTTTCTGGGCTTCTGCTTATGACCACACGTGGGATGTTTCCATCTTCCTCCCGGAATAGGAAGCAATCACAGTTTCCACTCGTGCTGCTTCTGTGCTCACATGTGTGCTCTGCCTGAGCTGTGACGTGCTGTTTCCCTACTGACAGAGGGAAGGAGTGCCCCTGTTCTGAGTGATTTCCTCTGGATGCAATGCGATTGTAATCTCGGTGCTGTTCTAATTTAACAAAGCACAGACTGAGCAGCAGTCAGCCTATCATCCTGACCATCAGTCCTGCGTACAAAATAGTGACTCCCAGTGCAATTTCATCTCCCCCTGCAGAGGTGAGGTGTCCTCAGCCCCCCAACATCGCCAACGGGCTGCACAGTGGCCAATCCACGGAGAAATTTCTCCCGGGAGCAATTGTGAACTACAGCTGCAAGGACGGCTTCGAGCTGGTGGGGAACGTCTCCATCAGCTGCTCAGAAGTCGGGCGCTGGAGCCGGCCCCTGCCCCGCTGCCAAGGTGGGTGGAGGCAGCCCTGTGGGCACTGCTGCTCTCTACCTGCAGCCCTGCACTGACAGCCATATCTGTGTTCCCACAGCCATCGGCTGCCGGAGTCCCACGGTGCGGAACGGGAAGGTGCAGGCACCGAAGGACACCTACGAGGCTGGGGAGACACTGCGGTTTGACTGCAACCCTGGGTATGCTGCAGAGGGCAGCCATCGGGCTCAGTGCAAGCCTGGGGGGAGCTGGGACCCATCAGTGCTCAGCTGTGAGCAGGGTGAGTGTGCGCAGGGCACAGGGGGACCCTGCAGGGCTGCCACCCATCCCAATGCCCATCACAGCCATCCGTCCCTCTGCACGCTTCTCTCTCATCTCCCTGTCTCCCCCCTGCAGTCAGCCCCTGCCCCATGCCTCCAAAGATCAGCAATGGAGATCACAACCGGCACGGCGAAGCCTTTTTCACCACGGGAATGTCTGTGACATACACCTGTGATCCCAGCTTCTACCTGGTTGGGAACGCACACGTGGTTTGCAGAGCATCAGGGACCTGGAGCCAGCCCAGCCCACGCTGTGAAGGTGCGTCCATGCTCACCATGTGCAGACCCCCCCTGCTGCCCCCAGGTCCTCAGAGTTAATCCCATGTGAAGTGTTGCATGATGGAAACTAATTTCAAACCCTTCTGTTGCCAAAGCAGGGCTGGGGACTTTTGGATAACGCCATGTAGATTTTGCTGTTGCACTATTAGCAGCCCGTGGGTTTGGGGTTTTTATTTGCTTATTTGTACTCCTTTTGCTCATCACTTCTGCACATCTCCCTTTCCAGCGGCCATCTGCTTGAAGCCGGATATACAGGATGGGTGGATAGTCAATGATCATGGACTCATCTACGCACCGGGGCAAATGGTGACGTTTCAGTGCCAGGAAGGCTACAGCCTGCGGGGCAGTGCCCAAGCCCTGTGCCAAGAGAACGGCAGCTGGGACCCCCCGGTGCCTCTCTGTGATCCACTCCACAGCCCCCTGCGGCCCAGCAGGGCTGACCGCTCAGGTAACGGTGCTGGAACTGCCTGGGGTGGGTGGCTGCTTGCTGGCCCCTAACCCAGCTGTTAAATAATGTGTTAAATCCTGTAAGAAAGCAGAGGATTTAGGTATCTGTTGGGAACAGGAGTCTGAAATCTGGAATCCTTTGGGAAGAAGAAGATGATTCTATGGTTCTGTGTTGTGTTTGCTCAGTAGTGTCTACATCAAGCCAAATAACCAAATGTTCGAGACAAAACAAACATCTTTCCTGGTAATGGGGTTCTCTCTGGGCTTTCACCCAGAGCTCCTGTCCTGCCTAACTCTGCCTGTTTTCTCTTGGTAGGTGGCTGTGGGGTTCCCACCAGGCTGACCTTTGCTGAGCTCAATGAGGAGCACAGAAATGAGATTGATTTCTCTGTTGGGAAGACTGTGGGATACACTTGTCGGCCCGGATTTGCTAAGCACCCAGGAATGTCACCAACTATTACATGCCTGCAGAGCGGAGTGTGGTCAGAAGCACTCGAGTTCTGTAAAAGTGAATAGCTCCTTGATTTGGTGTTGTTGTTCCAGAAGGAATAGGTGCTGGGTTCTGTCCATGCTGCAAAAACCTTAACGTGATTCTGGTGTTCCAATCCTATGTGACTAGTAAAGCCATGTAACCTTATGCTATTTGAAACCCATTTGTGGGGTAATTGGAAATGTGGGTGGATTACTGGAATAGCAGTTGCATCTGTTGGGCTGTGCTAAAGGGAGAAGCCTACAGGGAGATTCTCTCCCCTCCAGGGAAACAGTGCAATCACCCCGGGGAACCCGAGAACGGCCGGATTACAGCCCTGGCAGACCTCTTCTTTGGGACAGTAGTGGTCTACAGCTGTGAAGAAGGGTAAGTCCGGGCTTCAGGTCTGCTCCTTAAAAGGTCAAAGCAAGATGCGTTAGGTAAGTCTCCCTCTTTTCCTCCTTTTCATCCATCCATTCTCAATGCACTGATCTTATAAAGCAGCCCAGGTATAGAGCTCTGTACCTGTACGAGCACATAGGGTTTTCCCAATCATTTGCTGTGAAAACGGTACAAAGGTGCTGAGCTTGTAGGGGAATTTCTCCCACAGTGCCAGGGCTCCACTTCCAGCAGTGCCAAACCCACTGCAGGGGGTGACAGCTCAAACCAAAGTGAATGGAGTGAATGTGAGCCCTTCTACCTCCAGGCACAGGCTGATCGGGCAGCCCAGCCGGCGGTGTGAGATCTCGGGGGGACGCGTTGCGTGGACCGGTGACATTCCCACCTGCCAGCGTGAGTAGCCCCCAGCTTGGTGTCTGCATGGTGCTGGTACCTGTGACCCAGCAGCAGCTCCCAAATCTCAGTCAGAGCTATCCCTGCTCTGAGGGCATGAAAATAGCAGAAGAGTTGGATTTCACAAGGAAATATTCTGGGAAGAAGTACAAAATCTCAGAGCAGGATGGATCATTCAAAGTGAGGAGTCATGGGCAGCGATTTCTCAGCAGTGCTTGTATAGACTTTGAAGGAAGACCTGAGGTTGTTGGATGGTTCTTTCACTTCTTGAACAGTAGAAAGGATAAAGCACGTAGAAGCTTCCTCCATAAGAGGAATTGCAGTCGTTCCACCCATAGGCCAAGTAGTGTGTATGCCCCACAGACTGAGGGGTTTTGAGTACTTCAGCGCTGTGGTTGGATGCAGAAGGTTCGTTGTGCCCCATTGCAGGTATCCCCTGTGAGCCCCCCCCCAGCATTCCCCATGGGAAGCACACAGGGCGGCTGCTGGATGAGTTCTACTACGGCACCTCGGTCACCTACAGCTGCGAGCCCGGCTATCCGCTGCATGGGAATGCCTCCATCTTCTGCACCACCCAGGATGGGAAAAATGGGGTGTGGAGTGGGCCCCCCCCACGGTGTGGAGGTAGGGCTCAGGGGGAGCAGGTGGGAGTGCTTGGGTGCAGCAGCCTAACTGTTTTCTGTTTGGAAAGGCAAGGAGACCTCAAGAAGGTTGCATGTGTTGTCTGGGTGCCTGCTGAGGCAGGGTTTGCTGCTTTGGGGTGGAATTTGTTGCTTTGGGGTAGGATTTATTGCTTTGGGGCAGGATTTGCTGCTTTGCTTTGGGGCAAGAATTGCTGCTTTGGGGCAGGTGCAGGCAGGATGCTGTAGAAGCACGCACCATCTGCAGCACCCCCAGCCTCACCTTCCAGCTGGGATCACCCATGCACTGCTCAGGCAGAGCATCATCAATAGAAAAATTACCTTCTTGAAAGTGATCACAGATGCAAGTGCTTTGCAGTGCACAGCTGTGCCCACTCTGAGAACTGTGCTTCCCTTCCAGAAGCAGGATGCTCTGCCCCACAGATCCAGAATGGGAGGATAGTGCCAGCTCCTCGGAGCACCTACGCACACAAGGACACTGTCACCTTCGAGTGCGAGCCAGGCTACATCATCCGCGGCCCCAGAGTGGTGCAGTGCCAGCAGAACAACACCTGGCAGCCCCCGGTGCCCATCTGCAAGCAGGGCAAGTGGCCAGCCAGCACTGCAGGTGCCACCCTGCCCCCATGTCCCCCGACCCTTTGATAAGGTGTTGGCTTGTGTCCCCGACAGCTGGCTGCAGGGCACCCCCCAGGCTGGTGTTTGCTGAGCTGAAGGAGCCCTACAGGAACCAGACTGCCTTCCCCGTGGGAGGGATCGTGGAGTAAGTGTGCCAGCCCGGCTATGCCCGGCACGTGGGGATGTCACCGACCATCACGTGCCTCAGGAACCAGAGCTGGTCTGTGGCACCAGAGTTCTGCAAAAGTGCGTCCTGTGTGTGCTGTTGGGAAATTCATCTTCTTGAGTGCAAAGCCTTCTGGTTTTGTGGATTTATCCCTATGGGGCGGAGTGCTGTTTGAGCATCCCCAGGGGATTTGGTGCACAACGCTGATGTGCGGTGCTAACAGCAGCTGTGTCCCCTCACAGGGAAGCAATGTGTGAACCCTGAGGACCCACAGAATGGCAGAGCCATGGTCCTGACCGACCTCCTCCTTGGGTCCAAAGTGAATTACACGTGTGACAAGGGGTGAGTTTGTGGCCAGCTGAGCTCAGCTGTCATTTGAGAGTAACGCAGAATTTAAGTGGCAAAATGGCTTTACATGGAGGAACCTCATAAAGTCAGAAGTCTTGGCTGCTATTAACAAGGCTTGTGAAGAAGTCTGGAGTCTCTTCATGTAATTACCAATGCTTCTGTGTGATGCAGGTACAAGCTGATGGGGCATTCACAAAGGACATGCGAGGTCTCTGGCACACGCGTTGCATGGAGCGGGGATGCTCCCACCTGCCATCGTAAGTGGGACGTAAGGGGCCCTTGGAGATGGCTTCCTTGGGGTGTGCAGCAGGAAGGGGAGAATCTTTCAAGGCAAAGATGCCATTGCAGAAGATTTCTTGGGTCGCTCTGTGTGTGAAATATTTCATGTTTCTTATTTCTTTTGCTCTGTTTTGTTTTGGCCATTTCTGAAATTGTTTCCAAAGGCCTTTTAACTTGGTCCAAACTGGGCACGCTGTTCTTGTTTTAAACTTCCTGTTCCTGTAGCAAGAATTCCTCATTGCTCATGTGTAGGAATGTTTGGTCAGGTTCTCCCTGCGCAAGTCACAGTGGTTATGGAGAGGGCAATAAGAACTGTGCCCCCACCTTCAGCCAGGACAGCAAGGAAATGACTGACCCAAGGGCACAAGTTTGCCTTCCCACATGCGTATTGGGATAATTTGGGTCATTTTGCCCAGAGAGCTTAATTGCTGGGATGAGTTTACCCTTATCCATCCCTTCCTGGAAGTGAAGGGTCCCAGACCCCAACACTGCAGTAACGATGCTAAAACCTCACATGTGCCTCCCCAGCTATCATCTGTGACCCGCCCCCGGACATCCCACATGGGACACACAGTGGGGGATCGATGGATGCCTTCCCCTATGCAGCCGTGGTCACTTACACGTGTGAGCCAGGCCGTGTTTTGGCTGGGACAGCCTCCATCTTCTGCACCTCAGTGGATGGGGGGCGCGGTGCATGGAGTGGGCCACCGCCGCGCTGCGGAGGTGAGTGCTGCAACTATGGTGGGAGGCAGATATTTATTAATGGGGTTCATTATCTTCCTCCTTTGGTTTCTGAAGGTTCAGTTATTTTCTTTTCCATATTTAATATTCTCTCCCTCCCTTCTGCAGAGGTGCAGTGTTCTCCCCCTCCAAGCATTGCCAATGGGAAGCACAGCAGCCAGCCCTCAGACAAGTTCCTGCCCGGTGCGGCTGTTCAATACACCTGTAAGGATGGCTATTTGCTCACTGGGAATGCATCCATCACCTGCACTGCTGAGGGAACCTGGAGCCAGCCCCGGCCACGCTGTGAAGGTATGTCTGTGTTGGCTGCTTGGCACCGGGGTCATCTCTTTCCTTTTGGCTCTGGGTTTAACCACTACTCACCCACTCCCCACAGAGGAACAGCCAAGGGGTCCCAATACGGAGAGTCTCTCAAGCACAACTGGATAATGAGATTTCAGATTCTGGGGGGCAAGAATAAGAATCAATATTGTTGACACACACACTCATGGTGGTGATGGCCAGGCTTGATTGCAGTTACCGCCCTGGCTGGGCTTTGTGTCCCAAATGTGCCTCGTAATCTTCACTTCCAGCAATAGGCTGCAGAAAACCTGAGATTGAGCATGGAAGAGTGACTGGGCCAGAGTCCGTCTACATGCCTGAGGCCATCGCTGTCTTTGAATGTGATTTTGGTTATGCTTTAAAGGGCTCTCAGGAGTCTCAGTGCCAGTTTGGGGGCACATGGGATCCTCCTGTCCCCACCTGCGAAAAGAGTAAGTGGAAGCGAGGCGGTGGGCGGTGGGTGACTTCTGAATCCACCCCAGCACGTGCAACCACCTCACGTTGGAGGTAAAGGGACCCTAAGGGCCGCCTTAGGTGGCAGGACAGAAATGGAGGCAGAAGATGGGTGTGGGCAGGGTGGAATCATACCCAAACTTTGGCACCTTTAGATACTTGGGAACAGCTAATGGGGAAGAAAGAAATAGCAATGCTGCCTCATTACACTGGGGGTAGACCTGGGGTGCAGACCTTCACTAAGTTTGATTTTTCCCCTTCCTTTAGTGTTGCAGTGTCCTTCCCCTCCAAATATCACACACGGTCAGTACAGCAGCGAGGATGTGAAAGTGTTTGTCCCCGGAACCTCTGTGAGGTACAGATGTGACCCGGGGTACGTCCTCACGGGGAAAACAGCAGTGACTTGTTTGACATCTGGAGCGTGGAGCATCCCTTACCCGCGGTGCGAAGGTGAGCAGAGAGGCTCTGGGCCACGGGCTGCATGCACAGGGGAGCGTAGGGGAGTGAGTGAGCAGGGATTTAAAGGTTTCAAGCCCATGCGCTCCTCTTTGCATAGCTGCTCCCTGAAGTTTGACCTCATAAAAACACAGGGGAAGCCCTGGCTCTGGCAGCCACTTCCCCAGCTCAGGCTTTGCTGCTCTTTGTTCCAGTGGTCACCTGCATGAGCCCGAGCATTAAGCATGGAGAAGTGGCTGAAGGACAGCAAGCTGTCTACCGCCCCGGGACCATCATCACCATCCGGTGCCACCCGGGCTACATGCTGCGGGGCAGCCAGGAGCCCAGGTGCCACTCCGATGGCCGCTGGGTCCCCTCTGTCCCCAGCTGCGAGCCAGGTGAGCGTGGGCACAGCTGCTGCTGGCTCTGTGGGAAGATGGGCTGGGCAGCCCTGTCTGAGGACAAAGACACACAGGGCTCCATTGCTTCCGCATCATGCAAAATCACTTCAACTTCATTCTCTCCTCACACCCTGCTAGCGCTGCCTTGCCCTCCACCACCCACCATTGCCCATGGCATACATGATGCCGAGCTCGAGGCCAACTTCACCAGTGGAATGTCTGTGAACTACAGCTGCCAGCCCGGCTTCTCCCTGCTCGGGGACCCCTCTGTCCAGTGCATGGAAGGGAGCTGGAGCCTCCCGTACCCACGCTGTGCAGGTGAGGGGATGGCACAGCACAGCACAGCATGGCATGGCATGCAGCCCCCAAGCTACACTGTGGAAATTTGGGGGGTGAACTGCAATTCTAGCACGGTGCCCTCTCATATCTGAGCCTGCAGATCCCTGCATTCTAAGGCCAACAGCCAATCCCAAAGGATGTGCAGAGGAGTGTGGAAGCTAAATTAAGAGTTTTTAAAGACCATATAAATTTTGTGCGTGCATGCTTCCGTGCTAAGAGTTATTCATGTAGATAAATGTCAGAACACAGGATAGAAGAGATGCTACCCTCCCCAGGTTTTGTAGTAGAACCTAACAGTGCTCTTGCTTCTCAGCTGTATTTTACCACCAGCCTAATTTCACATGTGATTTTTGTTTCCTGCAGTTGGATGTGGGACACCAACAGTGTTAAAGTTTGCTGAGCTAAACAAAGAGTATAAGAATTGGACTGAGTTTCCAGTTGGGACCACAGTGAAGTACACCTGCCGGCCAGGATACGCCAGACATTCCCAGATACCACCCACAATTACCTGCCTTGAAAATCAGACATGGTCTGAAGCCAGGAAGTTTTGCAGACGTAAGTTTTGCAGATGCTTCTGCGTCATTTAAATCACAGCATGACAATGGAAGCCCTGTAGCTTGGTGGATGTTTTTGGTTCCCTACCCTGGGGATTTGGTTAGATCACTAGAATTCCAATGCCACTTTTCCATTCATGCTGAGTTAAAGAAGCCAAAAACCACCTCTTGTTCTGTCCAGGGAGAAGGTGTGATCATCCAGGAGAACTGGAAAATGGCAGAGTTATTGTTACAACAGATCTCTTCTTCGGATCAACAGTGAATTACACTTGTGATGAAGGGTGAGTCCTGGTCAAACTGTGCTGCTGCGCCCACTGAAGAGACCCAGGGCCACGTGGGCTCGGGTCCATACCTTCAAAATGGTTAAAATAGCAGTATGCAGTGGCAGGTAGGGTGGTAATTGGTGGCCGTGGGAGATGCAACCTCCAAAGACAATCCCACAGTAACAGGAGTGCTGTTGTTCAACCCCAGGTACAGGCTAGTTGGAGCATCCCAGCGGCACTGTGTGATTTCAGGATCCGGGACACGGGTGACATGGACTGGGGACATTCCCACCTGCCACAGTAAGTACACGTGATGGGAGCTGAGCACAGCACAAAGAGGTTCAGAGCAGTGCTTTACTTGGGACAGCATGACCACAGGGATGGGTTCACCCTCATCCATCCCTTCCTGGGAGTGAAGGGTCCTGCAGTCCCCAGCACTGCAGCAGCAATGATACTAAAACCCCACATGTGCATCCCCAGGTATCGTTTGTGACCCACCCCCCGACATCCCGCACGGAACGCACAGTGGGCACTCGATGGAAGCCTTTCCCTACGCAGCTGTGGTCACATACATGTGTGAGCCCGGCCACGTGCTGGCTGGGACAGCCTCCATCTTCTGCACCATGGCGGATGGGGAGCGAGGTGCCTGGAGCGGGCCACCACCACGCTGTGGAGGTACAGCTTCATGGAGTCATAGAATGGCTTGGGTTGGAAAGGACCTCAAAGATCATCTACTTCCAACCCCTCTGTTATGAGCATTTTTTATTCATTTTTCCATACTTCTTTTTTTTGGTATGGATGGATGGCTTTGCCCTCTTCCCCCAGATGTGCAGTGCTCTCAGCCCCCAGGCATTGCCAATGGGAGGCACAGAGGCCAAGGCATGGCAGTGTCTGTCTGTTGTCCATGCCTGTGATCCTGCCTATGTGCTCACTGAAGCAGTGCTGCTGAATTGCACTGCTGCTGGAGTGTGGAGTGACCCTGCCCCTCAGTGTGATGGTGTCTTTGTCACTTCTGGATATGGCAAGGACACGAAGGGATTACGGGAGATGTTGAATTTGCAGAGATTGAGTTCTCTAGTAGTAAATGGGAATAGTAAACAGAAAAAAAAAAACAAAACCAAATTTCCTTCCCTGCAGGGCAGCTGTGTCCTTCCCCACCAGTGATTGACCATGGGCAGCATGATGGCAGGGACATGGAGTTCATCCCTGGAATGTCTGTAAATTACAGCTGTGACCCCGGCTATTCCCTTACTGGAAAAGAAGCTCTGTACTGTACTGACAATGCGAGCTGGAGCAGCCCTCAGCCCCGCTGTGAAGGTGAGCTGTCCATGCCATCAGTGCCATGGAAGGGAGGACATGGTGGTGTTTCAGCAAGAACCAAGGGCAGAGGGCTGCAGCAGCCTTTGTCAGGCACAGAAGAGCAAATGGGTCAGGATTTAAATCTCCAGACCCCTGCATTCCCTGCATAGCTGCTCCTGGAGCCAGCAAACTGCCACTGCACAGAGCCTGGGCTGCACATCAGCTCGCTTCCAGCACACACTGGATGCTGTGCTCACTTTGGTGGCACTGTGCATGCATCCTTCCTGCACATTATCCCATTTGTGCTCTTTTTCAGACTTTTTCCCTCTCTTTTTAGTGCTACAGTGTCCTTCGCCTCCAAATATCGATGGAGGCAATCACGACAGCCAGGATGTGGAAGTTTTCCTTCCTGGGATGGCTGTGAACTACAGCTGTGATCCTGGCTACAGCCTGATGGGGGAGGCATCCATTTACTGCACCGAGTCTGGAAACTGGAGCCTGCCCACACCTCAGTGTGAAGGTACTGTGGAGGAGCAACGGCTGGAGCCAGGCTGCTGGGAACCCCTGGACACTCTGATGGACACGATCTCTCTGTGTTCTCCCTCTGGGCAGGTAGCTGCGGTGCTCCCCCGAGACTCAGCTATGCAGAGCTGGCCAAGGAGCACCAGAACATGACAGCCTTTCCCGTTGGGAGCACGGTGCGCTACGCCTGCCGCCCAGGATTCATGAGACACCCCATAGCGCTGCCAGCTCTGACGTGCCTCAAAAACCAAACGTGGTCTGATGTGCGAGCGTTCTGCAAAAGTGAATAGCTCCATCCGTTTGGTGTTGGTTTTGGAAATGCCTCTAAATTTACACACATGGGTTTCTAAAGAAATTCTTTGGTACAAAAATGGTTCTTACATGGCTTCACTAGTCACATAGTTTGGACAGCTGTTGGTCTTCTATAAAAATCTTTCCTGGTGTTTGCATGTGGACAGATCCTTAAGATGATTTCTCATAGCACATGGTAAAACTGCAGGAGAAGAGTTTAAACTTAGCCTTGTTCTTTCCCAGGGAAAGAATGTAATCATCCAGAAGCACCAGAGAATGGCAGAGTTGTTGTTCTGACAGATCTCCTCTTCGGGTCCATTGTGAACTACACGTGTGAAGAAGGGTGAGTCCCACGCTGCCTCTGCTGATCCATTCACTGAGATAATGTTGGGCAATTTAAAGCGAGGGGGCACAGCACGCTGCTCAGATCATGCCAGCAAGCCAGGATTGGTACTTCTGGCCCAGGAAGAAGGAACCCGGTGCTTTTCATCCCCACATAACCCACCAAGAGAATTATCCAGAAGCAAGAGATTGTTCTGGAAATGCTGGGGTAGTGCAAAGCCCAGGGTGCACGCGTTGGTATCAGCTGCTATTCCTTCTGTGTAACTCCAGGTACCGGCTGGTTGGACAGTCCCTGCGGCGCTGCGAGCTCTCTGGAGCAGATATTGCATGGAGTGGTGATCCTCCCACCTGTCAGAGTAAGTAGGTCGCAACTAAATCTGGTCTAGAATTGCCATAGTAAGTCCTGAAAATCAAAAAGTGGCGTTTCCTTAAAATAAATAGAGCCTTGGTGAATAAGACTTCCTAAGAACATTCCTCTGGGGTTGTTTTGTTTTGCGTGCTTGTTTGGTTTCTTCCACAAATCTTCCAGTTGCCAGCTTTTGATCTTACAGAGTTATGTCGAAGGAGGAGTTGTCAGATGCCTGCAGGGATTTGTTCCTTTTGTTTCACAACCATAACAAATGAAGGAAGAAATGTGTCTTGCATGAGAGTGGGATACTGAGCAAAGCTGGGCTGAGATCTTCCGCTGCACTGTTATCCAAGCCACAAGACTCTCTTGCAGGGGTTGGCCATGGCAATTAGGATGTGGTCGTTCCTTCAGATGGAACTGCTTTGGAAAGTGTGAGCTTGGTGCAGTAAAACAGTTGTAAGAATGCTTAACAGAGCTTGAGTGGCCAGGATGGGCTTTATCTGGGCATCAGCTACAGCATGTGCTTGCTCCCTCTTTAAGATGCTGTATTTCTTTTTCAGAGGTGGTGTGTCCAGTGCCACAGATCCAGAATGGGAGAGTATCCATCCCCAAACAGCGCTACAGATACAAGGACACTGTTAGCTTTCAGTGCCATGAAGGGTTCGTGCTGAAAGGCCATTCCACGGCCCAGTGCAAAGCTGACAGAACGTGGCATCCTCCCGTGCCCACCTGTGAGCAAGGTGAGTGTCACTGACCTGGTGACATTGCTGGATCCTCCTGGTTGCTGCCGCCTGCTCTCTGAAGCCACATCTGGCTTTCCCTTTCCTGACTGCTCTGACTGCTGTAAGGAGAAAGCAGAAATTGTTCCTTTCACTTATGACTCTTTCCTCACACAGGAGCTAAGCCAGGTTGAGGGCAGTGCAGTAAGTGGGAAGCGTGCTTTTCTTCCCTGCTTGTTGCAGTCCGTAGTCCACAAGCTCTTCCATTTCTGATAGATAGAAACTTGGTAACTGTATGGCAGGATGCTGACTATAAGAGAAAAGGGACTTATTTGCTGGAAATATAAAGGAAGGATGATAGAAAAAGAAGGTACATTTGTGGATTGCTTGCATTCAACCAAATGTGTATTTTCAACTCTTAATGCTGCATCTAGATGCTATTACCATCCTGCTGCTGCAACGAGTCCAGGTAGGTGTATTATAGGAGGCAAGACTTACTGAACCCAAACTGCTCCTCCCACCCAGTCATGTTTTTTGAGGGGAAGAGGAGCAATTACCCATTTTACTCCTTTCTTACACATTTGTTTTTTCATAAGTCAGCTTCACCCTCTCACCTTTCTCCTCTCCTCTTTCAGTGGTAAAGTGTCTACCTCCTCCAAGCATCACCAATGGGGAACACAGTAATTTCTCAGACACTTTTGGTGTAGGTGCAGTGGTGCACTACCGCTGCAAACCTGGCTTCTTCCTCACTGGCAGTGAGTCCATCCGCTGCACACCGCACGGGGTCTGGAGCCGTCCTCTGCCTCAGTGTGAGGGTACGTTCACACTCCTGTCATCGGTTCTCATCTTTCTAAACGTGTTAAGCATGTGGTGATATGTAGCTAAGGAGTTGGTGAAACAAGCAGTTTCTTCAGCAAAATCAACCTAAGGAAAGAATGCGTTCTCTGTGGCCAAATGCCCTTGTCCATCCTGCACAGTGTAAATAGTTCCCTCTGCCCTCACTTCCACAGCTGGCTGTGTGAGCCCAGGAGTGGGGCAAGGAAAAGCGATTGGATCGGAATCTTTCTACATGCCTGGAGACATCATCACAATTGAATGCAACACTGATAATGTCTCCAAAGTCCTCCACAAGTCCCAGTGCCGATCTGGGGGCACATGGCTTCCTCCACTGCCTGCCTGTGACCGAGGTAAGGCGTATCACCCAACCTTAGCGCCTGTCCCTTCTGACCTTGCACTACTTGTAGCACATGGCAGGATGTTTAGGGGGCAAGAGGAATCCTAGTTTTTAAACCTGAAGATCCATCTACCCTAATTTTTCCCATTCTTATCACTGCAGTTTAACTGGTGCCTCACTTTCTCAGGGTGAACTTAAAACTGAGCTCAGCCTGGTTTTGTCAGATGTAAGGACCTGTATGGATATTGCTGTAAAATGGTCTTACAAATGTGCAGTTCTCATTATATATACCAGCAAATCAATCTTCTTATCCAATGCATCAGGGAAGATGATGCTGGGCGGTGCTCCTCTGTGTAAGAAGAAATTTGTGTGACACCAAGTCAGATGCTTCAGGGTGAAGTGGGTGCATGAGGTAGGGCAGTGGGCTCTGTGCATTAGTGTCAGTGGTGTGGGATGGGCCTACAGCCATGCACAGGTGCATGGAGATTCTCCTCTTGCCTCTAAGAGTGCTTTTTTAATCTGTACTTCTCTCTCCTTAGTGCTGCACTGTTCCAAGCCCCCAAATATCCTCCACGGGGGCCACAGTGGCCTGGGAAAAGCAGTTTTCACTCCTGGAACATCTGTAAACTATAGCTGTGAGACTGGCTTCTCCCTCGTTGGAATGGCATCCATTTACTGTACAGAGTCTGGAGCCTGGAGCCATCCTTCTCCGGTCTGCCAAGGTGTGTTTTTGTTGCAGGGAGCTAAGAAGAAAGTTCAATACATAATGTGCCTGAGGGAAAGGTTTATATAAGGACTAAATCTGAGTCCTTTACTACTAAATGAGTGATAAGAACAAGATAAAGTTTATCCGTATTCACGGAACCTGGTGGAGTTAAAGAGCTACAGAACTGGTTGTTGAAACTAGATGAAGAAATGGAAAGGGAAAGAGCAAGGCTGCAACAGTACAGTGCCTTAGCTATTCTCTGGCTGTCTCTGAGGATTCTTATTTCAACACTATCATCTGTCTCTCCCTGACTTCCAGTCGTGAAGTGTCTCCCTCCTCCAGCTATCACCAATGGGGAGCTCCAAGGCAACACTTCAGACACTTTTTTCTATGGAGCATCCGTGTCCTACAGCTGTGATGCTGGTTATTCACTCACCGGAGATGCTTTCATCACCTGCACAGCATCAGGAACCTGGAGCCAGCCTCCTCCTCGATGCGAAGGTGTGTATGTGAGACACGTGGGCCAAAATCTAAGCAGTAAAATGTTCTGCTGCTGCTAACACTGAATTCCACCCATTTATTTGGCTTGGGAACCACTTCCACATCACAGCTAGTGATGTTAATTACTAATTAGCCCATATTTTTATATAACTGGGAAGAGTATAACGTCATTATAAATAAGTAGAATGGGAACTACTTTATGCTGCCAGGCAGAAGGATATGAGTACAGTGGAGGAAATTCTGGAAGGCAGTTTTAATTCCTGCATGTTCTGCATCTCTGCCTTTGTTGCCATGAATTAGTTGTATATTAATACTTCTCCCTTAAAAGCTTTTTCTCCTTGAGGAATAGAAACATTCTCCCTTTCCCTTTCCATGCCCTGTTATCAATAGCAGGAAACAAAGGAAGTGATTATGTCTGATGACTTTTCTCTGACGGGTTACCTGTAGTTTACACGTGGGTCTTACTGCTCCTTCCAAGTAAAGTGCCTCTACTTCTGTGACTTGGCACTTCTGCATAGCACATGGTCACGTCCAGTCATCAGGCAAACCTGACTCATGGCTATTTTGTGAATGTAGCAGGATTTCTAGTGTGGATGTTCCCGCAAGGAAAACTGGGCGTTCAGCAGAATAAACTCACTGGGCATTTCCTTGGTGGAGTTGTACAACATCAGTGATTCAACAGAAATGCACCTGGATAACAATAAGAGGAAATAACGTACACCAAATACTTACATAAATAAGCCAGTAGCTATTTAAAGGAAGCAGTCACAGAAGAATTCTCCCTGTTATTCAGCATTCTCATGTTGCCCTTAGAAACTATTACGTGTGGTGGTAAAAATAAATAAGCCATAAAACAATGGTCAGAATCTACATGCTGATGTTACCCTCTGGTCTCCACTGAGAATTTTCTCCTCTAGAATCCCTGGGCTTGGACTGTCAAAGGTGACCAGACAGACCTGACCCAACACTCTTCTCCAATTCTCTTGCTAGCCCAGCATCAGAAAATCTCCTTCTCTGTCAGGTCTCCTTCCAGGCTACAACCGTTCTCCAGGGGGGTACCAGTGGGAAGAAGCTGACTTGTACAAAAGTCTACATGGTGGCATAAGACACAAAGCTCCTTTTGTAGCCACAAAGAAATGAATCATAGTTGGGAATAAGAATAATTCAAAAGGAACTCAAGAACAATGCCTTAAATAACCCACACTTGTACTTTTCGTATTTTAATATTCCCTCACACTTAACGTCCTTTTTTGTTACTTCTAATTGCAGAGATCAGTTGAGTATTCCCAGAAGTTCAAGGTGTTAAGAAAACCACGCCTGGAAAAACGTACAGATTTGGGACTAACGTCACTCTGGAATGAGACGATGGGTACACGTTGGAAGGCCTCAGTCAGATTCAGTGCCAGGAGGACTTCAGCTGGGACCCTCCTGTGCCAGCCTGTAAACTCAGTAAGTGAAATGTAAATCAAGCAAAGAACAAACAGAAAAATGCAAGTGCATAGTTTCATTCCTGTCCACGAATTGTCTGCATGATGTGCTCACAAGGCCTCTCAGGTCTGTTCAAAGCTGATTTTACCATGGCAGTAGAAAATAACAAACAAAAATAGCTATTTTTATCAGGTTAGTTTCAACACTATCTTCCACAGTCTTTCTGCAGTTCGGGGCTTCTGTTTTCCTGGTAACACTATCATTGCTGTTAATTTCCCTTTTAAACATGTAAGTGACTTTCTATTAAAAAATATATATATATATATATAAATAATGGCACGACTTTTTAAAATTCTGTATTGTCAGCCCAAGCAGTAAAAACTTCATCAATGAAGTGATTAAAAACTGTTGAGGAACACTGTTTTATTTTAGAATTGTTTACTGATTATTGCTTTTCTCTTCCTTCAGCTTCGCCCAGGTCTGGCTCAGTAGGGCTAGGTAAGCAGCTCAGAAGAATTTCTGTGGCCAGGTCTTTGGCTTCATAGCCTCAGAGGCACTATTTTCCTCTCCTTACTTCAAGATATGCTTATTATATCTCTTCTGCCGATGTGTTTTAAAACACACAGTGCAAATAATACGCTCTCTTCCCTATCAGGAATTGCAGCTGCAGTCATTCTGCTTCTCCTGGGTGTGACCATTGGCTGGAAAATTATCTCTAAGCAGAAGGAAGGGTAAGACATCCTGCTGGGTATCCATTCACATCCTTCTTTGCCCAGTTATGACTCCTAAACAGTCAAAACACCAGAATTATGAATTATCTTTTAATTTTGTATTTTGAGCTTTACGTTGCCAGCTATACTAAAAGTGCATCAACTTGGAGTCAATTGTGTGGTTGCGCTCTTTCATTTCCAAGATTCTTCCTAAGAGGAAATCCGAGTGTTCATTATGATCTGACACAGTTCACTGTTCTTTTTCATGTAGCTACTACCGTACATATGAAAACTACAATCCCAAAACCTCTCTGGACTAGATGACAGAACAGAAATGTTCACGTCTTGCATGGCAGGTATGGATTTTTTATTCCTAACATAAAATATCTGCTACAGCTAGGAATTTGAGCTGTCCCACTATAATCCTTACAGCTGAAAACTCTTTCCACTCAAACTTCCAGTAAGTCAAACACAACTACAAAACCTCAGCTGTAAACCTATCTTTTGTTCTCTGGCAAAGGCAGCTTTGCAATCATTTCCTCTTTGAAAAAAAATAAAAAGCATTACCCAGGAGAGCAGGACCTCCTCCCTTCCTAACCTATGATAGAATAAACACTGGTATGAAAGCCTGAGGAAATCTAATTTTCACATTGTTGATTGCCTTCTCCCCAGGCTGAGCCCGGTGCTGCCCATAACCGGCATTCGAGACGTTCCCCCACGTTGGGACTGAACCAAGAAAGCACTTTAACACAGAATCAACCTTCATGCTCCTTCTGCTCCATTAATTAAATCACTCCAAGGGTCTAACGAAGCTCAAGCTGTACAGAAGCCCATCAGAGGACTTCCCGCACTGCACCTGTTCCTTTCTCTGCAAACCCTGAGCTAAGGGAGAACCACAGCGTTTCTCTGTGTGTGAAGGCAGGATTCCTGCGCCCATCACGCCGTTCCTGCAGCAGTGAACGCTCCGTGTCTCACCCCAGCGCTGCTGTGCTCGTACAAAAGCTTCACCCAATAAAACCTGAAGGCAGGACGGCACCTGCTTTATGTTTTGTGTCTCCTTGTGCGTCCATCTCGATAGACCCGCATTATTATTTTAACAGTGCAACACGCGCAGCCTGTCTTTCTGAGGAAAGCACAAAAGCCCCCGCGGGACGCACACGGGCGTTCGATATTTTATTTGCTTTTTTTTTTTTTCAATCAGCCTTTGTTCGTCTGTGCTGCACCACAGACCATACTTTGAAGCTGTTCCGTCAGCCGGAAGGAGGCTGGGCGGGCCCTGCCTAAGAAAAAGCCCACGCCGCCGGCTGAGACCCGGCGCTCTCGCACTCTCTCCTCAGCCCGGTGACCGCTCCGCTCCGCTCCACCCCACTGCCCTAACGAGGAGGGCCGGGCACAAAATGGCGGCCGCCGTTACGCAGAGCAGAGGGATGCGCAGAGCGCATGCGCCGCGCTCCGTGCGTCGTCGCCTGAGAGAGGGACGCGGAGCCGCGGGCATGGCGGCGGGCGGGCTCGGGCTCGCGGTGCTGCTGGCGGGGCTCGGCGCGGCGCGGGCGCAGGGTGAGCAGCGGGCACGGTGCTCTACGGGCCGCAATGGAGCGGGGTGGGGAAACTGATGGGGCCTCGCAAGCCCGGTGGAGGCGGGGAGCGGGCGGGGAGCTCCGGCGGCGGCGGCGGGAGGAGAGCGGGGCGGCCTGTGGGGGTCGAGGAGACAAAAGGAACAGCCGCGCCGTGGGGATGGGTCCTTGTGGCACTGGGAGGATGAAAGTAGGCAGTTATATTACGGGTTTTCGGGTTTTTTTTTGTGTGTGTGTTTTGCTCTTTTGTGCGAGGGAAGCTCGGGGAGGAGCTCCTTTGTGTTCGTTGTTTGTTTTTGCTGCTGTAAGATGAAGAGAAACGTTACTCGGCGTGGATTATGTCATAAATTTAACCAAAAACACAAAAGTAGTAACTAGAAAGCGGCGTGTTGTCGAGGTAGAACGATAAAGAGGACCCGAGCAGAGCAGCAATGAACCTGTGCTGGTGTGGAGTGGGAACAGGAAACCCAAAGCCTTAAAAACTGTAAAAATAGAGCTGGCTTTTAAGAACTTAATTACTTTGTGGATGTGCCCGGCTGCATGGGGCTCTGGGCAGCTTAGTCTGGTGGGGCACCCGATGGGCTTTCAGGTCTCTCCAGTTGTTTGCATTAATGTCCTTAAAACCGACTGCACTGACCTCGCTGTGCCTCTGATTGTATCTCCTCATGCTGATAAATCTGTGTATTGTTTCTTTCCTTCCCCACGCTCCTGCAGACTCCTGCACGCCTCCAGACAATGTCCAGTATGCAGAGCTCGGGGAGAGCTTCAGCACAATGAGCAGCTTTCCCGTTGGAACCACCGTGAGCTACACCTGTCGCCCTGGCTATATGAGGATCCCTGGGATGCCCTTTAGTCGAACATGTGGCAAAAACTTCACGTGGTCACAACTAGAGACGTTCTGTACAGGTAATGTGTGCGTGGCCTTATAGTGGAAATGCTAAGTCATGGCCTGAGCAGTGATTGAGCACCTGGTGGGAAGGCAGGGCCAGCCCAGGGGAGCTCAAGTGCATGCAATGCACCTGAGTGACTGGAAGAGGTGGAGTCAGGATCCTCCCAAACCTCATTTAAGGGTTGGTAGTGGAGGTGAGGGCATCTCTTGCTGGAGATCCCTGCCTGTCTGAGGCCTTTCAAAGGTAAGCAGCTCTTTTCCTTCATTTCTGTATCTGTGGCTGCTGCGTTTGGAATTGTTCTCATTTGCTGTAGCCAGAGGTTTTGCCACCCTGCTCTTATCATCCCATTATAGCATTACAGACCTCTTGCTTTTTTTTTGTTGTTGTTTTTCCTTTGTTATTTAGCGATTTCAGTTGTTTTTGAGTGAGAATTAATTTTCTATATAACCTAAAATGAAGCTTAAAAAGAAAGTACTAGTGACTTTAAGAGCAGTGTGTGTACCAGAGACGTAGTCTTTGTATATAACTACAAAGATGTAGGCTTGTTCTTTTTTTTTTTCTTCCCTTTCCCCAGCGAGAAAATGTATTCATCCAGGAGAATTACAAAATGGCTTTGTTCACGTGACAGATCTTACATTTGGTTCAGCAGCTACTTTTTCTTGTGAAGAAGGGTAAGTGGTTTTTTTTTCCCTATTTAGAGCTGATTTGAACCAAACCCAAACTGAGGTTCTTGAGTTGTAGCTGGACAAATCACAGCAAAATATGGTTTGATTCCCTGGCTTTACTCGCATCAAATAAAGCTTAAAGTGTTTAGCAAGATTTTGCCTGTGTTACCTCTAACAACTTCTTTTTCTATTGTCTCTGTGGCACAGGAAGTAAGTGTATATTCATTGCACTTCATTATTACATTGAATAGCAGCCAGTTTGTCTGTGTGTAGCAGATCAACTCAAAAGCATTAACCTCTCACAGGGCTTTTTTTTTCCTTCCTTTCCTTCTCACAGTTTTTCTTTAGCATTGGTGTCTTGATGGTATTAGGTCCCCATCTTAAAAGGGAAAGGTTTGGTCTGTTTCTTTAGTGATGTCTCATTCCCTTCTCTCATTTTCAAGGTTGGATCTACTAACAAAGTATCTCTAAAGATAACATTCTCACCACAACAGAGNGTCTGTTTCTTTAGTGATGTCTCATTCCCTTCTCTCATTTTCAAGGTTGGATCTACTAACAAAGTATCTCTAAAGATAACATTCTCACCACAACAGAGGTGTGGTATGTAATGTCTACATAGACACAGAACAGAATTATGTAAACAAGATTTCTAGCTGCCCCCTGGAGAAATGAATGTTCATAAGTTTCACCTCTTTGAATATTTTCATCTGTCTAGGTACAGGTTATATGGAAATAGTCAAATTTCCTGTGTAATTAAGGATAAAGGTGTTGAGTGGAGTGGAAGTCTTCCTCTATGTGAGAGTAAGTAAAGTACTGCTGTATTTATGCTTTGTACTCAGACTGTGGTAGTTTATTTTATAATATAGCTGCGTGCTCTACATTCACCAGTGAAAGAAATGGGGCAGCACTTAAAATTCTTTTCTTGAGCTACTGGGGATGTGCCTGAGGAATCAGCACTGAGAAGTCTCAGTTCTAAGTTAATAGCTGTTAAAGTCTATGTGTTCTTGTTACAAATGACCGCAGGTCTTTCTCAGAGCTAAGACAAGTTACAGCTCTTTTAAGCTCTTGTAATCCTACAGTGTTAGATTTTAAGTGCAGTGACTTGAAAATCAAAGGGCTTTGCTTAGGGGGACCACATTCTGTTAGCTAACTGCTATGATTTCGTTCTAGGAGTTCCTTGTGAACCACCTCCACGTATAGCCAATGGGCGCTACACTGAAGCAGACAGCTATGTGTATCAAACAACAGTAACCTACAGTTGTAATGATGTACAGAAAGGAGAAGATCCCTTCTCGCTGGTTGGTTCACCTTCTATTTTCTGCGAGGTGGATGCAAACTCAAATGGTGTTTGGAGTGGACCACCTCCACAGTGTAAAGGTTGTTTGTTTCTCAAATATATTTATATCTTATAGGACTCAAAAGTGTCAATACCTGCCTCTTGGAACTGGGGAGAGGAGGAGATGGATTGTTTTCTCAGCAGAGAAGGAGGAACTTTGTCTTCTGCTGCTGTAAATTGATAAAATTGCAGTGCACGTCAGATCAACTGCATTATGGATATTGGTGGAGTACGATATAGAGCGGCTTAGAACTGCAATTAAAACTTAAAATGAAATACGAGCACACGGTTGGTAGAAGTGACAAGGACAAAGTGAAGGAGCTGAGCTTGAGTACCTGATAAAAGCATGTGAGAACAACCACCATGCTAGTGCAGAAATAAGTGTAAAGCTTAGCAAGTATGTGGTCTTGCTTTGTGTTTGCAGGGAGAAAAACCAGATGCTTGCATCCTGTCACTTCAGTGCTAACCAAAGTAACTGTGTTTTCTGAAATTCTGCTGCTGTGTAGGAAGAAGTATGTGGGTTGGAAGTGGGAGGTGCTCTTAGTTGACAGTTGCAAGTCAGTGGTTTAAATGGGGGACAATCTGCACATTGGAGAGAGCAGGCTTCTTACACAGCCCAGTCCAAGCAGTTAGAGGGGTTAAGAAACTTTGTTATGAGTATAAAAAGTGCTGTGAAGATACTGTTAACAAATGATTCAAAGCTGGTTTTCCTCTCATGTGTTTCAGTGGTCATCTGTGAAAACCCAGAGATAGAAAATGGAAGAAAATTATCTGGGTCTGCATCTCGCTATACCTATGGGAATGCAGTTATGTTTGAATGTGATCCAGGCTATGTCTTGCTTGGGAATGATGTAATTACTTGTCTAGAAAATAGCACCTGGTATCCATCAGCACCAACTTGTATGAAAAGTAAGTTTTTATATAGGAATCCAACTTCTCTTGTATGTCGAGAGTGTTGTTAAATCTTAGCTGTAACTTAAAGTAATTGCACTGTAGTTGGAAGTCTGGGGCCATTGAAGAGCATTTTCTGCCATCTTTCTCCTCCCTCTCTGCTGGAGGGACAGGGAATGTGGCTGCAGAATACAGTCAGAATTTCATGTATGTATATTCTAATGATAAGCTCTCAAGAATGAGAACTACTACAAAGGCTGTGTTTGAGTGCTTCATAATGGATGAGTCTGGTTTGAAAAATTGGTATGAAAAATAATAAACCAAAGAGTACAGGTTTCTCAGGTGCTGTATCATATGATCGTGCTACCCTCATAGAGTGATGTTTCTTTTGAGTCTTCTATAGGAAACATTTATACTTAAAATTATGGTAAAGGTAGATCATAGAATCATAGAATGGCCTGGGTTGAAAAGGACCACAATGATCATCTCATTCCAACCCCCTGCTATGTGCAGGGTCGCCAACCAGCAGGCCAGGCTGCCCAGAGCCACATCCAGCCTGGCCTTGAATGCCTGCAGGGATGGGGCATCCACAACCTGCTTGGGCAACCTGTTCTAGTGCATCACCACCCTCTGGGTGAAAAACTTCCTCCTAACATCCAACCTAAACCTCCCCTGCCTCAGTTTAAAACCATTCCCCCTTGTCCTATCTCTGTCCACCCTCGTAAATAGAATGAGATGAGAAGTTCTAACAGTTCAGATACGCTAATAGCCTTGTATCATACAAAAGCAATGCATGTTTAGAGAGCTAATGAATTATAAGACTCTTAAAATTTCTTATTGCTACATTTGCTTTTAAATTTGTTTTAGTTAGTGAAGGTACATGTGGTGCCCCAAAGATCTCCCATGGAGAAGTGGTTCCATTGAAATCTGCGTACTTAAGAGGAGAGTCTGTTCAGATAAGGTGCAGTGCTCACTGTGCTTTTCCTGATGGTGGTACAGAGGTCACAGTAACGTGCCAAGGACAAAATACGTGGAGTTCAGAACCTAACTGTGCATGTGAGTAGAATTCGTGATTAGGAAAATCAAGTGCCAGGTTTGCAATGGCTGATGTAGTGCTTGACCCCTGAAGGTCAGAGGTCTGTCAGTGTGCCCAGCTGGTCGCAGGTTGCGTTAATAGGTTGTGAGTGCCACGGGTTGGGATTTGAGTTGCTGGGCAGTTTTGTGCCTAGTTGGACTCCTTCCTTAGTTTTATGTGTAGAAATGAATACAGTTCAAGAGCTGTTGTGAAAGACCTGTTCTGGGAGTGCTTTCTGAACCTTCTGCCTTTGAAGGTGACTTTATACTCTTTTTTTTCCCCTTTGCATGATGTGATCACTTAAATCTTTCTGTTAATATTACCTTACTTTGATGCAGCTCTTTATCCCAGTGAAGCTGAGGTGTATATTTCTGTTCATGCATCTGAAGCATGTCCATCATCATACATTTTTGCTGCCTCTGGGAAGCAGGAAGCCTTTGCATGTAATGTCTTAATGATCCACTGAGCTTCTGATATTTACACAAATGTAGGGACTTTATGATGGCAGCTTCTTTAATCTGTTCCACGTATCAGCTCTGTTCTCAGACTTTGTCTTTTTTTTCCTCACTTTTAAAATATTTCCTTTCTAGGTGGTCCTGAACCTTCTGATTCCTCTCCAGTCATCGGCCATGGCAGAATAATTGAAGGGAAAAAGCCTATGTATTCCATAGGGGATTCAATTACAATTGAATGTTATGCAGGCTACACGTTACATGGTGCAGCTCGTATTGAGTACATTGGAGAAGGCAGATGGAGCCCAGAAGTGCCAATCTGCAAGTTAAGTAAGTATGAACTGCAAGAATTTCCAATAGAATCAAAACACGTACAGAATATTTACTTCTCAGAGACATGCTCTTATAGTCAGAAGTCATTTATTACAAACTTCTATCCTTATTTCAGCATAAGGAAGATGGATTTGGGTAAACATCCTTTTAAGAATTGGCATACTTAAGTTAAATAAAAGTTGCCATGCAAAACTGACCTGCTGCAAGGGTCATCTTGACAAGTGTTTGATTCATCTGGAACACCCTCATGAGTACTTGTGTAGTATGTTTGAATAAGAAGCATGCATTCCTCATAATACTCATTTACTCTGTTTTTAGGTGCTTATGTTATTGCCATCATCTGTGGTAAGTATCATATCATTCCTGAATAGTGTACAGTGTGGAGTTGATGTTGTGGTCATCACCTGGGGCTAATAGGAGCTGTGTCTGGAGTTCTGGTTACTTTAAAAATGCTTGTCTGCTCCTAAAATCAAGCTTTCTACCACTGCTTCTTTATGAGTTCATTCTAAGAAGTACTGACAGTGTTGTGAGAGCTGAGCTGGTGGTCTTCTGCCATCTCGGTGATCGCTGTTCTGGGGCTGAACTCTGCTGAGGAGTGGAGCAAAGTATCAAATATGTAACTGGGAATAAAGCCACGTGAGTTTTTGAGCATTGGAAGAGGATGTTGTGTAGGATTCTGGGTGTAGACAGCACTTGTTTTTGAGGAGGTCTTTCTTATGAGCTATTTACTGTCACTCTAAGGCTTCTTTTTAATTCTCCCTCAAGTGATCGTGGCAGTTCTGGTGTTCCTGGCAGCCTTCTGGATCTTTAAGAAATTCATTTCACAGGAAGGGTAAGTGAGCCTTTTTTTTACTGGCAATTTCTGTGTGACAGCAAAAGCAGTGCTAACGTATGCAGCTGCTTCAGCTTTATCTGCCTTTTCTTTTCTCAGTTGTGTGATGTCTGTATGTGAGCTTAGCAGCTGGAGTACCTAACAGCATATTTGACTGTTTTTGTATCTGTTACTCAGATAAGATGCTAATTAACACTCCTGCTATTTTAAAGGATGGAGAAACACTGTCCTTAGGCTTATATTTAACAGAGGTACACTTAGCTGTGTTCACATCTGCTCCAAAACATGCCATTTGGTATCTTAAAACCAGTGGTAATGTTGGTTTGTTTTGGCTTTACTGCTTTATTTTTTTCACCTGAATAAGCATCTGGTGTCACCAGGGAAAGTCTCCTTAGGCTCTGAAAGCCAGAGTGGTTTCTGTGGTCTGGAAGCCTTGGAGGTGAGCTTCCTTGCTTCTGCCTGAGATGTGCCAATGGTAGTGGAGGGGAACGAGGTTACTGCTGTGTTTTGGACCAGAAACAACTTGAATAAAATACCATGGACTTATGTGAGCCTTCTCTTTGTAACTGCATTGACCTCAATGGTCCTGTAGTGTTTGAACAGCAGGCATTGCTACTAGAGTGTATAATGTGTAGATGGGCTTCAGTTTTGTCATTTGCAGTAGCAATGTTTGTTATCTTTACTTTACAGACTGTAAGAGATTGGGTGCACGAATGGTAGCTTTGGTTTCTTTATGAAGCATGCAGGGCATCTTCATCTTGAACTTTCTTTTCAGAATAACAGGTTATTTATGCTTTTTGGTAGGGAGTTGGCAGGAGATGTAAATGCTTTGTGCACTGCTGCTTGTACTGATGTCTTTTGTTAACCTTCTCAGACAAAATAGCATTCTCTTGGAGAAGCACTTTGTAACACAAAATACTGAGAGCTTAGAGCAAGTCGGGTGGGACGGGGGGGTGTTACAACATGCATCTCTACAAAGCTCACTTAAATTTCAGTAGGTTTAGTGAAAAACAAAAGAATCTGGGGTTTGTGAGACAAAGGGGTGCTTTCAGTACAGCTAACCAGAGGAAATGCTCCTGCAATTCGTATCTGTAGTGAGGTTCATGTGGTGCTACTTGGGGCAAGCCTGAAGCTAGCTTAGATCCAGTGGAGTTCTAGTGGCAGTATCTTCCCCATAGGCAGCATGGCATCTTTTCAGTGACCCCAGGGGCTGTGCTGCACAGTAATGCAGTGCTTTTGAGCCATTGCCTTTCGTGCATCGCTTGGATGATTTGCAGCCTGGATAGCCCGAATGGAAGCGAGTGCTACTATGGCAGCACTTTCTGCCTTCGTCTGTGAGGAAACTGCTCAGTGTGGAAGAAGAAGAAGAAGGGATCTAATGGAAATGTATCAAAAAGGCCAACAAAATAGCATTGTATTCCTGAAAGTCCTGTGCCATCTTACTGCACCCTGTGCTTTCCTGCAGCTTCATCGCTGTGAGCGCCTGACTGTTAAATCCCATTCGTGTCTGGAAGCCCAATCTAATCTCCTGCTAGAGCCCAGATCTCACTTGTTTTCTGGACTCCTGAAACAGCTGAGCCTTTCTGAACCACTGTGCTTCCAGTATCTCATGTTGTACCTTGGCTGTGTTCGTCTTCAGAGTACAGCAAAAGCTGTGTCTTGCCCTCTGCTGCTTCTGTGTCCAGTCTGTCGGTTTACAGGATATTCAATTAGCCCTTTTTCCCCTTTTGCTGTTCAGCTCATACACGGTTGATGAGAATTGCAAGAAAACATGTATTTTAAAAGCAGATATACCAGCTGAGATGGAAGAACTGCACAAATGAATTAATTGAATCTTGAAAAGGTATACGCACTTCCACTTCATTTGGACATTTGCATTAAGCTTAAGTGTCTTTTTTTATGGTTTACCCTGAATTTTAGAAGTATGGAATCCAGTGAACCTCAGTTTCCAATAGGAAAAGCAATAAGAAGCTTTCATTCACTTCCTCCCTTCAGAGGAAACCCAATTTCATGTCCTTTCTGCAATGAGCTCTCTCCAAAATGTGGCTCTTTGAGCCGTGCTGCTGCAGGACAGATGTAAGACAGAAGAGATCAGCTTGGCTCTTCCTCATCAGTATTTTGTTGTTGCTGTCTTAATGGTTTGAACCTGTACAAGAAATGTTTTTGCCAACTTGTGTCTTTGTGTTGCTTTTCTCCATGGCACACATTCTGAGGAGGTAATGAGTGAAACGTGAGGTTTCTTATTCTGGCTTCAAGTCTCCTCAAATGAATAGTCTTGTTTTATTTAGTTATTGAATGAGTGGCTTCTGAGTGATGAGCTTGAGAAGGCATTGAGCTTAAAGTTGATTCCAAAGTAATGTGCCAATGAATACCATCTTCATCTCTGAAATAAGATGCTCCTAATTGAGAATCAGTTCTCTTGGATCAGCTTTCTGGGTTGGTTGCCCTTTAGCCCCTGCTATCCCCAAAAGGGGAGAGAAGGAGTCGGGAATTCTCCCTGCCACGAGCCAAAGGCAGGATTGGAAATAAGAGAAGCAAGTTCTGACAGAGCTCCCAAGGCTGTGTGCAGCATCTAAAACTCCTCGGAGACCTCAAGTAATGGTGCAGGTGTTTGTTGGCTTTGGTTCCTTGTTGGTTTTCTGTGGAAGAAAAGCTGTTATTCAAGAGTTTGAAGATAAGTGGATGTGGGTTTCGGTGGTCATGGCTGCCATTATAAATGCATAGCCCTTATGTTGAAGCACTGTGACTCTGTAGCTCACTGTAGGAAGTGTATGTTTTCGCTAATGCTTGGCTTCTAGCTATGAAATACATACTAACCATCAGACTGCATGTAAAACAAATGGGTTGCTCGCAGTGTAGCCTCCAGATGAGTTAGGAATCCTGTCACTGCTCTGTGCTCAGCTCCTGATGATATTCTGGTCTGGTTTCTTCATCACTTGAAATGGTCAAGCGATGGATCAAATTGGATCAAATCCTCTCGTAATCCTTGGGTCAATCTTTGCACTCCAGCGGGTGAAACTGGAGCCAAGACCTCGCTGAGTGTATTGGTTGCTTAGTAGGAAGCAGACAAGTGAGTTTGTTTCATGATCTCACCTGATGATTCAACGCTACATCTGAGGATGTGCTTCCAGAACAAACGTAAGAGCTGTTTAAATGCAAAAATCCCTGATTTGACTTATTTTTCTGTTTGTAGGAAGAGTGACAGCACTCCACATACTGCCAAATATACGAGCTGTAAAGCATGAATGACTCTTTGTGAGGGTGGGAGGGAGTTTGCAGTTGGATGTGCCTATCAGGAACGAAAACGAGCGTTCTTATTCGCCTACAGAACCTTAACGTACCTCACACTGTGTGTTATGCTATCGGCTACCATATCCTACCATACCATAGTAGGATAACAAAGATCAGAATTGTCTGCTGTTTTGTTCTGGGTCATTGTCTCCTCTGTGTATGTAAAATGGACTTGGAGGCTCTTCCTGCAGCACACGTCGCTGTCTGTCGGCGGGGAGCACTCCTTCCTTACAGAAGACTGTCCAATGTTAGCTCTGCTCACTGAGTCTCTAATGCCTTTCTCAATAGCTTCTGCAGTTGAGGTGGTGTAAATGTTGTCTCTTATGTTCTGAAGTGTTTTAAGTGTTCGTTTTTCTTCAGAGATGGGTGCAATTTAAGGCTGTGTCTGTCTGAAATTGTTGCGATTTAGATCTTGTATCTGCTGCTTTCTCGTTTGCCAAAGTCGGTTCTGTATATCTGATGGATTAAAATGTGCCTTTGAATCAGAGTTTTATAGCTTTTCTAATGCCTTTAAGAAGGAAAGAAAGAAAGACCTTTGGTATAATCCCAAAGGAGCTGTAATGGACCTG
This sequence comes from Pavo muticus, assembly GCA_016647715.1. Lineage (NCBI taxonomy): Eukaryota > Metazoa > Chordata > Aves > Galliformes > Phasianidae > Pavo > Pavo muticus. The sequence goes on from JACDJE010000053.1 coordinate 1,343,780, forward strand.
TTGCAATGGGGAAGTGAAGGTTTCCCTAGCAGGGGCATCCCCTGTGCTTGTATTTATTGGCCTGCTGACAGAAGGAAATTAACCAAAACCTGCTGAGAATCTGTGTGCCATCTTAGGGAAGTCTGATATTATTATTATTATTATTATTTTTACTTTGAGTCTTGATGTCCAGAGAATTCTGTTGCTTTTCAGAATAGAAAGGGCTCCATTTAATTTAGCTGAGCTAAATGAGGGCAGGTTTTGGCTTTGTGGGTCTGCTGCCGATGTGCAGGCAGCTTCTATGTGCCCTTTCTCCCAGAAGGAACAAGTCACCTGGCATCACGTGGCTGAGCCATTGGCTGGGGTAGGTTGGCACTGCTATTGGGAGCAGGTTGTTTCAACAGCACAGAGTTAGTTAGGCTTTCATTGGGCTCTTTGGGACACCCCCAGCAGTTGTTTTTGAGCATTCCTAAGTCTCTAGTTACTAAAAGGGGGTTCTGGCTGTGCAGCAGTGCCTGCTGTTCATGGCCTCTCCCATAGCTGGTGCCTAGTTTGCCAATTGCTTGTAAATACTGTGAAAATATACTGAGAATTGAGAGTGTTGCTCATTAGCTGGCTTGTGTGTGGCATTTCCAATCTCTCTCAATATACTGAAATAGACTGAAAGCTTGAGTGAAACGATTGTAAAAAATTTGGCTTTATTTTTATATTGTCATGAATGTAAAGACGAGTGATGGCTTGTATACTACAAATAAAGATATTACTTGGCAGTGAGTGTTTGTCTTTCATTTGTCGCGTGGCGGATGGCTGCGTTCTGTTCTCCTAGAGGATAACGTGAGTTGGGTACATGAAAGGTCAGGTGTGAGGTTCATGCTCCTAACGTACTTTGTTTCTGCACAGAAATGTGCTGTCAGCTGCCTCAAGGTGGAACCTGTCAGGGGAAAGGCTAGAGAAGTAACTAGTGTGCTTTGTTTTGTAATTCACGGTTGTGATTAGCTGCTATAGTGGGGCGCTTCAACTTGGTGCTAGCAGAGAGGCTGGCTGCGATGAAAGCATCGTGCTGCTGCCATCTGCTGGCGTGTCAGGGGCTGGAAGGTGTCCACGTTACCAACATCAGCATTAGGGCTCACTGCTGAGCGTGGGGTGTGTGGTGTGCAAGGAGAGCTGGGGCTGAAATGAGACTCAGAGCGACTGGATGTCGTCCAGCAGGGAACCACGTCGTCTGCCTACCTGAGACAGAGCCTGATCCCAAGTAGCACACAATTTTATTCAAAAGAAGAAGCTGTGAGTAAATAACAGGTTAAGGCAAACAAATAGCACGTGGGATACAGCGGGCAGGAGGGAGGCTGGCTGTGCTGCTGTGCGTGAGCCCTGCCTTGCTCGAGGTGAAGGACCTCAGCTGGGCGTTAGAGCAGATGCTCCGCTTTCCCCTTAAGCATCCCATGGTGCTGAGTGTCCTCCTGTGCTGCAGGATGGTCGGTCAGAGGTGTAACTTCGGCTCAGAGGACAGGAGAGCACGCAGGATGTTTGTGAAGCAAGGTCGTGCTTCTGCTGGTGTTTGTTTGTAAGGACTCTGGGGCTGGGGGGGAATGAAGTTTTCCATTATTGTTGCTTTTCCCCCTACATCATAACCGATTTCAAATGGTGCTAGACAGAAACTGAGACTCTGAACACCAAGAGAAATCGGTCAGCCTGTGTAAGAGACATTTTTCTGGCTCAGAGAAGATCCTCTTGCAGATGACAGCTATGCATTCTTTAAAGCAGGCTATTCAGTGGTCTATTGAGCGCTTCATCCGCAGCGATCGCCCTTTCTGTGTGTGTAAACGTGTCTGACAGCAGCGAGGTCAGGCAAAAGTAGTTTAGTTTGGCTTCGATTTCGTGGTTTGGATGCTAAAGCATCAACGTCTAGCAAAACATGACTGGAAGGGAGCAGCAGTGAGCTCCAAAGAAAGTAATTTTAGGAGAAGGAGTGGATTCTGTGTGCGTCAGCGTGATTGCATCGCTATTATTGAAGGCACGTGTGGGTTTGTTGACTGTTGAGATCAAACTGTCAGGGGGAGCTTCTGTGTTTGCAGAACAAGTCCCTGGAATGGTAATGCTACAATGAGAAGATCCCCAAGCACACAGGGAAAGTACATTTGCTCCAAGTCAGTAAATTAAACGCTAGCTTCCTAGTGACTGGATAGGAGAGGAAATGTACTCTTTGCCTGTCGGGTGTAAGAAGCACCGTGCTGGTTTCCATGCAACTTTGGGATGACTTTACTCTGAACAACTTGAACTCAGCAGCCATTGTTTATTAAGAAGAAATACATTGGAAGGAAGATTTTCCTGTTGTGGCCCTAACTTCCAGAGGGTGCATACAGTGGTTGTAGGGTGTCTAGGAATCAGGTGACGTTACAGAACGGATGGTTGGCAGAGAAATAATGATGGGGAGAAGCGCTGGTTTAAGGAGGATAGGCTGTCGGTGAAGTTAGCAGCTGCTTGATCTCCTCCCACGCTGTAATTCTTGCTCCTAGAACACTGATTTCAAATGGTGCTAGATACAAAGTGGGAAAATCTAAGCCACCATGTGAAACCAGCTTCCAGAGGAAGACAGATCTTGCACGTGGCTGCAGGCTGAGAGGGAAAGTCCTTCATCTCCACCGTACCTGGAGAAAGATTAATTTATTTGGTGTTATTAGAAAGCGAGATGGTGACCATCGGGTTAGCTGTTATTGACATGTGTTTTGGAGCAGCTCATGGGCAGCTGAGGCTCCTGTAGGAGAAATGAGATGTAGAAGCCCACTGCCCAGCAGGGACTGCTGTTTCCTTTGCTCGCCAGGTAGAGTAGCGAAGCTCTTAGCAGCAGGTGGTGAAAACCATCTGAGTTCAGTGGTGCTGGTTTTGGAGGAGGGGAAAGGAAGAAGTTTGTGCCATCCAGAAGCAACCTACCATCCCATTCAGATACAGTCAGTCTATATCCCCTGCCCTAGGGCAGTGTTGTGGCTTTCCATCACTGACTGATCTCGGTGTCAACACAGGACAGGTGGACATACAGCAGTTGGGTGCCCTTGGTGACAGGGGAGGGAAACGTGACTGTCATGATGGGATATGATCAGCTCTCTCACATGGCTTGTAAATAGAGTGCCCCTGTAAAGCAGGCAGGGCTTTGTGAGAAGACTGAAATCCTGTCAGCAAAAAGGAACTTTTAATGAGAATAAATTACGTGGAAATGCCTTTGAGTTGTGGGCCAGAATGAAACCTAAAAAGGGAGCGTTTGAAAATATAACTGTAAATGGTTCAGCAGAACTGGTGGGGAGGTGGGAGAGCGTGGAAATGAGCGGCTGGCGGCTATTGGGAAGGGAAGGGGTGTGAACAGCACCGTGGTGCAGCCGTGGTTACCCTGTAGCAAACGTGTGGGAAGACATGGCTGGCTGCAGGCCTGCCAACCACTACACAGGTGTAATTTGCCAGCTGTCAGGCCCTGGTCACTGTCTCTAACCTGTGCTCCAGCAGGAGCTGGTGTGAGGTGGATTCGAGGTCAGCAGAAGCAGAGTTGCAGGTTTTACTTATTGATACCCCAGGGTTTTGGCAACTCTTAGCATCAGTTTTGTAACCACACCAAGAATCTGCTTCAGTGTCTGCATTTTTCTAATGCACACCCACAGATAGCAGAGGAAAGCTCAAGGAAAAAAGCACGTCCTTCCAAGAAAGGGGGGTGGAGGAAGGGGAAGGAGCTGTACTAGATTACAGTCTGGATATTTGCTGTAGTTTCTAAATCCATTAACTGGGGCAGCAGGGTGAGAGAAAAGTGGAAAGCAGGTTCCCTCCCCAGTGTCCATCTTGCCGGCACAGTTATTTATGAGGCATCCTATATTATCAGCATCAAGGTTTACTACTGAGAAGCTGGGCTGTGAGGTGCTGCTGCCAGGGGTCGGCTGTGGCACCACGAGGACCATGCAGCACCCTTTGGGCACAGGCTCAAAGCGAGGCTCACTTTGTGGTTGGTTTTGGTTTTTTTCCTCAATACTGAGCACATGCCTTAACGGGAGGAAGGAAGTTTAGTAAGGTGGTTAAAAGTTGCTGGGAATGTCACTGATGTTTGTGCTGCTGTAAGTGAGAGCATCCCTGGAGATGTGAGGTGTGGGGAGATGGCGAGTGCATCTGACCCCTTCCCCTCTGCCTCTCCCATAGCAGCCAGACCTTGCAGAAATAGCATGCAGCAGTTAAAGACCAGTGGCTCAGTCATTATTTAAATATATAGCTTGATTAAAAACAAATTTCCTTTCAACATGATTAGGATGATGCTGTCCCTCCTGCAGGTTGCCTGCAGATCTCCCTGGGCCTTACTGAGCTCCCCTGCCCTGCGTGCAGCTGGGAGGTGTCAGCCCTTGCTGCTGAGCTGCAGGTACAGCTTACAGGCAGGATCCATCTGTGACACTGTGTTCTCTTCTTTCCAAACCCAACAGCGTGCTGGGGCAGGCAGTGTGCGGGAGGAAGGAGAAAGAGAGCAGCTCAGGACCATGTGACATGCACAGTGTGCATGTATGCAAAACCAGTGCTTGTCTCAAGCATTTGCTGGGTGTGTGTTGGATGTGTGTGTATGGGGACACGTGCAGAGACAAGCAAATGCAATCAGCTAGAGTTGGCTTTGTCAAAGTATTCCAGAGTTTTTGTAAGTAATAGCACAGAAAGTACAATGTTCTTGTTCTCTTTTTTCCTCCTTTTCTGACATATTTTAGCAGCATTGTGCTGTAGCTTCCTTCAGAGGAACCTCTCTAAGCCTTTCAGGACTCCATGCTGCTTTATATCCTCCAGACGAGACAAGGCAAAAAAGGGAAGAAATCCCTGCCTGCCCCATGAAAGGGAACCTCCTCCCTAGCCAAGGACCTTTAATGTAGTCTGCGGGAACATGGCAAGTCAAAGTGTTGCAGACCTGATTTCTCACAAGTGCTTATATATAAGGGCAGTTTCTGGGGATTCTGCAGTCAGCATCTTCCCCCCCCCATTTTGAAATGCCAGAATTAAATTCTTGGCTCATCGATTTCTGGGCTCCCCTGCAGGAAATATTCCTGCTCTGCATGCAGAGCTGAGGCAGAGAGGCACCCCTCAGTCAAGGGATGAGTCAGACCAGGCCGGGTGCAGGACAGAGGGGTGTGACAGTGCAAGTGGTGACCTGTAAGGGAAATTGAAATGAGTGAACTCCTAAGGTTTCAAAAGAAGCTTCCTCAGCTCAGGGGAGCGTGTAACTGCATCTGTTTGTTGTGCAGCTCTGTTACTGTGTGGAGTTGCGTAGGTCAGGTATGGACAAATGTGCCCTAACTTGCAGTCTGGGCTAATCATTAGTGTGTGATGCCTCCTGCAGCTGCAGCGCTGACTGAGGCCAGGTGCAGGCAGGTAGGTGCTGCATTGCTTCGTGGGTTTGATGCTTGTGACTAGAAGACAGCCCTAGAGATGCTGCTGCTATTCGGGGCAGCACAAACATGCACCTCCCTCGTGAGCTCAGAGCATAATGGAGACTTTATCCTTCATTAGGACCAGAATAAAAACTTCAGGTCACATTCATGAATGAACAGTTTGTTCCTTTAGTCCCACTCTTGCAGCCTAAGAGCTGCAATGTAAATAGTAATGTGAAAGACAGGCACTCTGAGTCTACAAACTCATGCTGTCTGTGCCCCGCCACCAAAAAGAGGGAGCTGGAACATTGCTGTATGGCATGCTGTGGTGTTCAGTCTGTAGGACTTCTAGTCCCACACAGCCTATTGGAGCAATGGGACAGCTGGGTCTGCTTGACATCTGGGTCACTGATTAGTTTTAACATACAGTGGAGCCAGAAAACAATCTTTTGGGGGATTATTTAGGGCATGCCATGTGATATGCAGCATTTTTGATGGCTGGAATTGGGTTTGCGATCAGGTCAGAGTTGCATCTTTGCCTTTCCCCATTGCAGGGTGGCTTCACCGGAGCACGTCTGTGTGTGGTTATTGCTTGGTGCTTAGAGTGAGTTTTGGACTTTGTTCCTGAACTGTGCTGAGCCCTGGCCTGGCAGTCAGCATAGGCACTGTGTTGGTGGTCTGGATGCAGCTAACCTTGTCTTGAGGGCTAAATAACACTAGAATCAGCTGATGTGATGGGCTGTAGCAACCCTCGTGTAGTGGTTCTGTATTTTCTGTGCTTGCATCTAACAAAAGAGGCTTGAAAAATGTCTTAGATGTAGGAGATGGTTCTTAATAGTGCAATACTAGGAACATAACTGTGATTTATTTGCAAGACCTGCTTGGTTTTTTTTGTCTTTTTTTAATCCCAAAACTTTGTGTCAGACTGTTAAGTGAAAGATAGCACTTATTTGCTGTTCTCCTGGTTTACTTCTCCCAAAGCTATTCTGAGCTGAAGGGAACATTAGCATGGTGATGACTGTAGGAGTGCAAGCCAGTAGGGTTACAGTTCCTAATCTTCTGCTTCCCATCTGCTAATCTGAAACTGTTTTGACCTGTGTGCAGTCATACAGTTCTCTTCCCCCTTTACTGCCATGAGAGTTCCTATGCAAAGCCACAGCCTGCTTGGAGGGCACAGGAAGTACTGAGCTGCTGAATCCTATTGAGGATTTCAGATGACTCAAATTCACACGGGGGAGAAAAGCCTTGCAGTTGCGTGACCTCGGTCATGGAGAAGCAGTAGGAAGGTGTAACAGTTCAAACTCATCAAATGGAGCCATGCACAGCTTGTTTGGGCAGCGTGTCACACAGCCAACCACAGCAAAAAAAAGTCTCTGCTAAAGCAGCTGAAACCAGAAGAGTAATTTGCTGTTCCTAACTTCTGTACCCAAGCATCACCTTAGAATATACAGAGTTATTGCAGGTCTGGAAAGAAGTCACAGGGAGATGACTGTGATCTGTGCAGCCGATTCAGGAACGCGGTGTTTCTCTAGCACTACAGCTCCAGCTCCTTTAGGTAATGTCAAGAAGGGAAGTCCCATTTTTCTTTGTCATTGAGGAGACAAAATAATGTCTTGTACAAGTGATGAACATTAGGAACAGCTGCTGCCACTTTTTAACTGAAGTATGGCCTGCCCTTAAGCCAGATGTGCACTCTGCCATATTCTAACACCGTTCACAGTAGAAGGACCTGGCAAAAAAGCTGGAGGAGATCCCTGACCCAGCTCCCCCAAGCACGTGAGCTGTTTGCTTTTTGCCTATTCCCAACTTTCTCCTCATCCTTTCTATCACAGAAACATCCCTGTGTTTGAGAGCTGCTGCTCTCTGTGTCAGAGCTGCAGAACCAAATGCAGAGCAGTGTGCTGCTGGTGGACACGTAGTGTGCACCATTTGCACTGGATAAGGATTGTTTGTGTCGGGAGCTGAAGAGATGTGCTTAACTCAGAAATAGCTCTCTTCCTTGGAAAGCTTAAGGTCTGAATCACACTGTGTTGGCTCAGTTTTTAGCAGACAAGCTATCACATATGCCTCCCTGTAGGCGAAGAGTCGTCACTGGCATCAGGATTAGCAGCCAGGTTCTTTTCCTTTAGAAACTGGAGAGTAATGCTGCAGGCTAAGGCAGGCTTGAAGCATGGTCAGAGCAAGAAGTGGCCCAAGGCAGGATTGCTGGAGGTGGGCTTGTGGAACTGCAGGCAGGAAGGATCTGCTTGTGGCTGTGCTTGGCCTGGGCTGGCTCTGCTGGACCCCCGCATTCCTCTGTTTAAAAGGAGCCAACCGAACTTTGTTACTGCGAAGCTGGGGACAATATAAGTTATTTTGCTTAAGATCCTTGAGGCATTAAGTACTCGGTGCTGCTTATGAAGCTGAGAAGGGTAGAGCCGGGCATAAAGCATCCCCAGTTGATGTTGCCCTGAGTAGCCCACTGAAAATACCACTGACGTGGGCAGATAGAAACGCCTCAGAACAAGGTGGGAATCTGGCAGGGGATGAGGCAGCCTTAGGGCTGAGGTACCTGAAACTGAAAGCACGAGAGGTAGCAGCAGTGTGACAGAGACTGCTGCGGAGTCCACCTCCTAATGGCTACAGGAACAGAAATGCAAATACAGCGGCAGTTTTTTTTCCCCTTTGGAACAGAGTGTAAGTTGATGCCTCATCCTTCAAAATACGCCACTCCTGCATCCCAGCAGTCCGAAGGAAAGAAGAGGAGAGAACCAGCACAAAGTTTTTAGGCGAGTTTTTGTAGTTTGCTTGAGAAACAAATGACAGATCTGGATTTTAATACCCTGCTGAGATCTGGCGTGTTTTGCACCTACGCTTTTGGACTCAGTTGTCCCCCTACTGCAGTAGCCTCACCTTAATTTTCATGGCTCGCCACCAGGTTCAGGGCTCAAGCACTGCAACTGTTGCAAGAAATGTGGATTGGGAGTTCCAGGACCCGACAGTGAGTCAGGAGTGACCTTGCAGCGGGCAGCTATTGTACCTCTCGGAGCTGTGCCAGTATCAACGGCGCTCGCATCTCAGAGCCCTGCTGAAACCATTTTGTGAGGTTCCCACGTTGGCCATTTCTGCTGCCTACTTTGCACCGCTGTGGGTGGGTCAGAACAGGGCAGGGTGTTCCCTTCTTATGCCATAACAAGAGCACGGTCCCAGCCCTAGGTCTCAAATATCTGCCTCTCTACAGGTATACGGAGAATATGGGTGACTTGGACCTCTCTTGCACGCGACTCTATCTGTAGCACTGGTGACAATGGACGCTTAACTGATGCAGCTTTAATCTCAACCTTTACCCCCCTGCCACACCCATATTAATCTGCAAGAAAACGTCCTTATAAAAAATACAGGGTGGCAGTGAATTTTCTCGATAGGTCTGGAAGCGATTTGTAAGAGCAGTGAGGAAGGAATACTTGGCATCTGGACGTTCTAATGAGTTTTCCCAAATAAGAAAAGCATTTCCTCATAGACTGTAAGCTTCTCACAGCATCAGTAAAGCTCCTGACACAGAGCCTGACGCTGTATTTGTATGACATGGAAATTAACAGCAGCAGCAGCACTGCAGGCTCGGAGCCTACTCTGTGAGCAACAAAATGGCTAGGGGTGCTGTTGTGTTCATCTGAATTCCTTCACCGTTTGTGGGTGGTAAAATCAGTGGGTGCCAGTATCCCTGCCATGTCAGGTATGGTTGCGAACTTGAACGCTGCTGTTAAATTAATGCTTCTAATGTTATTCTGGCTTGTGCCCTCATCAGCTCAACCCTACCGAGCAGAGACAGCAACCAACAGCAAAATCGGACTGCGTCACAGATGTAACATGACCATCGGCAAAACAAGTGCAGGAAGATATCATGGCTGTCTCATCGTTCACAGCCTTCTTTCAGGATCACAGAAGAATGAGCTGGTAATGCTTTTACGTTTCTGTCACGAGCGTTTGCAGTTCTTAACTGTACCAAATTTTGCAGGCTTTGAACAGTCTAAACTCGAAAGAAAATGGCACGTATTTTGCCAGCAGACCCAATGCACTGCTGAACGCTGCGTCACAATGCCGCACTAAGGCTGAGCGCGTAACAACCCCTGCTTTACAAAGGAGGGACACCAAAATATGGGGAAATACATCAGTTTACCCAAGGGTCAGAGGGGGAAAGGGTTGGTAGCTTTAGCAAGACCTTCCGAGGCAATACGCAGGAAACCATTGTGGAGCAGTTAGCCTTGTACAGCTAATGTATAGCATTCAGTATAGCATTCACATGCACAAAATCACTACTGTCCTACAGAAATATGCCATGTCCCCTTCTTAGCCTTGTTTCTCGCAAGTCTCTCAGATTCACCTGCTGATAGTAACCTCAATTCCTGACTAATGACATTTACAGACTAAGTTTAACATTGAACTAACTCCTCTCTCTCTGTCTACTTTTCCTGCCTGCACTTAGTCACAAACTATCGTTGTGGCCAAAAGATGGGAGCAAAAATAAATGCATCCCTACATCGAACGCAGCTACTCAAGAGCATGAATCCCTTTAGTATATTGGCAGCCAGTTGCAACTCCTTCCGAAGGACAGAGAAATGCCATTAAGATGCGCTACCTTTGCAAATTAATGGGGTCCTCCATCCCACTGCTGTGATGGGGGAAAAGCATGAAGGGTTCTCCCTTCGGACGGGCTTAACCCACTGTTCTCCCACATAAAAAAAGAATCATTTCATAATCCAGCTCCTGGCTGGACAGCGTTCCCTCCGCGGCTGCCTTGCACTGTTCCCACAGATGTGTGTATTTATGCCTGTCCATCTTGCTGCAGGGACCACCATTGCTGCTGCTATTCCAGTTGCTCCCCTGCTCTGCGGAACTGGCGCTGCAGGAGGCAAGGATGCTCCAGCCAGCGAGGGCTCCGTGAGTCAGGAGGGGCTACGATGACTGCAGCAGGAGCTGAACCCCCCCTGGAATCCAGCAGGAAAGGAGGGGGAGGCAAGGAAGGTAGAGATGGGGAAGAGGAACAAACTGGGGAGTGGCACCTACTGTCTGTTTGCTTCTTCCCTCCCTGCTCCTGCCACCGCACTGCTGTTGGAAATGGCGTCCGCCCCTCCGGGTTACTGCGCAAAGAAATGGCTGGGCGTAAAACCGCAGCGCTCGCGGCCTATATCAACCAGCAGCCCCAGCCTGGGCAGATGCAGTGTGCCAGCACAGCCCCTGCCCTCAGCCTGACAACCAGAGGACAGGCACTGCTGTGACCGCAGCAGTGCAGTGCTCAAGCTGGATCTAAACCCAGCGGTTGTTGCTAAACAACCAGTCCTGACGGTTGGTATGCCAGTGAGTGACGAATATAGATTAAATGCTTATGCTACCACATCCTTAAACTTGTTTAAGCCTTGGTGAGATGAAGGGCTATGGGATAATGTGCCCTGCTGTACGAGAAAGCAAAGTTACTGCTCCGTGCTGGGTGACTTCCACAGCCAGAAGGACCGAGCTCAGAGCCAGCTGTGTCCTCAGAACTTCCCGGCACATCTTCACTGTTGGGCACTTAAGAAGAGAGGTGAAAAAACAGCAAAGTAACTGGTGCAGGGAATGAAGCATTCTCCTCTTGGCATCTCCTTGGCCGCTCTGGCACAGCCGCCTGCCCGCACTCAGTCCGTCCTTCCCTCCCTGCCCTGTCCTCCTTCCTGCCCACGTCCTAACTCTGCCCTTCCTTCTGCATCATTTCCAGGTGCCCCGAGCAGCTAGCGGCGCTGCTCGCGCTTAACCACCGCCTAAGGAAGAGGAAAAGAAGGAAGGAAAGGAAGAAATAAAAGCCCCGAAGCCAAGCGCTTTCCGTGGTGGAGCTTGGCAGCTCTGACACGTCATCGTGACAACGGCACAGCAAAGCGAAACCTTCCCGGCGCCGGCGCGGGGCAGGCAGGAGGCGGGGACCGAACCCGGGGACCGAATCCGGGGCAGCAGGCAGTCCGCACCGCGCGGCCGGGCCGGCCCGGGAGCCCCCCGGCACTTTGAGACGAGCGCAGGCAACATTCGGATTTGACACCAGGCCCTCGGCCAATCCGAGAGGGCTTTTCACCTGCCATCGCCTCCTCCGCCAATCAGACGGCGTGTTTGGGCCGAGAGCCCTCCCCGGCCAATCGGGAGCCGGCTGAGCCACTTAGTTAATGATGCAGCAGTACAGGGAAGACTATCACATGTGAGCTGGAAGGCTGCCAACATGGAGACACGGAGAGAGCAAGGTAAACAACTTTCCAACGCCAAAATGATGACATTTAATCCCTAAATGCTAGCTTCCCGTCTCGACTCATCCTTAACCCCTTTCAGCTGGTGTGGAAGCGTCTGGAAGGCACTGTGTACCTGTCCCCAGTGCTTTTAAAAACTGGCCGACGTGCCCTGCAATGATCACTGCGTCACCGTTTGCCACTTTCCGAACTACGCAGTGACAAAGCCCTGAGCCCGGCTCGCAGGGTGGCTGTTAACCCCTGCACCCAGCCCTGCCTCCACGCCAGCCCTCGGGGGGACGGCAGGGAATAAAAAGCCCGAGCAAAACACGAAAACAGCAGTCTGCAAAGTTGTCATCTCTCCCCCACGACTGCTGCCCTCCTCTGCATTACAGCAATGCCGGCAAGAGTGGCATTCGTACAACCTGTGCCGACGTTCCATTGAGAAAACAGCTCTGACGCAGAGCAGAGCAATCATACCCAGCCGAAATAATAATGAAGGCACTTGGGGAGCTGAACTTAGGGACGATGGGGGAAGGGGACGCCCTGCAAAGCATTACAAAACGTAGATGCAGCTCCAGCCCCATACTGATCAAAGGGTACGTACGTGGGAAAGACGAACCGGACCGAGGAGCTCTGCCCGTGCACCAGCTGCGCAGCGTTCAGCCCTCCGCTTGCCGTGTAGCGCCGCAGAATAGAAGGTTCCAGAAATTTCCTTTCCGTTAACCCTTTCGGTGTCTGCCCACTCTCCCTCCCCGCGGGATTAAGTGCGCCGGGTCTCCAGCATCGTCAACGGGCGAAGCCTCCTACACCAACCGAGCCCAGATAAGTTCTCTAAATGACACCGTCTGGTGACAGGAGCTCCGTCCCTGGTGTTGGTATTACTTCTCTTTCTTGAGCCCTCTCTCCCTCTCCGGCTGCTTCTCTCCCCTCTTGCTGCAGCAGGGCTGTTGCTGGTAGACCTATCGACGGAGCTTGCTCTCTCGCTCTCTCGCTGAGCTCTGTGACGCAGCTCTAAATTCTCCAGCCTGCTCCCTGTGTTATAACAGCGGAACTGCAGCCTTCCAGGGAGCCCATGCCAGCAGTGCCAGGGCCAGGCACACCGAGGGAGCCTCGCTCCTGGACACTGCACCTTTTTTGGGTGATTATTATGTTCCTCACCTGTGCTTCTTGTGCTGCCTTCCGAGCCTCAGCCTCGCATCTCCCACTCTGCTTCTGAGTCATGCTTGCTGGGTTAACTCTTTTAGGATTGGTAGTCAGCAACACAAATCTCGAACGAGTGCAGCTGAAACCACGGCCAACTTTGTGGTGGTTTCTGCTTTAAAAAACCAAAGCAAATCTTCTTGGCTCTAAGAAACAAAAACACACACACACACACGTTCCAGTAGAGAGTTAGTGCTTCTCAATTAACTGTTTCGGTGTCAGGAACTACTGCCTGATGTCCAGAAATAAAGGGATCTGGGCCTACATCCCGCAAATACTCAGCCAGCATTACCTTGTAGCACAAAGCAACTTAAAAGGAACCACTCACAGGAATGGATGCAGGACTTCTGGATGTAGAAGCACGAAAACACTGCTGGATCCACGTGATCCTGTTACGCTGGTTGCAAGACATTGATCTGACTGTGGTTCATCCACTGAGCAGATGCATTGTGTAGGACAAGGTACTGAAAGTGCTAGAAAGCTATAGGCTCTACTTAATCTGAGCAGTATTAATAAGTGTTACCGCACACAAAGATTCAGAATGCTCAGTGTAGGCAGGGGAACTAATAGCTGCATTCCGGGAGTCTCCAGAATCCAATCATCTCTGTCAAAAAGGTTCACCAGCAGCTGCATATTGCAGCACAGCAGGCACAGCCAGGCAAGCAAAGCGCTGCTACTGAACGGCTCTCCTCGCCCGTAGCCCTCTGCCTTGGGTTAGCTCCAGTGCAGTCAACTTCAGCACCAGGCAGAGGAAGCGCTGCTCCCGTCTCAGAGCCTCGAAACCGGAAAATGTGGAGGAGGATCAGTGGTAGATGGAGCATCTGGGAATCAAAGCGGAGCTAATGGAAAGCCAGCCCTGCATGAGGGAGTTCATGCGTCAGACTGCATGTACAACAGAGCCAGCAGCCCGTTTGAAAACCTCGGAATCAGGAGAGAGCGCTGCGCAGAGGCATCTGCCATTTTAGTGCTGAACTCTGGAGCTGGCTGTGAGCTTTGGGCTTTTCACTACAACCAGAGCTGAAGTAGCCACTATTTTTTTCTCTTTGCAGCGTCTGAAGAGCCTGAGCTATTTTGGGATTTGTCTGTACTACACTGAAAATGACACCTGTTACACACAGACATAAATGAGAAGAATTGTAAGCTCCTGGTTTCTCAGATACAATTCTACCACAGAACAGTGATAGGAGCTGGGGATGTGGGAGGGCAGCACGGGCTCTCAGCGTGGGGTGAAGAGCTGACCTTTGTGAACTGAGTAGCCAGACAGCAGTACAGGGAGTGCACAAGGCGCGTTGTAACTGATGCAGACTTCCCTGTGACCAAGAGCAGTAATGCTTGATCAACAAAATGCGGCAGGATGGGGTTTCTTACACGGCCAAACCCATGGGACTTCAAGCCTTACAGATATGCTCTGTGGCCAAAGCTGCAAGCGTTAACTGTTTCAGTTAATTGCAAGAGTGCTTCGGCTACTTAAATGAGTCACTCAGCAGCGATGCTCTGAAGTAGGCCAGCGTTTTGTGCAAGGTTACGAAGTCAGTTTCCGTTACCCCTGAGTTATCTCAGAAGCTCAACCACCACACAGAGGCAGAGCGGATTTCCATGTTCCCCATTGCTGTGTCTGCCTGCAGCCGATCTGCAGTGCCCCAGGGAGGTGCCAGCAGCATGCAGAGCACCCCACAGCCCCCAGGCGCTGAGCGTGGCAGTGGGATGGACGGAGCCTGAGAAGTGGGAAAGCTGATGGGCATGCTTGGCTCCCAGTGACAGTGGAATATTAAGAAAGTAAAACAGAGCTTTGGTTTATTTCATATTATATGCTTTTGGTTGCTTTCAAGGGAAAGGAAGTGTTTATTTAATGGGTTGCTTTAGTTTGAAAATGACCAGCCGTGGGACGTTTCTATCTTTACCTGATCATAAAGTATTTACTCTGTGGAGGCACTTCAGCTCCCAAGAAGGATCAAAGCCGTGTGCCCTGCGAAGCACTCAGGTATGCAACTAAAAACACACAGAGTGATGGAAGGCTTGGTTGGGATATGGCATTGTCTGTAAGCTGGAGTAAGCAAGTAGCTGAAATGAAAGCTATGATTCCATGGTAGAAATCAATGCTACTGTTTGAAGCGGAGCCTGTGGACATACGTGGTACCACCTTATTATTTTTTTAATCATCAGAATTTTGGTTTTGTAAGGACTGAGGAAGCAATGTCCAGTGCTAGAAAGAGAGCTTGGCAGCTGGGGAGAGCCCACAGCAGCAGTGGGAGGCAGCCAGAGGGGTCTGTCTGTGTATGTTGTAATGGCTGCGTCCATTCTAAAGTGGGACAGGTGTTTGGGAAAGGACTGGAAAGCAATTCATCAGCGAGCAGAAGCGTGCTGTTGCTTGTATGCCAACAGAACGTAGAGCTGCATCCTCAGTTCTCTGGCATCTTCTGTGTTATTTTCTGCTGTCATGCTACAATGGCCTTAATAGCAATAACATATGGAGAGTGAAGTTATGAAAATCTAACACTTGCAAATGTCATCCAATGCCTTGTGGTGGTGTGGGTGATAAAATAACCTTGGCTGTACCCGGAGAAAGGTCCTTGGTCTTTTTAATGATGAGCAGATCCCCAGTGGTGCTGCGCAGTGCTTTAACTTCCCTCTGGTGAGGGCTTGGCTCGGGTTCCACTTTAAATGCCATCAGCCACACCTTCCTCCCAACTGCAGGAAGCTGCGATTGTTAAAATCAGGGCATGTTCCTGTTTAACTAAAAGGCTGAGATCAAATAAGCAAAAGGCCTCAGCAATGCCAAACAAATTCCTGACCAAGACTCAGCAAGTCCGTGCAGCTGTAAATGTGTGTAGTGCCCGACCTCAGCATCCACGTGAGTGAAGTCTCAACACGTCGCCCTGGGAGCAGGCGGTCAGGAGAACGTGGGCAAGTTAATGTCACACTTACTGGGTAATAATGCCTAGCACAAAGGTCTTCAGTTTGCCAACCAAATGTCCTGAAAACCAAGTGGTGATGTTTCTCAGGTGCTGACCTGGCATCCTGCATTGTATGTGAAATTAATGCAGTTCTGCGTATGGGAAGACTGAATCAAATAGAGGTTCAATAATTTGGCTCTGATTGCACGTGGATTCAGGGTCAAAGCTGAGATGGAAATCTGGGAGGTCCTAAATCCTAAATTTTACTCCAGCTGAGCCTCTTGCTTAATTGTAGTCCTTATTACACAGAAGTCAATTAGAGAGACTTAACAGCCACCTGAAACAGAGGCTGCCGGAACAGTGCGGCTTTTAGAGGAAACTGATAGGAAATTATTTAGAGGAGGTGCTTTCTTTCATTTTTCAAAGAAAAGCAGAAATAAAACTTGAAAGTTTTGCTTCTGTTTTCACGTGGATGCAGGCAGTGACAGATGGGTCGTGGTCCCACAGTGCTGTCCTATCAGCGGGACAGGCCGGATTTCGGGAGCCCAGCTGGGTCCATGGGGGAATGTTCTGCACAGTACAGCGTGCTGAATTTCCTTCTGCTGCAGCAATAGTAGGAAAGTTACCGAGTCAGACAAACGTTCAGGTTTAGCATGTTGTTGTTTTGTTTTGTTTTTCCTGAAAGGTTTATTGCTATCCAGATGATTTTCGTTAGTGAATGCCAGAGGAATGGCTTCTGGAGTGTCTGCAGTGATTCCTGGCTGTGATGAGCTCAACCACCATCACTGTGACACACGTCTTTGCCAGCCCAGCGTGTGCACGCTGCATTCCCATCCAACCACAGAGCTGGTAGGTGTATAAATAACAATACAGACCCCTTCTGGAGCACTTCTGAGCTTGTTTTTGTGCACCTGCCCAGGTGTGCAGGGCAAAGAATTGACTGTTTATAAAGTTCATTCCGTTCTCGCTGTATTGCAGGCACTGTTCCGCTGTTGGGTGGGTTCTCATCGTCCTCTCGAGGTTTGGGGGTTTCAAGGGAAGGAGATGGAATAGCTGCCATTGAGATCAAAAACTAGAGGTGTGGGTTAGATCCCAGCAACCAAGGATGTATTGGTGCTGGGTAGTGGGATTTGCATAAAATCTTTGCATTTTCTGTGCAATGAGGCAGGCACCAAAATGGAAACCTGAAGGTGACAAACCCGGCCGTCCCTTTGAAAAGCTTTAGTCTGGCATTTGCCCTTTGAAGCCTAAGAAAATCCCAGCTGGAAGAGCTGAGATCCTTTTCAAAGGGATGGCACCGCAGGAGCACCGAGGCTGCTTCCAAGCAGAGTGGATGCCCTGTGATGAAGTCAGGTTTGGGGCATCAGCATCCCCCACCCCCAGCTCAGCTCCCTGCCTTGCAGTGGTCCCGGCCCTCCCGAGCTGGATGGGTTTTGCTCTCATCCAAATCCAAGGAGCCAACAGCACTGAGACAAAAGTAATTATTTCAGCTATTAGCTGCTAAGAATAGAGCCCGCGGGGGTGCTCTGCATGGCTGAGGTGCACTGACAGCGCAGTTGGAGGTAGCAGGGATTGCAGTGGAAGCACAGAAATAGCCGTTCTCAGCACTCAGCACTTTGAAGCTTCATGAGTCACCGAAATACCAGGTGAGGGGACAGGTAGGGGGCAGAAGAAATGACCCCCTCCCCCTTTACATATGAAACAGAGCATTTCCCTGGGCAAAGAGCTGGATTTTGGGGGGGAGAACAGCATTTTGCTGGGGACATGGGGAGAGCTGGTTCTCACATGCATCTTAACGTCTTGCCATGGTGCTGTTTAGGACAAATGGTTGCAATACCACGAAGTGTTTTCACTCCATACAGCTGCTAAGGAGAGAGTTTCCTTTTATGCTGTTTGTGCAGCGCAGGGTACGATGCATTCCTGCTCCATGACTACGTTTCCAAACTACATAGTAAAAGGAATAATAATGAGAGTAAAAGTTGTACAACTGTTTTTGTACAGCAATCTGCGTGTCATTTTAGTGCTGGATTTCTCCAGCTATTGTACAGGAAAAAAAATAAGATAAAATAGAAGGCTGATTTGTGAAAACACCCTGGCCAACCAAACAAAAACAAACGTACCCAAACGGGAGCTTTGAAAGAGAATTTCTGTATCAATCCTGAGTGCAGCCACAGAAAGGGTCAAGCTAGATAGAATTAAACATCTCAGCTGGAGCGGGGCAGCAGACAGCTTGCTAAAAATAGATTAATCCTAATTACAGCCACACTTTTCCAAGGTTTCCTGTTTCACGTGGGGACACCAAGGACGTGAATGGACGGAGGGTCGCTGCGCTCAGCCCCCAGCCCTGGCAGGCATCTGAGAGCCGAGCTGACCAGCAGACCTCACCGAGGTGAGACCTCCCCCTTCCTGCCCCTGCACTGTCCCTAACCGGGGTGTTGTTGCGTTCCTGCTGGCTTCAGAGCATGCAAGTCTTGTCTGAGTTTTGTACCTTCCTGTTGTCCTTGAAACTGGGATTGTAAATTATTTTGGCCGGCGATAAACTCTCTTTGCTTGTCCAGCGCTGAGCTGCTCTGGCCTCTCAGTTAAGGCTTCTCACCACTTCTAAAAACAAGTAATTATAAGATATTATCTCCTTAAAATACTTGTTAAAAAGAGGAGGCAAGAAGCTGCTCCTTTCCCATCTCTTTTCTCCTCAAACTACCCGTTTATTTGTTTTAATTTGCTTCTGCTTTCTTTCTGCTCCCTTCTGCAGCCATTCACCCAGCAGGAGAGCACAGCAGCCTCACAGTTAGGACGCGTACTTTGCACTTAGACAACCAGAGTCATTGGGAGACCACAAGCAAGTTCTAAAATCCAAGCTGCCATTAAGGAAATAAAAACTAAGCTCAGAGGTAGTTTAATGGAAGCGCCCTGGTTGCTTTTCCCAGCCGGGAACTATTCTGCAAACAAATCTTGATTAAAAGTTGAACTTTTCTATATTTTCTTATTCCTAAGAAAACAGATATTTTCATTTTTCAACATGTTTTTGGTTTCCTTATTTGACCAATTCTGATTAGTCATCTTAACCCAACTGTAGATTGATTTCCCTTTCCAGAATGGGAGACCTTTGTTTCCAGCAGTTCCTTTGGATAATCCGCAAAGTAGAAAACAAAACATTAAGCATTACAAAACAAAACAGATGAAAATACTTTCAGCTCTGCTCATGTTGCTGCCAACTATTTTTCTTTAAAAAAACAAAACACAAACCAGCCCCTTCTCAGCCCGTGCACGACTGTATCGTTTTACTCCTTTAAAGGGGAAGGCATGGCTGAGGATGAGCGCTCTGCAGTGGCCAAGGTCTGGTTTTAAGCCTCTGAGCCAGCATCTAGTGCTATTCCTCCCCAAAAAACAAGGCAGTAAGGGTATATTCTAGCAAAGGTGTGAGTTTTTAAGGCTTCCTTGAATGAGTATTTTGAATAGCAAACTGAAGATCAGCCGTATTATTAAGGGATTCATAGAGTTCACCCACTCTATTTGCCCAAACTGCCACTTTTCCCCACGTTGTCATTTTGTGCTTCTTACAGCCAGCCCAGGAAAAGGAGGCATTTAGCACATCAAAAAGCCAAGAGTGGTATTTCTAGCAGGCCTCTGCCTCCTCATTTATACCTGTGAGCGTGCAGTTCTCTCTTTGGAAGGCAGCACTGCCTCGGTGCACTGTAATACGCCGAAAGGAGCCTGGCAGAACCTCTCCTTCTGAGGCCTTTGTGCTGCCATCCACTGCTGCGTTCTCTGAGCAGGTTGCTGTGAAAGATAAATAGCAGAGTCCCAAAGTGATTTAATGGAGTTTCCAAAACCTTCTGTCAGTAGAAGCACTGCTTGGCAGAGGAACTTACATTTTTCTTTGAACTTTAACTCACTCCAGGCTTCACTTGCCCCTTCGTTTGACAGGTTTTTCCCAGACTGGAAGGTTTCCACCAAGTCATGAAGATGGTTGTTTGGGATGGTCCAATGGATCCTGTGCCTTGTGTCAGCTCTGTCGTCTGGGGAAGGTGGGACAGCAGCCTTTGAGCTGAAATCGTCTGCTTTGCCTCCAGAGCACAATTTCATACTGGTGTTCATAGAAATATTGCTGAAAGCCATTTGTGGACTCAGTGTTGCTCCTGTTGTTTTCCTATACGGTAGGGTGAGACATTGCAGCTCTCTTAGGCTGTTGAGGACTAGAAGATGCCCGTGGGCTGGGCAGGTCTTCAGCAGTGACTGTGGGGGAGTAGGTTCTGTTTGGAAAACAGAAATAGCAAACATTCCTCTCTGAAGATACGGCTGATAAAAAAGATTGGTTCTGGCACTGACCAGCTCTGCTCCGTGGGATGGGCTTGTGGGCATTTCCAGCAATCGTGGATGCCAGCTCTCAGCTTACAGACCTCGGTGCTGAACAAGTGGGCATTCTGTGCAGGTCCACGCAGTCCATGCGATGAGCAGAGAGCCATCATCTACAATTCCGGACTGACTTGGAGAGTTCCTTTTTAAGACTCAGAGCATGAACGTGTCTGGAGGAGCGGAGAGGCTGAACTTGTGCACCTGGAGGTGGATGGTGGCCTCCTCCATCCCAAGTGTGAAGTGAGATGAGACCTCTCACTGTGAGATAAGACCCCACGACATGAGATGCTGCGCTCCATGCCACGCTGGCTCAGGTTAACCCGCAGCCCTGTGTTCCACACGTAACCATGGTAACCCGAATTATCTAGCAGAGGTGCACACCAGGCCAATTTGTCACAGCTGCTCCTCCAAACCCGCCGTGTCTGCATCTTCTGAGCCTGCACAGAGCAGGAGGACGTCTCTGTGGCTTTGCCATTCCTAATGCAATCCCAGCGCAGGCAGTGGGAGGTGGAGAGAAGGAAGAGGAAGAGGACGAATGCCAGTGCAGTTCATGCACAATGCTGGCTCTCAGCAGTACGATTAGTTACTTGGCAACGAGAGCAAGGTGTGTCAGAGTGGATGGGACACAAACACAGCACCAGCCCCAGCAACAGCTCCAGGAGAACCCGCAGCTCATACGGCTCATCTGGTTTTGCCATGGAGCACTTAACGAATTAAGTAACACCTGGAAGCAGCCTCCCACTGAGCACGTTACACAACAACCTTGTTGCCCATATTTTCCATGCGATGCCATTTGGTGGAACTGTGTTCGGCAGAACAGAAGTTGCCTGTCCTGCCCTCCTCATGCACCTGAGGGATGGATGGTGCCGCACGAATTACTAGAATGGAGGGATTTAATGGTTGCTGCTGCTCAGGAAGTGCTGCGGATCTGCTCAGTAGTAATCACTGGTATTCTCCTCAAAAGAGGAATAAGGATTTCCTGAAACCTAAACCATAAGAAAGGTTTTGTAAGACTTTACAGCACCAAAGGGAGAAAGGACGCATGCAGGTCTCCCAAGGAGGATGGAAAACACACCTATATTCTTTTATAAACATATAAACGTGGTTTCCGTGCTCATTTCTTGTTGCATGACAGTCACAGAGGGGTTAGTTTTATCTCTGAGACAAAGATTGCATAGAGAAGTAAAAGCTGGTGTAAATGAACAATTGAGAATTACCTACACGTGAGCAGCGCTGCCCAGGGGACGCAATGGGTGCCCAGTGCCGGGCCATTAACTCTGAAGGACTGGTGGCCAAGGCCAGCAAAGCACAGGGAAACTGTGCTGAGGTGAGGAATGCTGAATGGGACGTCAGCATGCATTGGTAATTCTGCCTCCCAGTGCCAGGACACAAGGAAATTCTGCATGCCTCGGGGGGCTGTAAGTCACAGCATTAAAGCATCTGCAGTAACTCCTCGCTCTGTTTTGATCGTTTTCCTACAGCCCCTACAGGTGAATCTATGGCAAGGTAGAAGGTCCGTGGTTCTCATAGGAAGTTAAGAAGTTGCAGAATGGGAGCTTCTGCAGAAAAGTGTCTTCTGGCATTGGCTGTGCCCCGTTTCTACCATCAATAAGCCTTGGGTGAAAAGAGGGAGGTGCTCCAGGGGGACACGGGGAAGCAGATTGGACATGACAGTGAAAAATAAGGCTATCAGAGGCACACAGACAAGAGCCAGGAATGGCTGAGCCCTGAGTCCCAGCCTTCCCTCTGACGCACACCTCCTCTGTAGGTCCACCTGCAGGAGCGCCAGGCTCCCCCTGGTTCGCTTTCAGCTGCCGAGAGCCATTCTATCCTTAGCACTGCCCTCCCCAGCGCTGCCATGAATGTGTTCTGCATTGTGAGTCCAGAGCTCCACAGCTGCAGCCCTGAAGTGGGAGCTTTCCTTGGCAGCCCTGGGTGAGACGTGGGCGAGGGCACCAGCGGAAGGAGCCCGTTACGCCCTGACCCGTGTGAGCACGCGTTTGTTTCTGCGCAGCCTCGCTAGCAGACCTGCTGAAATCTGGGTTATATAATGCCACTGCTGCCTCGAAAAGGGGAGGTTAAAATGAGGTCGTCCAAGATGGGAGCTGCCTGCAGCCCGCAGCCGCCTCGGGAGGACGATCCGCTGCCTGCACCCTGCGCGCAGGGGAGCACTGCAACATAAACATACAGAAACATAGGCCAGGATGCTGGAAGTCTCCTGAGGGCTCAGGGTGTGGAATCAGGCCGATTTCTTTATTTGCATCTCCCTGTTTACGTGACAAACTGTGCTGAGCAGGCAGCGTGACGGGCTGTGGTCACAGGGCACTGCGGAGCTGCGGGGTGCCAGATACACACAGCACAGAGCAGCTCTGTGCTGCAGCCAGCACCAGGTGTTACCCTTTGGTGCACTGAAAAGTGCATCATTTAAGCACGTTTAAAGGGTGCAAGGTCTACATCATTCCTTCCATAATTGCTTTATGACTGGTATGCTGCGGAAAGGCCACAGCATCAAAGGGATCCAGGGAAGAAAGTATGGGACTGTAATAGAAATGCAACATAATTCTTGCTTTAAAGGCAGATATTCTTTTTTCCAGAATACTAATGCAATTCCTACAGAACAAAGAATGGAAGCTTCCTCCTGTAAATGCATTTCCCAGTGACCACAAGGTGGGAAACGTGGGGCTGTTTGAAGGGAGCTGCTATCAGTGAGCTTCAGCACTGGGCAGTTGGTGATTGGATGACTGGAGGGGATGGTTGTGATGGAGGCCACTAAAACCAACAGGCTGCTGCCGTACAGCTGCAGAGCATTGCAAAGAAAGAGAGACAAAAGTCGTGTTACCAAGAGCACATGAGTTTGTTTGAGGAAGACCTACTAGCTCCTAACAGCATGTGAAAACACCTGATTTCCCATTGCTGTGGTAACTCTTTCCTTCAGAGAGCTTCTTATTTGTTTCCTGCTCCTCCAGCTTCTTGGCTGGTGCCAGAACAGAGCAGTGAGGGCTGGAGGGTTGTTGGCAGGACAGCAGCTGGGGAACGGTCTTTGTCTTTGGACAGTGCTTCTGCATCACCATCCCTAAAGTGGACACGTGTGGGATGATTGCTGACCACAGAAAGAAGCTGAAGATGAACCACCTACCTGCTGAAGGAAGTGCTGCTCCAGCCTTGCTCCTTGTTGGTACATAAGGGTTATGCAAGTTACTTCTGGTAGAGATCCCATTGCGGGATGGAGCCCCGTGTTATCCTCCAAAGGGTCCCGGTTTGTGCAGGCAGTGTGACTGCACGTCAGCCTTCGCTGCTCAGCATCAGCGCTCCCTTCTGTGTTACTTCTCTGCTGCTTTTCAGAGGGAGCAGTCGGGCTGAGAACCCCCAGGGGCAGCCTGGGCAGTGCAGTGTTGCAAACCCTGCCCCGTCCTGGCAGAGCAGTGCTAAGGCAGGGAGTTCCCCGGGTAAAACCCTCGCTCAGATGGACCATGAACGCAGGCGCAGGATAATGTAGCAACCCACAACGTAGGTAAGAAGCGCTTTGCAAAGGGGCAGCGCGTGAAAACAAGTCTGAGCAAAAGGAAACTTAAGCCTCTTAAATATTAAAGTTCCAAAATTAAACCCTTGTTTATGTAACGGTTGGGTCACTGCTGCGGCACACGGGAGTTAGCAGCCCTGCACCAAAAAAGGCTCTCGTGGAGCCAACAGCTGCTCCCGGGGGGTCGGAGCAGGTGGGGAGCGGAGCTGCAGCCAGGAGGATGGGGTTCAGTCTGCACTCACCCCATAAAGCAGCGCAACCCTTTGGGATGTGCCTTGCAGCTTCAGAAGACGGGGCCGGCAGGAATGGGCCTGGTATCCCCCCTGCTTGGGTCTGGCTCATTGCACAGCAATACAAGGGAAATGCACGCACAAAATACGGAGAAGAACTTCATGAAGTTTCTCTGCTGCTGAGTTATCTTTAAAAAGCCGCTTAGGAAGCCCCGCAGATACACCCCTACTTCTTATTTTGTAAGAAAAGAGCACAAAAGAACTTAATCCAAAGTAAATATTTAACCAAACAGCAATTAACTAACAATGATGGATTGTAAACAGCTCTGCTCCCAGGCTGAGCTGCGGCTCTCGCTCTGTTTCTCTGGGCTACAGCTGCCTTCGGGGGAAGGCAAGTTTACTGAGTCAGGTTTGTCTCTGCCACCTCGCTATTAAAAGCCTCTGCAAACAGAAACGGCATCGGATGTTCCGAGAGCGAGGAAAACACCAAAGAACGCAGCAATCCATCGTGCTGGAGTCGTAAGGCTTTATGGAACAGCTGTCCTTGGGAAGGAAGGCTGAGAAAACACGAGGCTGTAAAGCAACTGCTTCCCATCTGGGCAGCCTTGTGTGCGTGCATCCCGTGGGGCAGCAGTCCCACTTATCCACAGGGAAGTGGTGATAATAATAATAGCACATTTTAATGATATTTTAATACTTAATAATTATTAATTGAATTATTATTATGTCCCTTTGTTATTGTTATGCTCCGTTATTATTATTATTATGTTCCATTAGGGCAAGTGTCCCCCCCACAGATCACTACTTCCATAATAATAACACTTATTAGTATTGTTATCTCTTATTTCCCAGCCCTGGGTGCCTCCGGCAGCTGCAGCAGCCCGGCTGGGCTCTGTCCGTGCCCCCGCCTGCACCAGGGCCCAGGGGAAGGGGGGGGGGGGTGATGGGGCGGGTGGTGCATGGGATGCGCGGGGGGTGCTCCCATCCCGGCCCCGCTCCGCTCGGTCCCCGCGGCTCCCGGCGCGTCCCCCCCCCCGGCGCTCCCGAGCGGAGGAAGCGGCGGCCGCTGCCCCCCCCGCGCCGCGCCGCAAGGTCACCCCGCTCTGCCTACACGTCCCAGGAGGCCGTGCCCCCCCCTAAAGCCCATGGGGGGGTCGGGAGGGGGCGGCGGACGGGCGAAGGAAGAGCTCCGGCTCCATCGGTGCGTCCCGCGCAGCCTTTTCCTCTCCTTCCTCGCAGGACGGACCTGAGAGATCTTTCTAAATCCTGAACGGAAGAGATGAACCGATCTGGGGATCTTCTGCGATTAAAACAAAAACCAAACCCAAATAAAAGCGTCGGGAGATGAGGAGGAGGGATCCGGTTCCGAAGGTCGGTGGTGCAGCGCCACAATCGCCGCTCGCTCTTTGCAGCTCCGCGTGTGTCACTGCGCGTCGCCGCGGCACCTTCCTGCGCCCGCAGCCATCGGCGGTGCTGCTCCCGCTCCCCCTTAGGAAACAGAGGGGAAATCATTCCCCATTTAATGGATGGGAAACTTGGCACAGCGCAGATTAAGTGATTTGCTGACAGCGCATAAGAAAATTGCACGAGTGGAGCATTCTCTCAATTATACCGTCCTTGTAACTGCATAATTTCCCTCTGTGATTCCAAACACGGAATGTACTCCCTGTGCGGGGCTGCATTGCTGAAAGCAAAGAGTGCAGACAGCATTAGCGGCACCCATGCATTCTGCCGGCATGGTTTAATCCATACTGCATGCCCTGCATCCTCAGCGTGGTGGGTTATGCACGGAGCAGCCCCGCAGGCTGCAGCCAAGGCAGGCAGGGATGCAGTGCTGCTGTGACATGGGGGGGACCGAGGGATGCTCGGCTGCTTGGGGTGCCTCGCACTCACATGCAGCACACCCAGCTGCAGCCCGCTTCGTGCTGCAGCCCGCACAGGAGAAGCGGCATGCTGGAAATTCCCTGCGGGATGGAGGCAGCCAGGAGTGGAGAGCAGAGCCGCTGGGTGCAGCCACGGTGCGGGTGTGCAGCGCTGAGCCCAGCCCTGCCCGCTGCCATCCCGCCCCGTGGCAGGGCCACGCCACGTTCCAGGCTCCCCTGCCCTCATTTGAATTGGCCCGGCCTCGTAATCTGCTGCTAAGTGGGACTGCGATGAGCGCCGAGATAAATTTAGAAAGAAATCTTTGTGTGGGTCAGAGGAAAAACACCGCGGCCTCTGGAATCCGAGCCGGCTGCAAGGCTCCTTCTGCAGCCTGCGGGCTGGGAGGGAGAGGGGCTGGGTCCTCACGCAGGCTCCCACCCAGCAAACCCATTCGGTCCTGATAAACCCAGCACGTGTTGCTGCGCAGGTGAGGAGGGCTGTGGTGCATCGCTGCTCCTCCAGGACCACCAGCCATGCCACAGCAGTGTCGTTCCCTTACAGTTCTGCTAAGCTGTTAAATTGTTTTTAAACAAGAAGAAAAATAATGGTATTAGTGGTGTAAAATCCCCCATGAAATCACACATCCACTTCCCCTGCTGCATTCCAAGCACCACTCAAAACCATTTTATCGTGTGCTCATAAATGGTACGGAACCAAAGCGAGGAAAGGAAAAGGATTTTCTGAATGATTTTCCTTTAATAAGCTATTAGGACCTTGTACCGCTAATTAAACTATTAATTAGATGTCTTATCGTTCCCAAACACGTTAGCACGTTGCCAAAGCAGCAGAGAGCCTCTGGGGCAGGCGGTAGATAAGGAAAGAAGGAAGATGCAAACATGGAGATTAAAAAAAAAGGAAAAAAATCACGAGCAAAAGAAATAGCAAATAAAGAACTCGGGGTAGGTGATGCATTATTTAACCTACAGGAATAGAAAAATACGCAAGCTAAAAATAAACACCCCAGGGACGCGGTCTGACTTACGCAAGACGCAGGAACTGACGGGCAGCAGCGCTCGCAGTGACCCGGGTGCCAGCCCCGCTGTTCTAGCAGAGCGCAGCCAGCAGATAGCAGCATTGCTATACGTATGGATGTATATACCCCAGGCTGTTGCCGTTTCTAAGTGGTGCTGGAACCTCGATGCACGGCCTGAGCGCTCGGTGCTGCTGGGAGCAGAGCGCAGCAATGCCGGTCCACTGGGCTGCAGCCTGTGCTGGTGCTTACACACTGTGGTGTTATAATGGGATGGAAAGTACCACGATAATAGCAGGGTGGCAAAGTCTTCGGCTGCAGCAAATGAGAATGAGCCTAAATACAGCAGCCACACACACAGAAATGAAGGAAAAGAGCTGCTCACCCTTGGTAAGCAGCTGCAACCCAGAAGGATGCAGGTAGGCAGGCATCTCCAACAAGAGATGCCCTCACCTCCACTGCCAGCCCTTAAATGAGGTGTGGGAAGGGCTGAATTCTGACTCCACCCCTTCCAATCACTCAGGTACATTGCATGCACCTGAGCTCCCCTGGGTTGGCCCTGCCTTCCCACCAGGTGCTCAATCACTGCTTCAGGCCATGATTCAGCATCTTCCCTACACACCTGTGAAAATTCAACATAGAAGTGGTACTTCTGTGTCCTCCAAACAGCACTGCAGTGCATCTCGGTGCCCCCTGGTATATCAGCAGGATGTGGCTTTGTTTTGGTGGCAGTCACGGTGCCATGGGGCAGAGTTAGGGTTAGGGACTGAGCTGGAATTTTATCACCCACGCTGGGTGGGTGCCCTGGGGGAGCACAGGGAGCAGCAGGAGTGGAGCTGGGGCTGCAGGTGGGACAGGGCAGGGCAGGTCCGGTCCGGTCCGGTCCTATTGCTGGGGGGCTCTGCACCAAATCAATGGAAAAAGGATGAGGAAGCAGAAAGCAGAGTGGGGAGCTGCTTTCCCCCAACGTGGGACGGGCTGTTCTGCTGTGCAGGGCTCACCTGGCAAGGTTGTGCTGGTTTTGCTATGCACACCACGGAAGATCCGCTGAGAGGAGTAGTTAATAAGACTTAATTAAAACTTGCTTGCTCTGATGAATTTGATCGGCTTCAGCAATGCACTGAGCAAGCCTGAAGCTCACAGTAGCACTGTGTGGCAGCTCAGCCACAGAAGTATCTCTCACTGCTGAACAAAGTCTCCGCTTTCAGCCTGGGGAAGGGTCCGGGGCTGCCTGCGTGGCCCAGGGCTCCATTCTGCTTTGGGCCGATGCACAGATGTGACACTCAATGGCTGTGCCAGCACCGGGTGAGCAGAAGAAAAGCCGCAGCCCCAGCAAGGTCCACGAGGAAGGGATGTGAGGGGGCTGATAAGGAAGGAACAACAGCAGCCCCTTTGCCTTGGCCGGGCCGAGCCACCCACAGCCCCTTCCGCAGCGCTCGGCTCTGCGCCCACCAGGATGTTCGTGTGAAGCCTTTTGTTCTGCCCCAGCAGCTGATGGAGGCTTTGTTGTTGTCTCAGTTTGGCTGTAAGACTTACCCTGAGCTGTGAAAAATGCACCTGAGCTTTGATTAGATCTCTCCTTTCTGATGCAGCAGATAGTGCTGATTAGATAAGCAGCTGCCAAATGGAAACAGAAAACACATGAGGAAAGGCCTCCCTCCCTCCTCTCCCCCCTCCATTCTGTGCTGTTGGAATTACCTCCAGGAGAGCCTCAGCCCAGCTCGTGGGTTTCTGAGGGCACCTCCTGCACAGCAGCTGCAAGCATTCAATATCGATATCAATATGTGGAAGGAGCTGCAGTGAGCTGGGATCTAAGTGAGCCCCACCTGAGTCCATGCTTTCAGCTGGGGGACCCCGGCTCAGCCTCCCCGACCCATTGGCACTGCAGGTCAGTGCTCCCCTGAGTCTGGGAGAGGAGAGGCAGAGACAGCCGAGCCCACAGGCAGGGCAGCACCATTCACATGCTATGGAGCCCGAATCTCTGAGCAACGCATGCACTGAAAAACAGCCAAAATAACCACTGCTTCTACAGGGCTATTCGGGCAGTGTGCAGGGAGCAGCGAGATCACACCTCTGCCCAGAGACCCCACACTATCCTTACCCATGGATGTGGAGATATGGGTATGGATACCCGTGGGCACCCACCCATCTCCATGCCCTGCAGCTCTACCCCATTGCTCAGCCCCGCCGTGTGCATGGCAGAGGCAGCCACTGCAGCTCCAGCACCATTATTTGGGTGCACAGAGGAAGCCTTCCTCCTCCTGCACACACACACACACACACCCTGCTGTCAGCACAGCCCCCAGCCATCAGCCTGCAGCCTCGTTTATTTCTCCAGGAATTAGCAGCACATGGTAAACATCAGAAAATCCAACAAACACTGTTTAATAACTTGATGCACGTCACTTGTCCAGCAGACGTGTCGGGCAGCTTTGAGTCATCACGTTGTGCTGCAAAACAAGGGCTGACTGAGGTGTGGTCCTGAGCCCCGCGTCCCAGCGGGATGAACACACGGCGGCTCTGAGGACACTCATTTGTGATGCTTCTTTCTCCTCTTTTCTTCACTGAGATGATTAACAACGAGGGCTGGGAGAAGCAGTTCGCAGGGGAACGGCGCTCGGTTTGCTCCTGCTATTGGCATTTCAGCATTGGCTTTTTGTTACTGTAGAGTAAAAATACTTTGTTTTTGTCTGAATGGAAACGTCCAGCAGATGTCCGACCAGGAGCTCTTTTGGCATCTTCTGTTCCCAAAGTCCTACGGAGGCCAAAGCCCCATTTTGTGGGGTAGGCAGATGGGACCACACGATGCTGGATCGCTGCTGTGGTGTTAATGGCACCTCCAAGCTGGGAGACGGGTGAGACATCACCCAGAAACATCTACCTGCACCCTGGTGGGATCAGCAGAGCTCAAGGTCTGTTCGTGCTTCAGCCTTCAGTGCCATGTGGGAAGTGTTACAGAGCTTCAGTACATTCTAAGAGACGAAGGAGTGCCAAAGACGGCACAAAGCGCGAGGAGGGGATTAAATACCCCATGCTCTTAAAGGAGGAAGACGTCCTGTGCTTAAAGACGAGATAAAAAAACATCATTCCCTGAAACCTGAGAGGTTCGTGTCACTTGGAATCCCAATCTAACTACTGAAATCACGGTGCCACCAAAGCCTGGGGCTGCTGGTGCTCAGATCACCGCTGCAACCCGGATCGTGGCTTCAGCCTCCTCTGCTCGGCTGCATTTCTCACCACGTGCTTTTAACAACAGAAGCAGAGGATGGCCGTAAAGAAGTTCCCTGTGTAGTCAGCGGGAGGAGGGAGAGCAGAGAAACGGCCCCAAGCAGCGCTGGAGCGCAGCGCGCTTTGGGGTGATGGTGAAGTTCTTCAGGAAACGAGAAAAAGAATATAAAAAATGATAAGAAAGTTCTGTGTGAGGCACTCGTGTGCTCCGTGGGGTCACATGGAGGTGTCGGCCAGGCTCTGTGCCGTGCCGCGGCCGTTGCGGGATGCGCCGTTCTCCTGCGCCCCGTTGGCGCTCGGCTTCTCCTGCGGTGCAGGGCTGCCCTGGCTGCCGGTCTCCAGGTCGTAGTGGTCTTCATCCTGCAGGCAGCAAGAGGGGAGGTGGTGTTAGGGAGGGGAGGGCTGGCAGTGGGTGGTTCTGCCACCAAGCAGAGGGTGGGTTGCATCCTGTGGGCACGGGGCTGGCACACGCTAAAATAGAGCCACGTGGGCATGGAGCCCCGCGGGCAGCCAGGAACTGTGCTTGTCCTCTGGGACCTGAAAAGAGGAGCTGTCAGGTGGGTGCTGTTGTTGGATAACCCACTTTGGGTTGGCAGAGCTGCCCCATCACTGAGCGGCTCTGCTTTCCCCCTTGGCCAAGAAGAACCACCATGGAATGAAAGCTATGGGATTTTCATACTTCGCTTCCCCTATCCCTTGCACAGCAACACACCAGCAGCTCAGCACTGCACTCCAGCATGGAGATGCATATGGGCCAGCCCGTACACAGCTGTGATCTGTGGCTCTTTACTGACACTGCTGCAAGGAGCTGCCGCCATCTCCTGCTCAGGCACACTCACTCCATGTGCCCATAATGCATCGGTTTCCATAGGGATGCAGCAGGTCCCATTGGGATGCAACAGTTTCCATAGGGATGCAGTAGGTCCCATAGGGATGCAGTAGGTCCCATAGGGATGCAGCAGGTCCCATAGGGATACAGTAGGTCCCATTGGGATGCAGTGGGTTCCATAGGGATGCAGCAGTTTCTATAGGGATGCAATAGGTCCTTTGATGTACAGCAGGACCTGGTGACCCTGGGCTGTGGGCAGAGATTGCAGCCAGCAGCAGAGGAGAGCAGAGGGTGGGCACCAGCACTGTGCATCCCATGAGCATCTTTGTTCATTCCTCAGCCCATATCTGTGGCAGTGAGGTCTGTGCTACTCATGGCAAAGTGGTGTGACACTGCTCAGCAGCTCCCACCGTGTGCTGGCCCCGCCGCCACAATCCGGGGCTGCACCCAGCAGTGCTGGGCTCCAGCTACCTCTTGCACAGCTGCACATCTGGAGTGAGACCCTCCTGGCAATGGAGCGCTCCAATGGCTGCGGCACCGCCCATGAGCAATGACAGGAGAAAAGCCAGGCCCTGAAATTCATGGCAAAGGGGTTCCGAGCACTCAGCCTGCCCAGAGGGGGTAACATGGACATAGCAGCATTTCTTCTTTCTTTCTTGATACGTTTTATTAAGCGAGGGGAGGAAGAGCCTTTCTTACAGCATCGGTAAATGGGCGGCGGGGCGCCGGCTCCTGGCTACCGGGCGCTCTGCCACCTGTAGGCACTGACCAGCCTCTGTCCCGCGGGGCTCCAGCTCCGCCGCCGCATCAGGAAGTACCCGGCCGTGCCCAGAGCCGCCAGCAGGAGCCCGGAGGTGACCAAAGCCGTCAGCGTCTTCCGAGAAAAGTCCTGGTGGCTCCGCACGCTGCCCCGTTCGAGGGATTTGATTCCGAACTGACAAAAAAAAAAGAACACCATCAAAGAGAGCCGAGAGCCTCGCAAACAGGAAACGTGTGCGTCTGCTCTGCAGCTTTCAAACAAAGCTGCTCTGCACCTCCTTGGGAGATGCACACAAATAGGGCTGGGCTGCGCTGCCCGAGCTCTGCGCTTTGCAGCTGACGGGCTTTGCTCACATTGCAGCGTCTGCAGCCGCACGGCGAGGTTTGCTACCAGAGACCTGAGATTTAGAGCGTGCATCTGCAAGGATGGAGTATCTGTGAGCGCTGCTGCAGCTCTGCTGGCTGCCTTTCTATGGGCACCTGGAGCTCGGCTTTACGAGCCGGCAGCGCAGTGCTGAGAGCAGGAATTAATTAACATCACGCCATGCTTTGAAGATGCAGAGTGCCAATTACATCCTAAGAGTTATGGTTGGGATCTAGCCCTTTTTAAAGAGGATACTACCCAATTTTCCAGTGACTATTCCAAGCACGTCTACCTTCAGTGCATGCACTGGGGATCCTGAGGCACTGTTGCATGCCAAGCATGCAATATCCAATAGATGGTGACTTTGGGCTCACTGCTGCCTGGCACAGCGGTGGGCTCCAGGCACTGAGACCATCCTGACACTGAGCTGCCTAAACCCCACCCCAGCACCCGACCTCCCTGGGCATTTACCTTTTCCCAGTGAGACTCCCGGAGCACATCTGTAGCAGGATCTGCAATTGTTAAGCAGGAGAAATGCATTACAGTGAGCGTCACACTGCAGTTAACATCAGCATGAGGAGCCCAGGAGCCACAAACCCCTTCACCTCTCCATGTGCATTGCCATGGCTGAAGCAAAACCCCAGAAGAAAGAGCACCTCCCAGGCTGCAAGTGAGAATTGGTGCCCTGCAGAGACCTCCCCAGCCCCTCTCTGGGGCCCGAGGCACGGTGATGGCTGGGGCTCAGCTGCTGACCTGTGTTCCCATCGAGGACAAGCAGCAGGCACTCCTGGTCCACCTCAGACGTGGCGAGTTTGATCTGGCAGGGTGGGGGCACACGGTGAGCGTCCTCTTCACAGATGGCGCTCCATAAATCCGAGCCCTTCGTATCCAAAAAGTGTTTCTGCAAGGTTTTCAAACAAAGAGCCACAAAACCAAGGATAAATGAAATTAAGATATTCATAGCAACTCTTGCAAGTGACATTTAAACAAAGCTAAGTTTAGGATCCGAAAGGCTTGGCAAGTCCCTCCAATCTCTGGATGGAGCAAGCAGCCTGAAGAGCCCCATTGTTTTGGGACCCCAGGCAGAAGCTGGAAGAGAGGGGAAATAACAAAGAAGCGTTTTGCCTTCCTGTTTAGGAAATGTCTTCAGTGTTTTCTCCAGGTTGCTGATCAAAGGCCAGGCAACAACACACGCATTTCGCACGTCTTAGAGCTGAACCAGCGCTTGGGTGGAAGAGGAAGAGGAGAACTGCAGCCTTTCCCTCTCATGGGCAGGTCTCTGCATGGGACAGGACTGTCCTTCTCCTTGCAGCTATTTTCAGTTGCAGTCTGCCAGCAGAGCCACTGACCCCATGCCCCATCCCATCCCATCTCACTCTATCCCATCGCATCCCATCCCACTGGGCCACAATCACAGCCCCTCTGCCCCATACACAGCTCCACACCGCCTGCCTTCCCCTGGAGTCCCACACCAACAGGCACACTGAGCAAACAAAAACGCAGAGATCCATCCACGGCAGAATAACAAACAAATCAGTTTCAGCTGTCTCTAAAGAGCTTGGCGTGGGGACAAGGAAGGCCAAGATGGAACAAGAGGCCCAAGTGTGTATTTTCCTTTCTCCGCTGTGGAAAGAACTCATCTACGTATCAGAGTTTCCCTTTGCAATTAGCAGCGCTGGGTGCCAGCTCATTGCTCATTTGCTTTGGGAAAAGTCAGCAGGAAGGACACAAGGCCATTCCCTCCGATCTGCCCCTTCTCGGCAGCTCCTATCAGTTCCCAGCTGCAGCACCCACCACCGCGGCCCAGCAGTTTGGAGCAGGGCAGGCACTTTGCTACGGCCCCATAGGATATCCTGCATGCTGTACCATCCATGCTCACGCAACCCACGCAAGTGCCAGGAGGGCCGGTGCCACTAGATGGCAGCTGAGCTCGGGAGCTTCCATAACAACCCCGGCAAACCACTGCCAGCATAAACACGGGCAACCCTAAATGCCATTTAAGAGGCAATTTACAAAAGGAAGCCGAGCAGGAATTCACCCACCCAAAGTGGTCACTGCGTGGCTGATCAGCAAAATAAGTCTCATTGTTGTCATTTGTACCCAGGGTGCTGCCAAGCTTCTGTCCCATAAGGTCCTGCCCCCGTTGGGCTCTCCTGCAGCTCCTGCATGCAGGGCCCATCTGCTCCCACCCACAGCAGCACCGCAGCTGACCCTTCCTTGCTCCTATAAATGGTTTTGGTGCAAAAAGCCGAGGGCTGTTACAGAGTGCCTGGGATTCCTTTGGGAGTCAGCACAGACAGGGACACAGCTCTGCCCCCGGGCTCCTTCCCCAGGCTGCTGGCAAGACAAGAAAAGGCGACTGTGTTCCCAACAGAGGGGAGGAAGGAGAACAATAAAGGCGGTTTCCTGTTAAATGTGGTGGGAGAGACTTCAGAAGCCAAACAGACCCCAGAGCTTCATGATGAAAAAGGAGGATTTATGCAACCAGAAGGCTGGATTCCATTGGGATCCCTTTGGGATCCTTCAGGGGCTGCTGCAGCCATCCTCCCCATTTATTTGGCACAGCCCTAACGCTTTCCCTCACAGATGAAAGTGCAAAGCTCTCCACCCCAAACCGACCCCTGCTACAGTGACCCCATCTCCTCCAGACTGCGAGCGCTGCAGGACCCACCCCTGCTGCCCCCCCACCTCCCGTGTGCCTCCCCATTGCAAACGTAGGGCTGCCACTCACACAGGTGTGGGACTCGTTGAGCCGCAGGCAGAGGGCTCCGCTGTCGCTCACTTCTTTGATGTTGTGGCACGTGATGGGCTGGAAGTCAGAAAGCAGTGCTTGGATTAGCGAACCACTGGAGTAGTGTGTGTTGTCCAAAATGCACAGCTGGGTGATTTGGAAAGCACAAGACCCCTCCAGAATGCCTGTGTTGTCTCCTCTGCTCAGCAGCTCACAGCACAGTGCTGAAGGTTCCTGGGTTGCCCTATGTAGCAGGGCTGCAAGCACGGGAGCAGTCTGCAGGGCTCTGCAGCACCTGTGCTTTGCTCACTCATCCTGGCCAAGGTGCGTGCACTGCATCACCAGCTTTGTTCATCCCTCCCTACCCATGAAGGCCACAGTGCAGACCCAGACAGGGCTGGGAGCAAGACACCCTCTGTAATTGCTCACAGCCTTCATGCAAAGCCGCCCACTCTCCCCGCTGCGTGGGATCACCAATGCAGACCATGTGCAGCCCCACCCCCCTCCTCTCACCTTGCTGACACCACCAGATGTGTGCAGCTGTGTGGTGGCCTCCGAGACCGCCGTCAGTCTGGGGGTGGCCGTGGAGCTGAGCAGTGTTGTTGCAGATGGGTGTGCGGCTGCCGTCATTCTGGGGTGCAGTGTTGGGCTCAGCGTGGTGGGTGCCCCACTGCTTGTGTTGTCTGGATGAGGGTGGATGCCCGGCAGTGGTGTGGGGGTCTGGCTGGTCTGAGTGCTGGTCTGGGTACTGGTCTGGATGCTGGGATGGGCGCTGGGATGGGCGTTGGGATGGGTGCTGGGATGGGCGCTGGAATGGGCGCTGGGATGGGTGCTGGGATGGTCACTGGGATGGGCGCTGGACTGGGGGCTGTGCCCAGTGCTGAGTCCCGGGGAGATGGGGCTGCCTGATGCGGGTTGAGCAGTGGCTGCTGGTTGGAAGAAATGCAGTGAGAAAGATGCACGGAGAAGCTTAAGTCCTCTGCAATCAGTGCGTGGCATCGTGCTGACTGAAGTACAATATTGATTTGTCATAGCCAGCAGCACCAGATCGCAGTGTTGGCTGTGTAAGAAATGCATTAGGCTTGCTTAGGTCTCCTAATTGTTACATGAGCTCCGTAATCTGTGCACAATGGGCTCAGTTCCCGGGCACACGCTGTAACACAGCCAGGGTGCCATGGCTGACCTCCCCCCTTGATCTGGAGCCATCAGAGAGCCGGGGTAAAAAAATTAATGAGGCCATCGTCCCGTCCCCTCTTGTCTGTTTGATGGAGAGAATGGGGCTGAGCCACCAGGCCTGCAGGCAGCCAGCGCCGTGCTGCCCGGCTCTGATGGAACAGGAATAAAGCAACGGGTTTTCCCATTCTCTGACCGCTGGGTTTCTCAGGGCACACCCTACCCACGCACTGAATAACAGGGATTAACAACACAGTGATTACCGGGGCTGTCCTGTGTCGGTGCAGTGCTGCCCATGGTGCTGGTGGGTGCCTTGCTGCCAGTGCTGCTCTGTGCTGTTGCCATGGCCAAGGACACAGTAGCTGAGCTGTCTGTGGTGCTCTCAGCAGCAGTACCTGGGGAAGAAGAAGTATTAAGGGCTACAGCCGGGCCCCCATCCACCCCTTGCC
The DNA here is from genome assembly GCA_016647715.1 of Pavo muticus. Taxonomy (NCBI): domain Eukaryota; kingdom Metazoa; phylum Chordata; class Aves; order Galliformes; family Phasianidae; genus Pavo; species Pavo muticus. The sequence goes on from JACDJE010000053.1 coordinate 1,379,984, forward strand.
CCATAGCTGCACAGGGAGGGGTGTTTGGTTGCGCTCATAACTTCGCTTTCTTCTTGCCCCAAGTTGGCCTTGAGCTCACATGGGGGGAGCCCAGAGAGCAAACAGCTGGGAGAGCATCAAAGGCTCCGCGAGCACCAAAGCTCTGGTCTGAGGACGGGCCCAGTTCTGCCCTCATCCTGCACACCCTGAGCTCCATCAGAGCGCTGCACAAAGCCGGATTGTGGAGCAGCTTGAGTCGATAATCCTCGGAGGGAAGGCTGAGGCCATGGAAGAGATCGCTGTGTGCCTCGGGAAACAAAAGTTGGATGTGCATCCGCAGGCAGCGTGTCAAAGTAAACAGAAACATTCCCATTGGCTGCGGCTCAGGCTCTGACTCATGAGCAAAAACATCTTTGGAGGTAAAGCAGAATGTTTGGGGAGTCGCTCGTTGCTCTAACTTAAAGTTTATATATTGCTTCCTGGTGTGTTCCAGAGATGACACTTCCAGCTTTCCTTTCTGCCCTGAACTTCATGAGTCAGTGAAAACGCATTTCTTCCCATCTCTTAACCTTTTACATTCCTATTTCCACTTTTATAAGCTGCTTCAGTGTCTCCTGTGGGGCTGTTGCTGTTTAAGACTCTTATCCAGACACTAAAGACAAGCTAATATAAAATACGTTGTTTCCTTTGTGTTTCTGCCCAGCACAGCTCCAAGGAGTGTTACCTCACCCTTCCCAGCAGCACTTCCACGGGGAGCAGCGCTGACACGGGCTGAGCAATGCCAGCAGTGGGGCTGGGTGTGCACTGCGCCCTTAACGTGCCTGGGGGTGCTGTGCTTGGGGTGCTTTGCACTGGGGCGCTATGCATTGGGGTGTCATGTGTTGGGGTGCTGTGCTTTGGGATGCTGTGTATTTCAGCACAGTGCATTTCACTGCTGTGCATTTGGGTGCTGTGCATTTCAGCACTGTGCATTTCACTGCTGTGCATTTCACTGCTGTGCATTTCACTACTGTGCATTTGGGTGCTGTGCATTTGGTTGCCGTGCATTTCACTGCTGTGCATTTGGGTGCTGTGCATTTGGGTGCTGTGCATTTCACTGCTGTGCATTTGGGTGCTGTGCATTTCAGCGCTGTGCACATCAGCATCATCCTGGCAGAGCTTCTCCTAACTCAAGCTATCAGCACTTGGCTGGAGGAGGCCCAGAGGACCGGGGTGGTTGGTTGAAGGCCGTGCTGCTGCTCAGTGGTCCCTATGGGGCTGCTCGGGAGCAACGTCCCCTCTGGCCCCACTGCAGCTGCTGGGGGCTCTGCTGGGGTGGGTGCAGGTGGTCAGGGCCGGAGTTGGGCTCTGCTCTCAGGGAAGGTCTCCCCCCTCCCTGGCTGTTGCAGCCAATCCCATCCCTGAGTTTTTCTGAAGAATTTTAACAAATCAAAACCAGGAGGCGTGAGCTTGTGCCCAGAGCTGGAGGAGCACAGCGTTAAAGCCACGCTTTGCTTACAGCCCTGTGTTTGCATGGCAATCAGCCGGAAACTTTACATCACTGCAACTGAGGCGACCTCCCAAAGCACCACAGCCACCCCAGCACCCCTGAGCTGTTCCAGATGGCTGCACAGCACCAGAGGTATTTCTGATCAAAGCCTTTTCCCCGCCGAATGTCACAAATTGAAGCCTGGGTTACTGCTGGGCGCAGTTTGCAAAAAGATGTGTCACACAGCGCTGCTTTCTTCCTCCCTCCATTGCGGCACATGCAGCTGCTTTACAGAAATCACGGCGAAGTTTTCTGCAGCGCTGCAACTCGTGAGACAAATAACCATCCAAACGTGAGCTGGAGGGTCCGCACTGAAGCAGCCATTTATTGCACACACGTTTTTAGCAGCTTTGCTAAGCCGGGTCCAACAGAAAGCAATGCCAAAAGCTCAGGAAACACGAAAAAAAACCCGCCTTGCTTTGCACTCACAGTCGCAGACCGCAGCGCCTTCTGCCCTGCGCCTGCAGCCCTGCAAGGCAGAAGGTGCAGCCCGGTGGGATTCCCTGGACTATAATTACGCCTCCCGTGCGCCTTGGGACCCACAGTGCTGGGACGGCAGCGCGGAGCTCCGTCCTGCATTACTCACACATTCCCAGCCGTGCTGCTCCCGGCCATGTGGCAGGAACTGGGGCGGGTGGAGCCCTCTTCCCTCTGGAAATATCTGATAAAATCCCAGCCTTCCCCCCTCCCTCCTTGCACAGGATATGGGTGTGGGGCTGCGGGAGCGCTCCATTGCGGCCGTGGGCTCAGGGCACCAGGGGCTGCATGTGGACATTGGAAACCCGCTCTGCATGGCTGATTTGTAGAGCTTTTCTGGATCTTGCAGGAAAACAATTAATAAAGCAAGCAAGAAAGCTTCCCAACAATAGGAGACTTAAGAAACAAAATCCAGCTTGGCAGCAAAGACTGAACACGACATGGGCCAGCAGTGCTTGCATTGGGAGCACGCAGAGCTCAGCTCCTCTGTCCCACACAGGTGTGGAGCTGAGCACGGCCAGAAGCCCAGAGCTCAGCCCACCTGCGAGGCTCCGTTCCGTGCCATGAGCACAGCATGCAGGGCAGCGCAGCTCCCGGGGTGAGAAATCCACCCCAGCAGCAAGGGGAACACGAAAGGAGCGCCGTGGAACAGAAGAGCAAAACACAGCAAATTCCTTCAACAGAGGCAGTCCCTCGCTTTGGCAGGAGTTGGGAGAAATCGCATCTGACGACACCCGCGGGCCCCTGGCTGCTGTCCCAGCACTCTGCGCCCGCACGGAGCGCTGCTTCACTTCTTCATTACTTTATGGTTGTTGGGCTTGGGACAAAAATGATAATATTTCCATATAGAATAACCCTTTATTCATATATATATATTTTCAGATGATGACTACTTTGAAGAGCTGGAATAGGAGAGTTGAATATTTAAGACCCATCTGATTTTCACAACATGTTCAGTTCCTGCCACAAAACAGATTCACACCGCTGCAGAGCGAGGGGTGTCCTGAGCTGTGGGTGCACCCTGCAGCTTTGCGTGCTGCACCTGCACCCAGTGTGTTACCTGCAATCCACCTCCCTTTAGGGAGCTCTCCCACCTCGATTGCTGCCCTTCCCAGCCCAGCAGCATGCTGTTTGCAGCACCTCGTGTGTCGGTAGGGTGCTCAGTGCAGCGCTGCTCTGCAGAACATCAGTGAGGTGCTCTGTGTGTGAAACTGCAATCTGCTCCGGTCCCACTACATACCCAACAACACACATTCCCCCCACTTCGCCCTTTCCAAACGTACAAAGCAGTTGCCCCATGCACTATTCCCACGCTGCTCCATTTCCCAGCAGCTGCATCCCTGATCACTTCTGCAGCCCGCACTCACCAGACAACCTCACGACGCAGAACGCGATCCAGAAAAGCTGCCTCCACTTCATCATGTGCACGATTCCCCAGCACAGCATTCCTGCTCGGGGCTCCCCGTAACGCTGGGTGCTGCTGGGACCGCTCGTGGGTTCAGCTCTGCAGCACTGCTGAGCTCATGTGCTTGGTTGGAGTTCAAGTCCCTGAGCTCACTCGGTGCTGGGGTGGGTTTCAAGTCAGGAGTTGTGCATTGGTTCAAGACGGCGAGGTGGAGTTTGCCTGATTCGATCCCACGGTTTTATAGAGTTCATGGCAACCTCGCTATCACTTAGGTAATTTTCTCCTCCCTGCTTTCCTGCCAGCACTTCCAAACAAACAAACAGACGGAACAACTCTCCCCCAGCAAAGGAGCCCACAGCCCTCATTGCGTTAACCCTTTCCTGAGAGCTGCTACCCCACACAGAGGGGCTCCAGCCCAGCAGAGCTGCCCCAAATCCACCCAAACCCACCCCGGTGGGTATGGGGAACCCCCGGGAAATGGGAATGCTGAAAGAATGGATCCTGAAGCTGAGATTTTCTCAGCAAATTTAGCAAGGAACTCAAGGATGTGAAATCAGCACTGACCTGAAGAGAGGTAATTCCATTATCTTCACTAAATTGACTCTGGTCAAACTGAGAGCTGAATGAGATTTAGGGGAGGTCTACGAGAGAGCAGAATTCACAGGCAGAGCCTTTTGCTTAAAGCCTGAAGCAGAAAAGGGACTTGAGATGAAGAAACACCTCTGTGGAGCTGATTTCCATTAATGACACCCTATAGAAACATTGATAGCAGTGTAGAAACACCGACCCCACTCTTACTGCCAGGCTGAAGGTGGTCGTGTGAAAGTGGCATGGCTATGGCCATTTGGGAAACCAAACCCCAGTTAAGTCGGAGTTCTTCCTTTCCTGGTCTGACTGAATGAAACCATCACTGGAAAAGTCAGTGTTACCAGGAAACAAAAACGAGGTGGCCATGAAAACCACGGGCAACGAAGCATTCAATGAATATACCGACTTTTGTGGATGTCCCATTGCAACTCCACAGCCACATGGCTCCGGTCTGCAACTGGATCAAAGGGAAGGGAAAAAAGAATTAGTTGCATTATGTACAAAGAGATCCCCAGACAGCATTTCCACGGTACACGTTTGGTGGTGTGACAAAACTCCAGCAGCTTTTGTTTTTGGCTTAGGACAGGAAAAAGCCTCTTGGAAGGAAACATCTGTAGCTAAAAAATGTGCCCCAGCCTCTATATAAAGATTTCTATCGTGCTTTTAGGCTTTTTCTTTGTATTGGATGATAGAATTATGTGACCCTATTAAAGAATGAAATATCCTGGTAAACTGTGGTCTGTAGCTGAAGGTAAAACCTGAGCATGGATATAGTGCAGCTCTGCCCCCAGCATTTGCTCTTTTTTCCCTCCCAAAACATATATATGCTTTGGTAAATGCAAACACAGGTCTGCATGCGTATCAGCTTAGAAAATACATTCAGAAGATGAAATAAGTAGATAGAGGCAAGGATCCAATTTAAATAACAGGAAAGTGTTTTCATTTCTGTCTTATTGAAGTGAGGATTTGGTTTGCATAGCACAACTGGAAACAAATCTGAAATTCTCAAGTTTCAGCTCCTGGGAAGACCAAAGACCACTGGTGAGGACCAAAGTGCCACCGCACCGCAAGGCATTGGGAGCAGCCTCAGTGGGACTGGGGCTTGGGAGCACTCCTGCTCAATGGTTTATGAGCACTAATATAAAGTTGAACCATTGGGAAAGAACAAAACGAACCAACAGCTTTCCATTCTGCAGAATGAGAGCTGAACAGAAATTAATGCAGTTCCGCAATGACATTGGCCATGGTGCAGATGCCTCCAAGCCCTCCTATCCCACTCTGCAGCCCTACAGACCCCAGCCCCACAGAGCTCAGTCCCACAGCCCCGGCCCCCAGTGTCCCTTCCTGTCCTACACGGCTCTCCCATCCGCCAGCCCCATTTCCTGCCATTCTCCTCCGGCGCTGCCCCGACTGCTGCATGGAGGGGACCAGCAGCATCATCCGGGTCTGGCTGCCAGTCATGTCTCACCTTTCACAAACAAACTAAAAATAGAGGGCTGGGCTAAGAATAGGCACCAAGCGGGCCTGCCAGACACCAGGATAAGACCCAACGCCTTCAGCTTCCAGGGGAAGCTGGGCTGCATTTAAATGAAACACCCTATGACAAAGATGTGGCTTTGCATTAATTCCCACTGCTGCTGCTTGCACCAAGCGCATCAGACCACGCCTTGCAGCTCATGGTAGGATGGCGACTCACTAAAGAGTGGCACAATGGGCAAACCGAACACATCCTCAAAATGAGGAACAGAAAAAAAAAGATGGAATACTTCTGAAGATCTCTCCAGTCGAAAGCATGGGCCTATGGTGGTTTAGATGAGATACCTCGAGATGCTTTCACCCATTGCTTTGCCCACAGGAGCGATGGCAGATGGCAGTGGTGGTGGCATCCACTGCGCACCCATTGAGCATCACCAGCAGCTGCCACAGCTGGAGCAGGAACGGGGCAGGTCCTGGCACCCAAAGAACTGTCCCATCTCTTTGTCTGCCCGTGGATGGGGACACACAGACCTCTGAGCACACAATGAATATGCAGAACGCCCAGCTGCAGCCACGCTCTGCGCTGACTTCCCTCTGTTTGTTCAGTGAGCAGAAGGTAAGACATTTTCTCGTGGATGTGGCTCTCCATTGAATCCTCTGCTCAAAGCGAGTCGAGCACGATGCAAATGAACACTGCGAAATTATTTCCTCCTCTCAGCCTCGTAACTGGATTTTCTAGTTAAAAATCATCTCGAAGCCGTCGCCATCAGCTGTCCGAGGTTAGCAATGGCTGAGACAATTTGACCCACACACTTGAGGGGTCAAGTGCCCAAATTTCAGACAGCACGGTGATGAAGGCTTGTTCACATAGGCTGGGAATTTGGCCAAGTATTTAAGGGTGATTTAATTTAATTGTGAATGATGCGATAGACATATGGCTAGGAAGTTATACGCCAGGAAACATGTTTCCTATAAGTATTTCAGCAGGCAGATGGCACACAATAGTTTGGGTGTAGTCATTTCCCCACCTCCTAAAGCTGCTATTTTGAACAGAAGAAATAATTAAGTTCCCCACCATGCTCCCAAGACACCAACGCTACCGACCCAGAGGATGTGCAGCGTTAGAGGACTATTTCTGCACAAAATCCCACCAAAGAAACCAAACCTTCTGCTCACCTGTCTGTTCCCATGCCAGAGTTTCAAAGCACGTTCAGCACTGAGCAAACACCTTCGCTTGGTGGCGGTCCCAGCACGCAGGGGGAGCAGAGCACCCAGCAGTGTGCAATGCCACCGCCAAAGCCCTGAAGTTTTCCCTCCGAGGTTCAAACTGCAGCACCCTGAGAGCTGCTCTTGAGATGTCACTGCCTGAATTCCTGGAGCAGAGCTTCTCCAAAGCACCCAAACTCTTCTCCCAAGTCATACTTAGATCTTGGAATTAAAGACCAAATATATATATATATATATGTATTAATTCAGGCAAACTCCTGCCTGCAAGTGTACTTAATGAGCTCCTCGTTATTTATTGCACCCTTGCACAGCTATTGCTTATTCATTTACCCTCAGCAGAGCCATTCCTCAGAGAGAAACAGCCGAAACAAACCAACAATATCCGTTGTTTGATGCATAGATCGTATATTTTCTCCTTCTTTGAAAAAGCTTTGGGAAATATTAAATAAAATCCAAGGTTGCTGGAACTGTAGCACACCGCTAAGGGAAGCGATGGATTAAAACAAATCACTTTGTATGATTACTCCACTGAAATCAATACCTTCAAATAAGAAGTGGATGCATGCACACGGCTGCGTTTGAGCAAACCATATGGTGAATCTATTGTTTAACAGTTTTATGCCTTAAACTTTTACTTCAAGACTGTTGGTTCGGATCTAATCAAGGCTCTGCTCGTTTACTGCCTTCTGTCTGCTCAGCACTTTGCGGGGTATTACCGGGTCCTTAATCTAGTTTTAAGGGGCAGGCTTCAATGTAAATCACACCATTTAAGCGTTTCCCATGGAACTGTTCCCTAGATGCGTATTTTCCACAGCGATACCGGAGGTTGAATGAGTCAGAGAGAATAAGGGAGAATCTGCAAGTCCCGGAGCCAACAAAAAGCTGTGGCTTCCCTCGTTGCAAGAGCAAGGGCCTCTGGGTGGCTGCTGCCTGTAAGCTGATGCCCTCCAGGTCTCGTTTGTGTATTGCAGGAAAAGGTACCATCACTTGGGTACGAGCAGCAAGGAGATACAGCGATGCAAGAAGGCGAGCAGGGGAGGACAGAGATGAAACAGTCATATCCCCATCACCATCCTTCACTCCCTTGGGACTGCACCATGGTCTCATTAACCCGGCTGGTCTCACGGACTGCTTTTCATTGCTGTACCATCCGAGCTGTAATGAACAGCGGCGCCAAGAAACACCGGTAAAAATCATTAAAGCGTAAGTCTGGCAATTTAGTGCAAAAATTAGCTTCTCCACCCGGATCTACAGCTTGCTGATTGCAATTTATTCCTCCCATTTATGGATGGCATATAACTGCATGTGCTGGATCCGTTGCCGGGCCTTCCCATCCATCACGAGTCGCTCCAGTGGAGCAGACGGACAGAGGGACGGAGGTGGGGGCTGAAGCTCATCCCAAAGCAGGGGGCAGCAGCCTGATGGGGAAAAGCCATCCAAATCTGCATCCCTGCTGTGCCCGGGGGGATTTCCCCAGTGTGGAGAAGTGATGGTATTTCTGGGTGAAGAAACCCAAAAGGTGATTATGAAATAAGGGGTTGACTTTTACTCTGAGTAAATATCAGTTAGTGCCAGGTGGTAGCGAAGCATCAGATGAGACACAGAACTCATCGGCGGCGGCGATGAAAGGCATCTTTAAGAGCACTGGGGGAAAAGGACTGGAAAGGGCTCTCATCTCCACCCCGGCAATTGCTGATAATAAAGTGCTGCTGTTTTCTACCTGGCAATGAGGTCCCAGAGGTACGAGCCTCTCTGCTTTTCAAAGGAGGATTTGTTCAAACACGCAGACAGGAGCATCCCCGCTCATTACCCGTCCTGCTGCTGCTGACCCACCGCACTGGAAGTGGTTGCAGCCCTCATTCAAGTTATCCTTTTGTTTTGATTTTTTAAAGTCGTCTCCGCTGTCTTGGAGGGATAAATAAAATGAAACAGAAATCTAAGAGCCACTTCTGTGGTTGTCTCCTGAAGAGAAGGCTGCAACAGCAAAACTGCCTCAACTTCAGTGCGAGGTGACCTGAAAAAATGACAGGGCTCTGCTCACAGCCACGAGCACACAGCTAAATTCATACACCACTTACTTATTGATGTGTTTGTACAATAGGAGTGGCTGGGAAGGCTGCAGACTCCCAGGTACCTTCTGATGGCACATAATAAGCACAGACAACACAGACCTACAGTGAATAATAGAACAAAAAGCTTCCAGTAGCACTGAAAATCAAAGTGCATATGCGATCAGCGCTCTCCAGCGAAACCTCCGGGGAAGGGGAGTGAGGGGCATCCATGAGCCTGGGGAGGAGGAGACGGGTGTTACAAAGCAGCTGCAAGAAAATCTGCACCCCCCAAAATATCAGAGTTTGAAATCATGCATGCTGTTCCACCACATGAGCTACAGAGCGTCCCATGGAGCGCTACTGAAAAGGCCCAATTAAAGAAGAGGCACAGAAGGGACGCCCAAGCTGTGGGTACAGTCTCAAACCTGTCGTCTCAGTACTCAGTATTTTTCTTCTTAGCCCCATCAAATGCATTTTCCCCCCCGTGGTGCCACATTGGCATCACTGCTGCTGAAGGTCCTGACACCGTCAGCTGTTTTGTGAGGAGAAGTCCTCTCCAGGATGGGAATATTTCTGTTCTGTGCCTTTAGGACTTCTTCACCACAAGGATCTCAAGCACTTGTGATGAACAAAGAGCACCTTAATTTCATACAGAAAGAATCCAGGGCTCTGCTCGGAGGAACAAGGGGAGGCCAAGGGATGCCATGGATGGAGCCAAGGGAGATGCTGCAACCCAGTACAACAGGAGCAGTGCACATGTGGACGTGCAGGAGCAAAACTTGTCTCCATGAGCAGCCCAGCAGAGTGCAGCACCTCCTGTAACAAGGCTTGTGTTTTGCTGTGACATCCCATGCAGGGCAATGGGCACCGCTGTCAGAGCTGCTCAACGCGGCTTTGGCCGGGGCGGTCAGAGGAGAGGGGAGATTTTCCCTGATGAGGAATACCAGAAATCTGCCTGTTTTTCTCCATCACAAACTTCTCCCCTGACCCCCAGGACACGGCCCTTTGCACAGCACTTGCAATCTTTGGCAATGAGGAGATGAGAGGCGACGCCGCATCATTAGCTAAAGCGCCGCAGCGACACGGGGCACACGATCGATGCACGGGGCCGAGGCTCCATTACTTATGAGAAATGCTTCAGAGAGCACTTTGGAAACACAAGCCCTCTCCCGAGACCTCTCCGAGATGGCTTCAGATTAATTGTTCCAGGTTTGTTGGTTTGTTTTTATGGAGGAAGGAAGATTTGTTTGCTTTTCCCCTCCTCCCCTGGAGTTCCACCATCATCTTTTCTCATTAGGATGGTGGCAGGAGGTCAATAGAATGCCCTGTCTGAGAGAGATTCCTCCATCATTTGAAGGGGAAACTTTTGGATGTGATGCTCTCCAAGCCATGCGTCTGATGGTGTTTTGTTACCGTGCACAGGAACAAAGAAGAGCAGAACCCTCTGCACCCCGTAGGGGTCAGCCACGCATGCACGGCAGCTCTCAGCCATCTCTCTCTCCATCCCCATCACCATTCTCTCTGGTTTTTGGTTTCCTTAATTATTTGGGAATCTGGAGAATAATCTGTTGTCAAATCCCGCAGAACAAATCGAACGTCAGGTTTCCAAACCGCTCTAATAAAGCAGATGGTATCGTGAGCCTGCAAATCTCCTCCCAACCTCAATGCATCTAAACGCTGACAGATTATCCATTAATGGGCAGATTAATCCTCAACAGCAAAAACAGTGGGAAGGAAAATGCATGCTTTTGTCTCCATAGCAGGAAAAATGAGCTCGCTAATATGCGCGGCTCACGGGAGAGGTGGCCATGGACCAATGGAGAATCACAGCAAATCGCATCCCATGCTTTGAACTAGACCGAGCATCTGTAGCTTCTCAGCCACACTTCTTTCGGGAGTAGAGGCTCCAATCTCTTTGAAGAGCAGTTGGAGAGCTGTGCTGGGGTGTGTTGAGGAGCAGTGCCCACGTGTGCAGCTGCTAAGAAAGCTTTCAGTCCCTTCCTCCAAACAGATCATAGAATCATAGAATGGCTTGGGTTGGAAGGGACCCCAAGGATCATCAATTCAATTCCAACCCCCAGGGCTGCCAACCTCCACATCTGGTTATTGCCAGCAATCCTGATCATCTCTTTCCCTTCACACCCCAGGTCTGGACAGAAGCCTTTCTGCCCGACGAGAGATCACTCAGGCTTTGGCTCTCTCCTCTTTGTGCATCTCAATGGCAGCAAGCGCTCCTTCATTGGCCATTGTGTGACCAAGAAAAGGATTATTGGTCTGTGTCAAAAGCGCAGCATCCCCTTCTCAGTGCCGTCCCCTCCTCTTCCCACTGCTGATTTGCTTGGCAGGTGTGAAATATTAATTGCCTCACATGGGAGCTTGGCTCGCTGTCTGTCGCATTTGACTGAAATATCATTCTCTGCTGCAAATATAATTACTGGGGGTCCGGATTTTAAAAATAGCCTCTTGCCTGTCTGTTAATTAGGAGGCACGCTTTGCTACACAACGAGATATTTTGGTTAATTATAAAAGAGAAAGGGACAAATTTGTCATGTCTTTTGTTTTCGTTGCGCCGCGGCTGCAGTGACAGCGCGGTGACGGACGGCTCTGCCAGCTGCTGTTGGGGGGGACGGGCCCTGGGGGGGCTGCTTCCTGCAGAGGGGTGCAGACAAAGGAAGGGAAATTTCAGCCAGAACCTGGCTCTGCACTCAAACCTCCCCCAGCGACTGTTTGAAGACCCCCCCTGGTTCAAAGCAAGGAGGCATTCGTGCGAAATCTGCTGCTGGAGGCACTGAACCTCTGCTGCCCACCAGGTTGTGCTGGAGCTGCCTTCCCCACCACCCCAAGGTCACAGTGCCTCTCTTTTCTCTTGCTAAGGGCCTCACACCAACGGTCATACACAGTTCTGCTTTGTCTCTTAAAATAAAAAAGAAAAATGCCAACACAGAGAATAGCAATGATGACTTTGGGAATGGTGGATACGAGTGCCAGCCAACCTCCCCTTGGCCTCAGGTGCTTCATTAATAACGTATTAATCAACCTCCAGAGGAACACAGACCAGCAGGGAAGGATTAAGGTGCTCCATCGAATGAGGATGCACTGTGCTGGACCAGCACTGCCATCCCCATGGCCAATGGAGAGAAGAGCACAGGACCAACCAAAGGACCAACAATGCTCTGTATTTATAAAGCACCAGTGCCAATACTTTGCATTACGATGCACTGGTAGAATGTTTTATAATTATTTATGCAATTATCCAGCATTTCAAAGGACCCGTGATAACAGCTTAAACTGACGTATTAAACAGGCATGATAATTATCCCAGCAATATTGAATGTTGTACTGTCAAATAATAATGTCACATGTATTAAGAAAGCTCTCAGAAACAGCAGAATAACTCAAGATGAATGACACAAAAGTCCCATATCCTCTTCCCGAAAACAAAGAGAACTTTGTCTGTGGAAAATTAAACATGGGCAGAGCACATATGGAGGTATCATAGATCACAACTGGGAACAAACAGAAGGGAGAGGGGAAAACATGGCATCTCTTCAGCCTGGAGCAGTTGTGCAAGGATTGCACCAGGAATAGAAAAGGTTGTCCCTAAAGCAGCAGCCTGGAGAGCATCCTGGGGCACAAAGCCCACCCAAAGCCACCTCCGTGTCGTCCTCCCTGTCCCATCCTACTTTGGTAGCAGCCCCTCAGGATAATAATAGTGTCAGTACCAAAAAAATCAGAGAGGTTCCAGCCAGCATCATAAAACCCCACTGAATGAACTGCAGCAACTGTGTGCCTGCCTTCTCCTTCTGCCAACGCCTCAGCAACACTTAGAAGAGTGGCACCAACTTTGTACCCTTGTGATGAAGATTAAAACATGAAGCCCAGTAGAAATCCTTGTGAATTATTGAAGCTGTAGCTCATTATAATGGTAGAAGTGAGCCTTTCTTTTCAGCAAGCGTAATGGGAGCAGAAAAATGGCAGGATAATGATGCTCAGGCAGAACAATTACTGCATTGTGATAGAGGAAGGCGAAGTTTATCACTCTGATTACCGCCCTGAATTTTTGTGTGCCTGCTTCAGGCCCAATGCATCTCCTCTGCTGCGGTCTCTGATGCTCCACTGCTGCAGGTGGGTCTGCCTGGGCAGTGCATGGCACGCTGCAGTGAGGACAGCCCGGGACAGCAGAGGCTGCAGCCCTGAGCAAGCAGTGGGTTAACTCCTGCCAGCATTTCTTTCTCCTTCGGGGATGTTTGCATGACACTTTGCCCACAAAGCATGTCAGTATGAAGCACGGTGTAAGAGTGACATAACTTTTATCAAGGGGAAATTTAAGGCTTAACTGCCTTTAAAACGCTGGCGTCACTCACTGCGTGTGCCAGCTCTTTTAGAATATTACACTCATTATATGTAATTCTCCCTCCTCTTGGAGAAATATTAGCATGTACTTTGCTCCCCGTCAATCACTTTCCTGACCTTTGCATCATCAGCCCTCTTTAAGGCAGTCACATCTCAGAGCCTCTGCTAACGACACGCCACAAAGTCAGCCCTGGAATAGGATTCCCAAACACACAACGAGATCCCTTTGGGGAATTCAAAACTCAGCACTGTGGCTCATGGCCGTCACCGGGAGCAGAGCACAGAGCTGTGTCCCAGCCTGCAGTCTGGAATCAAAAATAGCTCCATCCTTGTGGAGGTGCATTCAAACACATCATCAAAATTCAGAGCCGGTCCATTCACAATCCATCGTCTCTGTGCATAGATGAAGTTTTGGTTTCATGTCATGGAATCATAGAATTGCTCATGTTGGAAAAGACCCTCAAGATCATCAAGTCCAACCACGACCTGACCATACTACCCTAACTCTAACAACAGCTAAACCACGTCCCTGAGCACCACATCCTGATGGATTTTAAGCACATCCAGGGATGGTGACTCAACCACCTCCCTGGGGAGCCCATTCCAGTGCTTAACAGCCCTTTCTGTAAAGAAGTTTGTCCTGATATCCAACCTAAACCTCCCCTGGTGCAATTTGAGGCCATTTCCCTTTGTCCTGTCACCATTGAGAAGAGTCCAGCCCCGCTCTGCTGCAATCACCTTTCAGGTATTGGAAGAGAGCAATAAGGTCTCCCCTCAGCTTCCTCTTCCCCAGACCAAACAGCCCCAGTTCCTTCAGTCTGTCCTCATAAGGCACATTCTCCTTCTCCAGCCTTGTTGACCTTCTATGGACCTGCTCCAGCACCTCCATGTCCCTTCTGTACTGAGGTGCCCAAAACTGAACACAGTACTCAAGGTGAGGCCTCACCAATGCCGAGTACAGAGCAGGATGGCTTCCCTGGTCCTGCTCACCATTCCTGATCCAAGCCAGGATGCCATTGGCTTTCTTGGCCACCTGGGCACACTGCTGGCTCATATTTACCCGACTGTCCACCAGCACACCAAGGTCCCTTTCTGTCGGGCAGCTTTCCAGCCACTCCTCTTGCCTGCCCTGGTGCACGGCTACAGATCAGCACAGCAGAACACACACACCTCACACACAGAACACAACACATCTCAGACCGCGTATCTCCATCTCTATCACTGTTTCAAAGGGGAAGAAAAAAGAGAGAGGAGAGAGAACGCCGTAACTTCCAGCATTATTTAAACTAACCATCCTTTGCTCGGGCATTTCGGCACGGAGGAGAGCACGGGTTAAACCTGCAGCGCCGGGAGCGCCGTCGGGCGCAGCAGCAGCGCCGCCGTGCCGGGGCGGGCAGCAGTGCGGGGAGCGCGGGCGCGGAGCACCGCCAGAGGGCGGAGGGAGCAGCGAGCGGAGCGCCGAGCGGAGCGCCGAGCTCTGCTCCCGCATCCCGGCCCCTCCCGGAACCGCAGAACGCTTCAAAACCTCCGGGCCGGCAGAGCCCTGGGAACCAGGACCGCCTGCCATCGCCTGCTTGTGTAAATTATCCCGTAATTACACCGTATGCACAAATCGGACCGTATTAATCGCTGCTGAATGCTGATTACTGCCTCCCAGCCCCAGGCGGTGGGGTGGACCCACGGAGGTTGGAATTGACGCCTCTGGGATAGGAACCCCGCGGGTCCGTCCTGGGTGGGGAGAGCAGTGGGTCCCAACAATGCTACTTTGCATGGGGGAGGGCATTTGGGGCAGGTTTGGGATTACAGGTGCTGGAGGAGAGGGAAGTTTCAGCGGAGGACCTCTTGCCTTGCTCCTTACGGCCCCATCGAGCTGCCACTTGCACCCGGAGCTGCTTCATGAGCCCACTCAGCAGTGAGGATCGGCTGGCTCCCATGCACCTTAGCTCAGCCTTGGTGAGCTCAAAGCCACAAGGTTAAAGCAAAGCAGCTGGAAAGCAAACGTGGCGCAACCCTCCACCACAGCAGCCCCAGCAAGCCTGGCCCAGAGCTGTGTCACCTAAATTGTGGCCCTCACCCCCCCTGCATGTCCCACACCCCTCTCCCATCCCAGCCACCTGCAGCATTTCACCTGGCTTCTTGGTGAGACAACGGCGAGAAGGAAATGAAAAGCCCCGCTGCATGGAAATGGGAAGCTGTGCCAACGTGCTCGGGGAGCTCTGGGTAAGGAGCAGCTGTGATTTGCCAAGCCAACCAGAAAATTAAAAAGGATTGTTGTACAAACATGCAGAGGGCGTGTGGGTGTGTGCACACATGAGTGGGGTGGCCCCACTTCAGGAGGGGCCCCTCTGCACAGCGAGGTGCTTTGTGCTTACCTGCACTGAACAGCAGGGGAGGGGCTGCAGCCCCTTTGGCTCTCCATTCTCCTTTCCCAGGTGAGATGGGAAAACTCAGTGCAATACAGAGCACCTCTTCACCCCATGCCTGCTGCTCTCTGGGGATCTTCTCGCATTCCTCTCCCACTGGGCCCGAATGCATTTCTTGCTGAGGGTTAGAAGAATTCACTTACACTCTAATTTAATGAAGTGTCTTAAATGTGGATTTAATCACAGCATTAAGGTAACGGTCACTGCATCCAAGCTGATGATTGCAAACTTCTTTCCTGAGCAGGCAGCTCTGCTGCATCCTTATTAATCCAAAAAAATCACATCCATATTAATCACTCTGCAGATTATTGCTCCGCTCATATTCATTACCAACCAGCTAATCCCCCAGCACTGGGGTATTACCTTCCACCAGCTGCCTCCACGCTGCTCAGCTGCAGATGGAGAAGGATTTTGTGCTGCTCCAGAGGTGTGGGGCTGGGGGGGTGAGCTCTGTGCAGAGCCCCCGCTCAGCAGACGGATGGTTTGCATGAATGAGGGCTTCGGGTGATGCCTGCAGTCAGCACAGACTGGGAGTCCGTGCAGGCAAGGAGAGCACCGCGCACAAAGCGATGCTTTGATTTATCTCCTGGAGTGGATTTGAGCATTTCTGGGGCTTGATCTTCTCCTTGCTTTACTTCTGCTGTGCGCATGGCCCTCAGACACCTCCCTCCTGGGCAGGGTGACGGCCCTCTGACCTGTGCTTGTTGAAGGTCACAATGCAGTGTGTATGAGTACAAGCAAAGCACGAGGTCTGTGACCCAGCCCATACAGCCCTGTACAGCCCCAGGCCATGCCTTTGTGCTGAGCTCACAGAGATGGGGGGTTCCCGCTGCAAAAGTCAAGCAGACGTTGAGAGAATGGTTAAAAACTCATGCAAAAGCAGCTCAGCCCCTGAGATCCTCTCCTTTGTGAAAGCTGAACGTGGCCAAAAAAAAAACCACCACAAAAAAAAAAACCCAACAAAAAAAACTTACTTGCAAGCATTTCTATCATCTCCTCAAAGCTCAGTCCCGTTGAGTGTCCTCTGAGTTCAATGAGACCTCCCAGCATTGGGTAAGGGATGGGAAGGAGCATCCTTAGAGGTTCTGGAGCAGATAAAGGCAGATGGGTTGCTCTCACGGTGTCTGCAATGAAGCTGGGAGTGGAGCATGGGGAGGGATTCTCTCCACTGAAGGAGTCAATGGAGGACATTGATTGCTTGGATACACCGAGGGGTTGAAATGCCTCCAGCACTGGGAGCACAGCAGATCCCGCAGCTCCTCCTGAGGCTGAGCAGAGCAGAGAAGCAAAGCCATCACAGTGCGAGTGCGTTTTTCAGGTGCTATCAATGAACCTGGCTTTGTTCTAAACAGGCTGCAGGGCAGAGAACTCACGTTCCATAGCCCATAGTCATGGGGGAACCTCCTGCTCCCTTCCCAGCCCTGCTCCGAGGGGAAGGAGGTGTGGGGTGAGCTGGGAGCACTGGGCAGGACACCCACGTGGCCCCACTGGATGAAAAGAACAGCAATTTTACCGGGGAGAGAAGAGGAACTGTTTATAAATCCCCAAGCATTATCCCTGGCGCTCGCTCCCCAGACAGGAAAGCCCATTTCCAGGAGCATTAAGGGTGAAATGGCAGTCATAAAGCGCCAGCAATCAAACGTGAAAAGAGCAGCCCAATTCATTAATAGCGAGACAAGCTGATAGAGACATTCTTAATTATCAGATATTACCGTGGAGTTAATTCTTACCTGAGTTGCTTAAGCTTGGCCATCCTTCCCTTTTCTTTGACGTTTTGCCATAGGGCAGCATGGAACATATGTAATTAGATTCCCTCACTGGAGCTAATTATGAAGCAACCATAAAAACGGAGCGCTTTCCATTCTCATAAGTATTATTAAGAACTAAAACCAAACTCTTTGCCTCGGCTCTGATATCTGTAATTTAACACAAAACCTGGGATATAAGCAGGAACGTTCACTCTGCATTATGCCACACTTCTATTCTATTTCGTACTGTAATGCATTCACATTATTTTATGTGCACATACCTGGACAACCAGATCTACACACTGGAACAGATCTATGTGATCCCACCCAGGACCAGCATGGATCCCTTTGTCTGCAGAGACTTCATGACTTTCTGCTCCATAGATATTTGCCTATAGGGAAAGGTTCAGCCCCAGGACGACACCGGCTTCTGGAAAGGGAGTGCAGAACAGCAATCAGCATCTCTGGCAGTCCAATGGCAAGAACTTGGTGCTTAGGAAGCAAAATCTATGATTAAGCAAAAGAAGTGTCATTTTGGATAGCCTTCACCTTCAAGACCAGGGACTGTTCCAGAGTTGGTATTTGTTGGACACGTCTCACTGTCTGCCACCCGTAACTCAAATTTCCATCAGCAATGAGTTAGCCACTTCCATGTAACCACCCCACATTTGCTTATTGGAATAAAAAGCAATAGATTCCTGTGTTTCTTATTGCCCATTTAGGATAACTGTCTGGTTGCATACAATTACATGTCACCCTCTAGCTAAGCATCCACAGAAGAGAAAAGATGCTGGAATTGAAACAGGTCAAAATTAATGCCAAGATTGCATTTGATAATTCCAAGTGTCACTTCCATTAGCTCATCTTGATAACCAGGCTGGAAAAGCCAGCGCCAGGATGTCCAAACTCCTTCCCACTACTTACAGAGTGATGGTAATCTGCAATCAATAGGCCAATCCTGTGTGTCTGGAGGGGGAAATAAAGCTGGAACGGGGGCAGCTCCCGAGGCTGGGGGTGGTGCCAGGCTCTTGGGCTTTGGGAGGAAGACCCGAGGACCACAGCCTCAGCCCAAGCCCAGGGAGCTGTTCCAGCAGTGCCTCCCAAAGTGCTGTTTGTGGCTCATACCTTCCCCACATTGGACACGGGAATCGACTGAGGGCTCTCAGCCATCTGCATTTTATATAACCTTTATTAAGCATCACTTGACCTTGTCAGTGCCGATAAAGCCCTGGGAAGTGCATGCCAGATAAAATGTAGTTTTAATTGAGTATACTTATTATATTAAATATATTAACAGGGCGCAGATGAATACAAATGACCCCCTGTTTAATGCTTTCGATTCACATTGAAATTCCCTTTGACTTTGAGGAGCTGAAGGAGTCAATCACATTCCCAGGGGGTGAAAATGGGTCCTGCTGCTGCTGCCAGCGTCTCTGCTGCAGCAGAGGCTAAGTCAGAGCAGGTCCAACCATCCCTGGGGCTCCTACATGTCACTTCCCCTCCTGCAGCTTTTTGGAAAGCTCTGGGAACCTCACGTCATGTTTCGCCCTTGGGATATATTTAGATTAACCCAAAGCACAAATGAAAAGCAATTGTCTGCTCTACTATTTTCCAGCTCTGCAAGACATGCACAAAGTCACTCCGTCCCAGCACCTCCCAGTTTAGCAGGTGGGGCCATGGAATGGATCTGCAAAGGCTGAGCTCTGCTGGTTCAGGTGGCAGCGAGCAGGATGCGGCCCAGCTGCTTCCTAGCATTCGTGTCAAGCTTTGCTCTCAATGTGAGGAAAATAAGATGAAATGGCCTGCCCGAGGAGCAGGCTGTCTCCCTGACATATTTGCATTAGCTTCAAATAGGAAGAGCTTCCCATCAGCCTATTAGCACTGCACTAAAACAAGAGGACTCGGTGTCAAATGGCTGAATAAAACCACATCTTGGGGCAGCACTGAGCTCCCCGCTGCGAGCCGCCGTGCGTCACACCTCCCCCTCCTGCCTTGGGTTTATCCTTTCAATTACCTCATTTAAAAAGAAGAAACTAAGATCCTTCAGAATAAGCGCTGAGACCTCTTGTTTGAGATCCCCGTGTTTCTTTTTCAGTCTCTCCTTAAGGGTCTCCATTTTTCTGTCACTTATCATCATCCGGAGTAATTTGGGGCTGTTAGAGAAAGTTCATTGCTGTAATTGCAACCATATTGGTCATTAAAGTTGACAGACAGCTGCTGGAGAAGTCACTTGCTGATTCCTACCACTGAGCAGATGCCTCTCAGCATTTGCTCAAACGTTAGCTTGAATTTATGAAATGGAAGCAAACGTGTTTTACCGTGAGGACCCGTCATTTCAATGGGGAAAGAAATGAAGAACCCACCTGATTTACTGGCAAACACCGTTTGCATGCTCCTTCCCACCACTGAGCGCTGCCGCTTTGGATCCTGCATTCTCTGTCCCACACAAGGAGAGCTGCCCCGAGGAGGGACCCCTCAGCCCTTCTGCTGCCCTCCGGATGACCATCGAGCGCTTCTCACCACACCTTCCTGAAGACACTGAGCGAAGGTACTGCAACCCTGCAGTGAAGGATCTGAAAAAGCAGAGAGAGGGGCCAAGGAAAGCTGCAGCCCCCTCCCGTGGGACCATGGACAGAGCCTCACTGCTCAGTCCCACCGACCCCCATCAGCACCCACAGAGCGTTCTCACCTCACCACAGCAAAGTATTTCCTGCTGCAAAGGCAGAACAACTGCAACACGCCACGTGGCAGAATAAGGACCCACTCACGACGTGCTTTTTGTTGTTGTTTTTTTAACCAGTAAACTTTATTTATATATAACAACAGTACAAAGTGAGTCCTTGGCTTGCAAAATAGGAGTGTTTCATATTTACAATAGGTACACAATAATATATTAGAATAATAACAAAACCCCCTTTTTCCTTGGAACGTTTTTAAATACTTAAACTTTCTTACATTTTCTTTTTTCCACAGCACTTGTAAAAACAACAAAAAAAAACAGACAATCATCTTAAAAAAAAATATATAATACAGAACTCCAGTGTGTCAAGTATAACGGGAGGGGAGGAACCAGAGAACAACAAGGTGGAATGGGTACGGATACAAATCCATTCGTTATTCCTGCCAACACACAACCCCTAGAAATGGCATTATTTACTGTAAGGAGCGGGGCAGAAAAAATAAACATCTGTTCCACGACTGATACCTCTACATTCTATGACATTACGGGGCCTCGTTTCTGGGGATCCCAGAAGTTTTAGTACCTGTGTGTTCCCTCCCCTTAGGAGACCCCCAGAGTTTGGGGCACTGTCCATGCGACGGATGGACCCTGCAAATCTGAGTACGTCCTTACTCACTGCAGGAACACACATTTTGTCATTATTATATTCCACTTTTAGAAAGGAAGAAGGAGAAGGGGGTGACACGGGGACAAGAACAAGCACACAGACACTGCCGTGCCCACAGCATGGCCACAACACCTGCCACCCCGTGCCACCCTGTGCCAACCCACGGTGCCAACCCATGGTGCCATGTGCTTTGAGCAGCGCCTTCCACGAGGAGAAGATACCTTTTAGGACTTCCATCCTCTTCCCCTCTAAACCCAAACCACACTGAAATCATGCATTCAGGGTTGCTCAGCCCAGTGGATCCGGAATGCATCTTCTTCATGGTGTACACCAACATCCTTAATCTCATTATTTTCCCACCCAATGTCCAATTAAAATAAAGTCCTGCCTATGTGAGAGCAGGACAGCACAGGGGTGATGCGGGGCTCTCACCAAGGACACGTCCACGGCTCTCTCAGCTCACCCAGCGTGCATCCACAGGCAGGGCAGCAGCACCCTGCCTCATCGGTTCACAGTCTGTGGCACAAATGCCATTCCCAAATTGGATGGCAGGAGCTTTGTGGCATTTTAACGCATCTTTGATATCAGTTTCTTAGCCATCCCCAAGCACTTTTTTCTTTTCTCCAGGGTACAGCCACTCATGAGTTCTCACGATGCCCTAGCTTGCTCCACTCGGTCCATTTTGAGCTGAGCACTGAGTGGAGTGGAGAGACACCAGCAGGCAGGAGTGGGGCTGGGTGAGGGCTGGAGGCACTGGAGCATCCTGGGATCGCACTGGGGCAGTGGGCAGCTCAGTGCTCTGAGCCTTGGACCGACAGCAAGGACTTGCACTGAGGTCAGCATCACACAGAACACAAACTGAGAGCATTATGTCCTCTTGCTATTGGCTTCCATGTGCCCACCCAAATTGCCGGGTATGTTAGGACGTTTTTGGTGAGGTCCGTTTCAAGGCAGGGTGGATAATTTCTGCAGGACCGGGCCATTTTTAAGACAGAGTGTTGAAGGCACTGCTGTGATGGAGGTCTCTGGCGGCTCCGCGCCGGGCAGCTGCGCCTGCCAACCCCACGTGTCCCAGCACCGTGTGTCCCATCCCCGCTGAAGGCCCCAGGGAGTCCCCAGCAGCCCAGCTGTTCTGCTGAGTCCTGCCCTCCTTTAAGCATAAATCCATCCCTTATGGCACAGAGGGGACTGCACCTCTGCACGGTGCTGGGTATTCCACAGCAGGGCTCCTGCGGAGACGAGCTTGCCTGTAAGTTAGACTCTGGTATATGGGTTTTTAATAAAGGCTTTCAAGGTGGAGAAGCATTTGATTAGCACCTTGCTCCCCCTTGGAGTGGGTGCTTTGATAGTACATGAGCAGAAGATTAAATGGAATTATTTAAGCATTGACACCAGGCAGAGAGATTCCAGAAAGTGACGTCTCCCACTTTGATGTCAAAATACCTGAAACGAAGTGAACTGGAGAACCACAACACCAACAGCCCCGCAGGAGGAAGGGGGCACAAGAGGGAGGTGAAATCATTTCATCTAAGGCAAAGTCACTGCCCCTCCTGACCAAACCTTGAGTCCATTTGCTGCAATGCAGAGGAAATGCCCTTTAGAGCTTTTCAGTAACTGAAGAGTTAGATGCAAACAGGGCAATGGATTACAAGTTCTTTGCCCCGAGGGGATATGTTGCTTCATCCCATGTAATTGCCCACGAAGATCCATAATTCATGGCTACCATCACAAGTAGATGCTCGGTGGTTTATTTACAGACCACTCCTTCCAGTCAGCACTGGTGCTGCTTCTATGCCATCCTCCTGATGCCTTCATGCTGATGGATGAAGAGCTATTCCTGCTGCCTTCCTTGGAAGCCACTCAGACCTCAGTACCCCACTGTTCTGCAATGAGCTCCTCTTGGTTTCCCTGTCCTCCTCAGCTCCATGAAGCCTGGCCAGGACACAGGGACCTGGCTGTGCAAAAGCCTCACGGAGAGATTGGCAGAAAGCAAAATGCAGGCCGTATGGCAGCACAGCCTGCAGCATCCAGGTCTTTGCTTTGGGTATAGTCATATTTTATCAGTCCCATGGAAATAACTATTTAGATTAATATTGAGAAGTGTTTGGAAACCATTTTGAGTGTTGCAGAGTACCATAAGGATTTGGTGAACAGTCTGAATATGAATACTCAAAGCAATGACCACAACAACATACATCCTTCCTACACCTCTCTCTGCACAGCTCTCCCATCTCAAAGCCTCCCGTCACACAGCTCAGACTGTGCTGCACGAGGCTGACCACCAGGACTTCCTCCACACTACCAACTGGACCCAGAAAAATGCACAGAAGCAAGTGGGCTCAGCATGGCTTTCAGAAAAGGGCTGTTACAACACCGAGTTTCCTGAGATGTTTGGATGCATGTCAGCTCCTCCTGCTGGCCCTGGGACCTCGTCCCACAACAAGAGCCACCTCACTCCTGGTGCTTACAGAAACTGCTTCTCTTCTGCTGCGCACAGCAGATCGAGGCCCAGACCACCCCACCTGGTGACTTACGGTGCAGCTCCACAGCATCATGCTCAAATATCCCAAATATCTGGCGTGCTGCTCATTGGCAACTGGGAGAAACAGCCCAGGATGGACTCTGCTGCTGCTGTCAGCTCCCATGGTCGATGCCTCTCTCCCCACCAGATCCAACGGCCCTGTCCTCCCTGTTGCAGCCTGCGCAAAAACCAGCATTTATTACAGAGAGAAATATTTACAGCGCTCCTTCCCCTCCTGGCACTCTACAAAGGGACACATAAGCTTTGGTGTCTTTTAAAGAAACAACACTCACAGACATTTGCCCATCACTGGCCACAAGAAGACGTGCCATCGGGCCAGAGAAAAACAGAAGGTGACGACAAGACGCTTGGACAGACACACGGACAGCAGCTGGCATTGACAGCGCTGCCTATGGGTTTCCCTTGTCTAGAGCAGAGATTTCTTTCCCTTCCCTCGTGGAAATGAAAGCCATGGGCCTGCCCCGCGGGTGACATCACCTACGATCCCGTGCTCCTCTGGTCTGCAGTCAAACAGAGAATAATAAACAGCATCTCGCCACAGCTCAGCATTTCAAGTATTGCTCACTGTAAACATTGGGTTTGGGGTTGGTTTTACTGCGAGAACCACGGACTGCTCCGCTCCGCTCCTGCCATGGCTGCAAGAGCGCCGCGCTTCAGCAGGATCCTTCTGCATTCAACAGTAAATGAGATTTAAAATATACATATATATAATATAGACACTATATAAACACATAGATAAAGCTGGGTTTCAAGACAAGTTGGATGATCGGATGGTTTTGCAATTCACAACAATTTCCTTCTAGTGCCTACGGGTTACTCAGCCACTGAACTATTTCTGGCTAAACTGCTATTTCGCTTGTGTGGATGGGTGTGGTGCAAACTTGTGCTCATATTTTTATAAGATCCCAACAAGACTGCTGTCTTCCAGACTTTCCAGTTGGTGTAAGAGTCCATTTGCAGACGCCTGAGCACATCCTCGGGGCCTGGCGAGGATGGGATCAGGACCGAACCTGGCTGCCAAGGTAATCTCTGTGGCTTTTGTGGGTTTTGTTCTGTTTCTTTTTTTTTTCTTTCCTTTTTTTCTTCTTTTTCCCCCTTTTTCTTTTTTCCTTTTTTTTTTCTTTTTTCTTTTTTTTTTTTCCAAAAAGACCTTTAAATAAAGTTTTATTTCCTAATATACATCAGACGATTTTCATGCAAAGCAGCAGTCATGGAGACATCCAGACGTTGCAGGTTCCATCTTTCCACGAATACCAGAAGAAGTGATCCACCTTGAGTTGACGCTGATCATGGTGCTTTGTCTTCTTGATCTTTCTGCCTTTTCAAACCAGATCCCATGTGATTTTGAGCACAGCCAGCCCCTGGGCCATCCCTGCTCCCCTTGATGAGCGTGGTTTTGTTGGGGTGTGCAGTGCCTTTCTGCTTGTTCTCCCTCTGAATTCCCAGGCATCCGTGCCATGCTCTTGCCCCTCGCTGTCCGTGTGCACTGCAGCCTTCCTTCAGCTCTCAATGGACATGGCACCAATGAGTTGCTCTACTTTGTATGCCAGACGCTGCCTCCGTGCCTGTTCGTCCTGCTCCAAAGCCCCAATGAGCTGACACAGAAAGAAAAAAAGAGAAAGAAATCAGTGAGAGAGAAAAGGGTGGGCAGGACTGCAAGGCAGCAAGGTGCAAGTAACATGGAGCACTGATGTGCTTCAAGGGACAGAAAGAGCCAGTGAAAAACACCAGATAGATCAGGGCCCTAGGATGGCATGGGGACATGGGCACCAAAATGCCCTGTGTTTCCTCAGGAGTTGCTGGCAGTGAAAGAAATTGGGATGGGGCAGAATGGCCAACGCTTTCTCAGGACGTGTGGTTTCTGAGGTTCTCCATTGATAATAAACCCCTCAGTCTCACTCCAGTAGTTCTGTATTGGAATACAATTCTTCAGTAACAAACGGTGAAGCAGCGCAGCGAGCACCCAGCCGTGCTCCTCTGCTCAGTGCAGAGCCCTGTACCTCGGGCTCCACATTCCTCGTCTCATTTAGCATGAAAGTTATGAGATTTTAAAATCTAATTGGAAAAAAGCTACGGCATTGTATCACAAATGCATACACGCAATTAAATGACAAAACCCTTCCTTTTAATGGACATAATTGCAAAATAGGTTCTTCTTGCACTGAAATGAAGGGGTGGAACAGATGGTGAGAACTTGGTTTCAAGTGATGCATTCATTAAAGGAGCTCATGCTGCCAGGAATTCTGTGCAAACAGGAGTGAGCACCAATGCACCAGGGATTTGTACTGTGCTGTTCCCAAAGGACAGCGACATGCAGGGGGAGTTTCACTGGGTCACGATGATTTTTTACTGCATTTAGGAGCGAGATGCACTGTGCCAAGGCTGAGGAATTGATCTGCTCACCCAATATTTCAGCTATCAGTTCTCCTGGGACAAATGAATGCTACAGAGCAGGACCTGAGCCTCACTGTGCACAAACAGAACAGCTGTGGGCAGCAGGCGTACAAGCTACAGCCATGCTGCACTGAGGGCAACGTCCCCATGTCCCCTTCCCACAGATACCCACCTCCTCGCTGTACTTGCTGACATAGGAATAGATCTCGTTGAGTGCACTCAGCATGTTGAACTCGGCTGAATGCAGGCGTGACTGCTCGGCCAGGTACGCGTTCATGTCCTGGTCGCTGATGGCTGGCAGCTTGGCAATGTCTGCATAATACCTGCAGGGACCAAAGGCTCAGTGAGGAGCAGAGAGGATAAAATACCCCCTCTTCTCCTTGGGATCTTATCACTGGGATGCTATGACTCCAACCTCCCTGCCCAGCTCCTACCTCTCCACCCAGCTCTTGTAACTGGGGATGTCCTTGGCGTACAGCAGCTTGTTGGATGGGGAGTCCTTGCCCAGGCGGTGCTCGGAGGTGGAGCACGAGTCCATGAAGGTCTGAGCCACTACCGAGAGGCAGGCGTCCGTGATGCTGCCTTTGTGGATGTCAAAGACGAACTGCGGGTTTTTGATCACGTTCACCCAGAAGCGGAGAGGGAGGCTGCGGGAAAACAGAGAAACAAAATTGGATGTTAAGAAAAGCCTGAACAGATCCTTCCTGTGCTGTGTGTTCCCTCTGTGGTGGCCGAGGAGTGGGGCTGAGCCTGGGGCAGTGTGGTCACCTCTGTGCCCACCATCGGCTTTGTCCCCAAATCCCAAGGCCTTCGCAATCAAAGGGGAATTATTATTCCTTTTTTCTTTGGCTGTACAGCAGGATCAAAAAAGCAGCTGCTGCCTTCTATTACCTTTCAAGTCTCGGCTCTCTCCATCCAGCTATGCACGGAGGGCTGCAGCCTTAACTCTTGCTGTGCTGCGGGCCAGCAGCTCAGCTGCACCCTGCAGTGCCCGTGCCCTCCCCTCCATCGCACCAGCTCTGTCTGCAGCTCCTGCTCTGACCTCCTCCAGCAGCCTACGCCTCCCTCCATTCTCCAGAAAAATTCTGGCATTGCTGCTCTGCCCCATTCCCCAGAAACCCTGCAGCTATCAGGACAGTGCCCTGCGGGGTCAGAGCCCCCAGCGGTGCCAGCCCCCACCCCATGGTGCTTTCTTTGTCACTGCTTCAAGAAGACTCATCTCTATTTGCGATTCAAACGTTTTTATCCTAATAACTCCTTCTGACGCTTTCAATAAATTGTTTTTTGCTCCCCACTGCCTTAGCAGGGAATGCAGCTTTTGCAGACGCGGTGATTAGAGGCTTTTAAAGCCATGCGGGACTTGGGGGAATGCACAAAGTCTTCAGGGAACAGCCATTTGTTGTGGGATTTTTTTTCTTTCCTCTCTTGCAGAGGTAAATTTCCAACCCACAGAGCTTTTAATCCTAAAATAACGGCAGAGCAGAGCTGTAATAGCTCCATTGTTTGGGGAAGGCTGAGCTCGTGGCTCAGGATTGGCACCCAGAGCCCCATCTGTGTGGGGCAGCAGTGCTGGTGGAGGGGTCTGCATGGCTCCGTGCTGCATTTATGCACTGCAGCTACATCACCGTGTTGCTCCGGCCCTTCCCACAGCTCTCCCATCTCTTTCTCCCCACCACAGCAGCCAGGCCTTACCAATTGCTCTTCCACGTGTGCCGCACATCCGTGTCGTGGATGCCGTGCTTATCCGCCTGCTCGTCCAAGAAGTCAAACATGTACTTGATGGCCAACGGGAGCGCGCTGCCGCGGTGCACCGTGCTGAACAGCGTCTCGAAGAGGTCGTCCACAAACTTCTGCAGCGTGCCCTGATGGGAGCAGCATGGCAGCTTTTGGGTTTTGGGTATGGGATTTTTTTGGTGGGGGATATTTTGGGATACGCCTGCTTGGTGGTTGCTAATTTGGGCTTGATGTTAAAGACTGCTCTTGCATAACTACTCCAATTTTGGAGGTTCTTCTGTATCCTACAGTAAAATATATGTATGGGTTTTTTATACCACTGAAAGGAAGGTGAGCTTGGTTAACTTGCCTTATTGTTATTTAAACAGCTCAGTCTAGAAACTGGGCTTGCACTGCTGATAAGGGGGAAACATTCATAAACTCGGGGGTAAATCTGAGGGTTGGAACTGGGTGATCTTTGAGGTCCCTTCCAACCCAAGCAACTCAATGATTCTATGGAAATGAACCCTTGGGGCACGACAGGGGGCTGAGGATCCCCAGTGACCACATGGACAGCTCTTCTTGAGCATCTCCCAGGCAAGCTTAGCACACCATTTACCTTTGTAGCCAGCAGCCTCGTCAGGTAGATCTCGGACACCATCTTGCTGCCCCGGTCCCCCTCCTTCTGGTCACCGTGGTCGTGGTTTTTCACCAGGTGCCAGACTTTGACACCACTCTCCAGGTCTGGGGTGATCATGGGGGCTCGGGAGCGCAGGCTGTCGGGGCTGCCGGTGTAGCGGAAGGTGGAATCTGAGCGTGGGAGGAGAGAGCACACTCAGTGTAATGCCTCCTTCCATCTGCCTGCCTCTGCTCGGGGATGGCACCGCTCTTGTTAATGCCAGAATCATCTGCTCTGATTTTTTTGCAGGGCAGTGGAATGCAATATTGTATAAAGTGGAAGCATTTGCCAAACTACGCCGTGTACTTATAAACAAGGCACATGTTGGCCTTCACCAACCACAGAGTCCCCCAGCCTGAAGCCTTTCTCCTTCTGCACTCAAATGTGAGACTTCTCCCACTGCATTTTCACCCTTTACCTGCAACACAACAGCTCCATGCAGGATGCCCCATGACTCCAAGCTCATGCACGCAACACCATCTGCTCCCAGTACCAGTATTTTGTACACAGTAGGTGCAGAAGAAATGGTTCTTCTTACTGAGGCTTTCTTAGAGCAACTGGAGCTGGACTCTGATCACAGAGCTTCGTAGAAGCCAGGAGCAGAGGCAGTGGGATCTGCCCTAATGGCATGGAGACCAAGAAGGGATGAAGGACTTCCCAAGCGATGTGCTGCCCTGGACGCCATCCCCTGCGAGCCAAGACAAGGTGCTAACAGCTCGGTGAGGCCAACATCAGTCATGCACTGCTCATTTTTGTACTCTCACTGAATTCCTTTGTTCTGTGGGAACCTCATGTGTTTTCCCAAGTTGAGCCTTCAGTTTGCTGCTTGCCCTTCCCAGCAAGAGGAAGGAGATCAATCATAAATCAGCCAAGGGAAGTGTGCAGCTCATTACAAAACTAGCTAGATTTTCATCCCTGATTAGGGCTTAGATAAATGAGTACTCCAACTGATATAATTAAGGAGACAGACAGGGGGACGGCTAGGGAAGCATCTAGTAATTCTATTTTTAAGCATAGCTCTGTACTGATATATAATGGGGAAAGTAAATAAGTATCTCATTTAAATTCTGTCGGCGCAATTAGAAGTATTAATCTTAACGTGAGGAATGATAATTCATATTGGTGGCTCACAAAAGCTTTTTCATGTGGCAGAGATCGATGAGCCCTGAGGACTCCGTGGTGTGACCTGGCTTTGGTTTTCCCATCCCCTGCAGAGCAAAAGCACTGGGCTCCAGTTGTGCTGTGCTGCCCAGCAGAAACGTTCTGGACCACAAAGCCTGACTAAAGGCTCTCCTGCAACAAGGATGCCCAGTTTGAGAGAATAAACTGGGGAGCTATAAGCAGGACAGGGAGATGGTTTGCCAGGAGCCCCTCTTCTGTACAATGCTCCGCACAATGCAAGGTAATGAGAGATCAGCAAGCTAGAGATTTTGCCACCGCTGCCTTTTATGAAAGTATATTATTACCATTATTGTGGATTTAGCGCTATAAATGCACACCTGGCACCTAGCAGGCTCATTTATTCAGACCGTGGAGTCTTTAGGGACCATCTGCAAAGTGCCTTAACCATGCTATTATGCAAATAACCAATTCCCAGGAGCGCGAATCCTTGCGCATCGAGTTCACACTGCTGTTACCGTTTCTGACCCATTAGCTGAGATGTCGGGATCCTCCACTTAGAGGAAGAATAGATGAAGGAATTGTTATCTTTTCCCTCCCCTGCAGCCCTGCTTACAAGGAGAACACAGTCTGCTCTCTTTGCAGACAGGTGCTGTGGCTGATGGCTGGACGTGATGATCTCAGAGGTCTTTACCAACCCCAACGATTCTATGGCTCTACGTGCAGCACCATCTGAGCCAAAAGCCACTCCCAGGGCTTTCCCCAAACCCACGCTCCCAAGGGATGCTCATGATGTGCTGCTTGGTGCTTCCTTTTCCCCTCTCAGACTCACAGACTCATAGAATGGCTGAGGTTGGAAAGCACCTTAAAAGGTCATCGAGTTCCAAACTCTCCGCTCCTTTCTGCTGTTCTGCTCACAGATGGAAAAGCCTTTGCAGAAAGCCAGCAGCAAAGCACATTTTTCTGTTTGGCACACAAATGCAGTTTCCTTTTTGACAGCATGCTGCAGATCTTTGGGGGCAAACTGCTGCTTTTTCTGCTTCTTTCATGTGCTGCCCTCACCCAAGGCAGCCCCAACACCCACCAGGACACATCCTTGTTTAAAGCAGCTCTGCTCCTCACCGTATCTGCTGATGGACGTGCGGGAGATGCTGGCAGAGGCAGGGATGTTGTAGGAGGAGGTCTGCTTGGGGACGAGAGCCACAACGGAGCGGTCTGACACCTGGGGAGGGGAGAGAGAAGAGGTGAGCCAGACAAAGCAGACAGCAGAAATGCTCAGGGCGCAGGTTGGCACAGAGCTGATGACACAGTGCTGATGACACAGTGCTTGGTTCACTGGGGCAAGGAGAAAGGTATTGCTGGCAGCCCTGGGCTTCTGGTGCTGAGCCCTGTGCTGTGTCAGACCCTTAGGAGCAGAGACCAAAGGAAAGCAGTGATAAATCAAGGGACAGACTGAAGATGGCTTTGGTCATTCTGATTTAAGATTGAGTTTTATGCAATAAAAACGAGAACCTCAAGAATTGTTGTGATCCAATTAAAGTAACAATGCAGAGGGAATAAAACAGCCGTGATAATGTTACGGGCCATAAAACATTCCTATTAAACCATTTTTTATTTTAACAATTTTTATGAACTTTAGAAGTTTGATTTACAGCCCAGCATGTCATACAGCCATCCTTCAGGGGTATTAAATCGTCCATCCCTCTGCTGCACCAGAGAGGGAATTAAATGCTGGGAAGTCCAACCATAAATGAACATTAGTGCTAACAAGGTTTGGTTATGGCAGACTTTAGTAGCCATGTTTAATTTTATCCTCCCTATAAATCCAACAGCCATTGGGTGTTTCTTAACACATTTCTGTTAATTAAGGACCTGTGGGTCTCATGGGAATCTCTGCACCCAGCACTGCCTGCAGCACAGCTCCTGCACCACAGCCCTGCTGTGCATTACGACGAAGTTTCAGGCAAATGGGTGTTGTTATTATTGCTAACGAGAGTGGAAACAACAGCCACTCGTGTTCCACAGCACAAAAGCGAGATCTTTCTGAGCAAAACACTCCCAACACCTTTCTTATTTCCTCCGCTGCTCCTGCCTCACTTCATCCAATTTATGAAGTCAATGGAAGGAGCAATCAGTGGCCGTATTATTATCCAGGGGTGTCATTAGCTGCCACTTCAGCTCAGCTCCACCTCAGAAGCTGAGCACTGGGATGCAGCCTGGGGTGGGGACAGCAGAGGTCCCCATGCCTGAACCCAGGGTGCAACAGCTCAGCCAAAAATGCTGATGTACAAAGCAATATCACGTGGAACACAAGCTCCTTTTCCACCTTATTCTGCTGCTGCCACACTGCCATTAAACCCAGCTTCAGAAATATTCTGATTCTTCCTTCCCCCAGCTGGAAACGTGCTGCACAATATGCCTTCAGGAGAGGAAAGATGGAGCTGGGCTGCCACCTCCGTGCCACCTCCCAGCAAGATGCAGCCCCAGCAGCTCCACGGCCATATCCTCATTTCTGCACGCTCCTTCCCTCTCTGCTTCTAATTTGTCATTTAAAGCAGTTTTCTAATCTCTCAGCCCTTCCAGGCTCCCGGTGCCTGACAGGTACTCATGCTCTGCTGCCTCCTAGTTAACCCTGCACAAGCCACTGTAAATCATTCAATATTAAATTCAGGGTTTCATTTTTCTTCAGCAGAGCCACGCAGGGCGGGATTCTCCCATGGAGTTTATTAAGCACGAACCAAAAGGACACTGCACAAACGTAATACAATGTGGTTCAAAAGCTCCAGAGACTTCAGCAAAGCACTACACCTATTTAACCTATGCACCTATTATAGAAATGAAGAAATGAGCAGCAGGCGTGCAGCTCTCTATATAATTCTATAAAGTGGTTCAAAAATATTACAGAAGGTGAAAATACCCTTTTAAATCCAACCCGGCTTTTGCATCCCATAAAGAGAACATTTTGCCAATTGAGGCAGATATATAGCGGGCTGGTTTTTTTACCACCCTAAACACGTAGAAAATGAAATACGTAGGGATATAAATCTAGAAATCATCTCTCCAGTCCTCCAGAAGCCAGCGACAACCTCCATCCCCTTCCTGCAGTTCAAAGCACAGCTGTGCTGTACATCACTCGCCCTTCCCTGCTGCCCTGCAGCTCCCCATGCTCTGTGCCACGCACTTCCTGCACCCCAACAATCCTGGCTTAAGCAATCAGAGGGCAGAACAGGAGGCAGCGCTGATTTTGTACCCCCTTCTAAGCAGTGCCCTTGCCCAACATGTTTGTTTTACTGTGCAGCCCTGGAGCATCTGTATTTCTGATACCTAATAAAAACATTTATTGCTGGAACAGAAAAAAAAAAAAAAAAAAAAGAAAAAAAAACAAAAAGAAAAAAAAAAAAATCACTGCTGTTTGTTTTTGGCAAAAGCTCTGCCTCGGCGAGATCCCTGTTGCAGTGCAGAGAACTTGGCTTTGTTTCATGGCTGAAACAGCTCCATTCGGGCTGCACGGAGCTGTGCCCAGAGCCATGTGTGACTGCTGCCTATTTAGGTACTTGGCAGCAAACTTCTACTTTGTTCCAGAGCAAAGCTGACACTCAAGTGGCAGGAATAGCTGCGGTGCTGTGAGTGCTGTAAGGATTTTGTTTATTTTAAGGGCAAACTTATGGCTTGGATTTCCCACAGGCACCAAAATGAAGACGGTCCCTCCCTTAGCACCCAGCTCACATCAGAACATGAATTTCACTGGCGACTTCCTTGGTTGACTTCTAAATATCCAGACATCACGAAGCCTCACTGCTTCCCTGCATGCTGGATGATCCCTTGCAACTGCCAGGTGGAGCCAATGTTAAAAACACCAGAATTCATCTCCTATGGCATTGTATGGTAAGCTGCATGCACAAACCTTCAGGCTGAAGGACTGGTTTACATGGTGTTGGTAGCAGGACCCCTGTGAGCTGACTTGGAAGGCTCTGGGATTTGGAAGGCAGAATCCCCTCTCCTTTCCCTGCTGCCCTCTGCTCCGCGCCCTCCTGCAGCCCTACAGACTCAGCCTTCCCCTCGCTCTGTCTCACGAGCACGGCTAGCAG
Organism: Pavo muticus; assembly: GCA_016647715.1. Taxonomy (NCBI): domain Eukaryota; kingdom Metazoa; phylum Chordata; class Aves; order Galliformes; family Phasianidae; genus Pavo; species Pavo muticus. The sequence goes on from JACDJE010000053.1 coordinate 1,413,121, forward strand.
CTTTAATTTAGCCAATTTTCAACCCTGCTAGGTTCTTTAAGATCCATGTCAAGGTTGCTTTCCCGTCTAATGCAGAAGCACATTGAACCACTCAGGTTTATCATGCAAATGTGACCTCTCCATCTGCCTGGAAATTAAATTTCTGCCTTTCTGTTCCTTCATCATGGCAGCTTTCTGGGAGCTGCCTGCCCAGGCCTGCTCTCACCTGGTAGTGCAGCAAGGTGTTCAGGCGCTTCCAGTCGCCTTCGATCTTGGTGGTGATGTCTTCATCCTGCAGCACCACGCGCGCGATGCGGCCCTGCCGCCACTCTGCAAGGCAAAAGCAATGGATGCATTGGTCAGAGTGGGGACGTCCATAGGATCATCCACTTGGCTAACCCAAAGAGCCCACAGAAAAGCTCAACAGCTAAAGAGAGTCACCCAGAGAAGGCATCGAGCCCCTACCCAAGTCCATGTCAACAGCCCTCGGCCGCTGGGAATAAGGGACGTTCTTGTACACCGCGTCAAGGATCTTCTCTTTGACCTGGGTGATGGTATCACAGTTCAGCACCTTCACGGGGATCTCCGGACTGTTCTCGTTGTCTGGATTCACGCAGTTCAGGATCTGGGAGGAAAGGAGAAGCACAACATTCCCCTAAGGGCTTCGCACAGAAGCAGAACAACAGGAACATGGTTTAGTGGGGATGGATTGATGGTTGGACTGGATGGCCTTAGTGGTCTTTTCCAACCTTAATGACCTTAATAGAATAAGTGTCTGCACAACAAGCAGCCCTCATGATAAAACCCTGCATAGGAGTCCTGGTATGTTGATATTCCTTTGCTACAGGGAGAACAGTGGTCAAACAGGATATTGGTACCTACAAGTTGGGCATAACCTCAAGCTGCCATCTAGGGACGCTCCTCATTGGACTTTACTGCACTGCCAACACCAGTGCTCATGGCAGTGCTCCCATGGTGGGCCTGGAGGTCAGCATGGCTCATGCCCAACGGGGAGGATCAATCCAGCTCTCCCCCAGCACTCACTCACCAGGGTCTTGTACTCAATCTGCTGCCGGATCAGCTTGTCCTCGCTGAGAGAATAGCGGGCTTCCCCCGTGATGGCGTCGATTGGGCCCTTCTCCATCTGCTGCTTGATGGCACAGTACAGCATGAAGAGTGGCTCTCCGGCACATTCCTGCACAACGAGACCAGTGGCAAAATCAACCCAGGGGTGAAGTGCAGCTCCGCCAGGGCCGCTGGCCCACAGACAGATCTTGCACATGATTAATTGCAGCAGAGGCACAGCCCTGTTGCCTTAATCATTAGCACATGTGCGATCGGGCTCAGCCCCCAGCAGCACAGCCAAAACTGCTGCTTGATGGCTGTTGTGCTTGGCTCGGTAAAGCTCCACTGAATCTACAGGGCTGTAAAATGGGAATCTGAGATCTTGATCCAATTGTTCACTCACACGAAATAAACTCTGGGGGGGCTTCCAAAACCAAAACAAAATCGTAGAACTATGGAAGCGCAGGCATGAAGGAGCTGAAAGAGGTGTGAGCCCTCCAGAGGGGCACAGCCTGGAGTACTCCGGAGGACACAGCTGGGTGATACATGGTGCAGCCAAAGCCAGGGAACATTAAACAGAAGAGCAGAAAACCTTCTCCCAAAGAGAGCCTTTCGGCAGTACTCAAGGAAAGCAACGGAAACTTGATTGCATGAGATTGTTTTCAAGCTCAGATTTGCCCCATGCAAAGCAGCTCCATCCCTCCTTACCACCCCTCCTTACCTTGAGAAACTTGTGGAGGAGGAAGGCAAACCAATTTGTCAGCATCTTCTCAGCCACCGACTCTGTCCTAGGAAAGCCAGGAGGAGGAGAGGCACATTACCAACAAAACCAACCTCAGGAAGCAGGAATGGCCAGAGACAGGAGGAGAGGAGCATCCTGCTCCCCACACCAGCAGAACCACCGCTCAGCACAGCTCCCAGTGCATGCAGGCAGCACGATGCAGGCAGCCCGTCCCCAGCTGACAGCCCATCACAGCCCTGACAGGGGACAGGGAGCCTGGGGACACTCAGCTCTCTGCACATGGTGCAAATTACAGCCTGGCGCAGTAAATCACTGGGATTTGCACTGGGCTGGCAATCAGGGACAGCAGAGTGACAATGGCAGGAAAATTGCAGCTTTATCCCCGGTCCCACCCAGCGTCCTCTCCCCACATTGTGCCCAAGATTATCTTTAATTTCAATACAATAGCTCCTAATGATAGTTTTTAACGCTGGCTCTGCAGGACCCGGGGACTCTCCTTAAAGTGCAGTGTGGTTCCTTTTCCTGGGACAGGGACACCGTGCCTCCAGTGCTGCCCAGAAGCACAGCACTGGTGCAGTACTGCACAGGTACAGCAAAGCTCTGTGGGTCCCATCCTGCTCCCGACCCATTTTCCCTGCTCTTCCCTGACTGCTCTGCTGACTTGAATTAGGGGCTGCATCTCAGTATGTATTTATACAGCACCCAGTGTGTTTGGGGATGCTGGCATTTAATGACAGAAAAACAACACGGTTTGATCACGAAGTCAGGCAGATCAAGTACAGAAAAGGAGCCACAGATTTCAACAAACAAAAACTGACACCAGTCTGCAAAAAAGACCCGGGGTTATGTTATCTATCACTTCTTAGCATCACAACATCTGCCAGGAATTTGTGAAAATGTCTGCAGATCCCCAAAGAATTCCAGCCTGAATTGATTAACTGCCTAAAAACTCATCCTGCAAATTGACACGCGCAGTGCTCGCCTGCTTAAATCACTTCCACTGCCCAATTAAGGAGGAGCACCAGCAGCATGCTGCCGTGCCAGCCAGCCACGAGCCACGGAAAATGCAGAGGCAGTGATGTAGCCAAGAAAAGGATTAAAACACAGAGAGTGAAAACCATGCGTTCAGGACTTTGGGGTGAATACTGATTTAACAAACTACTTCGTTAATAGAATATTAGACTAATAATTGGCCAGGGTGCCGATTAGCACTACTAACAAGCTACAGTTCCAGCTGGGTGCTTGTGGGATGGCTCTGGTGCCCTGCTCTGGCACTGGGAAGCAAGCGAAGCTAAACAAAAAGAGCCCAGAGAACCCCAAAATCAATATGTATTCTACTCATTTTCCCTGCTGTATCTGGGTCTCTCAGCTGCTGCCTGCTGCCTGTGCCAGGAACCAGAGCTGCCATTTGATTTAATGTCAACTTTTTTGCTGTCTCCCATGAGGGGTCATGGTGGAGGAAAGCGAGAGGGGAAAAACGAAGAAGAAAGAGAGGGAGAACTGAGCACTGCTTGGCAATGACTGCCACGAGAGAGCTCAATAAATAAAAGCACGCAGCGCCTCGCTTTGTGGCTGTTTGTTGATGATTAAGGAGCAGGGCGACAACACGCAAATTAAAAGCAAATTTTTGCTTTCTGCATTCGTTTGGCCTCCCTGTGCCAGCCGCGGGTTTAGGAGGAGAGTTCTCAGAGCTAGCCCACAATAAATGGCTGTGAGCAGAGCCATCCTGCTGCCACCGCAGTGCTCTCTCCCATCTGGGGATGGGTGGGAGGGGAGGGCACGGCCCCCAGTGCCATCCTTGTATTTCTGGAGCACTGCAAAGAGCCACGAGGGAGGGCTGAGGCTGAAGGTGCCTTCGCAGCGACGCGCCAAACCACGGGGGAAATTAAGACGGCTTCCTTTCCCGAGATGAGTTATTGCCTCTGCAAACACAGCCAGACTTAAAGCAATTTCCTGTCAAGTATATTCATTATGGCTGGAGGAATCCCTGCATTTTTCCTGGGGCTGCGAAATCATCCCATTTCCCTTGGCCGCCTGCACCACCAAGGCGCCCGTGCAGCAAGGCACCATAGGCAGCACTCAATGGGACATGGGACAGCAGCAGCTGATGACACGAGCAGGGTCTGGATGAGCATCCTGCCCTTCCCTGATGGCTCCCCAGGCACTGCCAACCTAACAGCTTTGTTTTCCCACCTGGCTTTTAACCACCATCACGAGAGCACCCAGCACACGGCAGCGCCAGCCCTCCCGCTACCTGCGCAGCAGCAGCTTGGGGTGGTTCTTGTTCTCCAGGTTCTTCTCGATGAGGTCGGACAGCAGCTGCTTCAGCACATCAGTGGCGTACTCCAGCCGGCCCTGCAGCCCTGTCATGATGAGCGAGGCCACGTTGCCGCGGTCGCGCATGGAGAAGCTGCGCTGCAGCTCCAGCGTGCGGATGAAGGTCAGCAGGAAGACTTTGTTGTTGATCAGCTGAGCAAAGAGCTTCAGGGCCTTCTCCACGCTCTGCTGCCCGTTCCCTTGGACCTGTGGCAGAGAGCAGACATCAGGAGGGAAGAAGACTGGAAGGCACCACAGGACCCTTTGGTTTCAGATCAGGGCGATGGGACCCACAGCACTGCCCAAAAGTGATGAAGAGTGGGGTGACGACAAAGGGGTGATGCATCCCACCCCATGCACTGGGGCACTTCACCACCGCCCTGGGCTGCACTCTGCTGCCAACAGCCCTACAAACAATGAGCAATTTTGCTCATTCTCCACAAAAAGTGGCACTCTTAAAAGTAAATTGAATACCAGCTTTGATTATTGCTTTATTATGTGGCAAGTGTAAAAAATTGAGGCTTTCAGCCAGTTCCAGACTCCAGTAATTCATTACAAATGGATGAGCAGCGTTAAGCCGCTCTTTACCAAACATCTTGGAGAATTATGTATTGGTTTTACTGATGTTACATAATCAAGCAACTGTGTAATTGGCAACACATTCATCACTTCTGCTGTTCTATTTTTCATGCGAAAAAAACAAATATGGAGCATTCGTATTTATTTGCTAGAGCTTATATGGTGATGGCAGCAGCAAACAATGGGTGGGACTGGGAAACTCAGGGCTTGGAGATACTGGCCCAAAGGCAGCAAATGGTGGCCCCTTGGGAAGGAGCCAGATTTAGTGGATGAGTACTGAAGAGCCCTTGTGTGAGTGCACAGAGCAGTGGGACCTCAGTAAAGCCCTGAGAGAGGAATGAGGGCACTCACTGACAGCACAGCCAGAGGCAGCCCATGCCTAGGCACTGTGCTTGCCCTCCTGTGGGCGTGCCATGGAACAGCAGCAGGAGGATGCCTGGGCTGAGCATCTAAAAGGACACCAGGAATTCATCCAGCATCTTTTACTGCTGGCCTAGAGCAATACCCAAACCAGTATCCAAACTGGAGGAGAGGAATCAAGCAGTGCATGATGAAGATAAAACGCCAAGCTCTTGGCTAACATGAACTAGGGGTTCATCCTGCTGGCCCCATGGATCCTACCAAGGCTGGGGGAGGAGATCACTGCCCACCCGTTACCTCCAGCTCCCGCAGCACGGGGTGGTCCTCAATGCCAGGGAAGAGGACCCTCATGGCATAAGTCCGGTAGTCGAGGTATGGGATGCCGGAGCGGTCCAGGTCACTGGTTAACTCATTGATGTCTGTCTGCAGCTCTGCAAAAGCTGTTTGGGGAGAAAAGAAGAAAGAGAAATGCAATGCAACATGGGCTCGGGGCGGCATGCAGCAGTGGGTACAGAGCAGAGCCTGCACGGAGCTTACGCAGACCCTCACCCTTGCTGGGAGTGAGCACGCTGCAGAGAACAGATGCCAGGAACAAAAGATGCTTATGAATTTGTATGCAGTTCACACCTGTGTCTGTGCACCTAAGACACCTTTAAAAAGGCTGCGGATAGAGATGGGGATCTCTTTTCATAACTGGGTGCCTCCCTTATCCTTTCTTCTCCTACCAACAGTTGCCAAAATAATCAAATACGATGCAGATCAAACCCAAGCAGAAAGAGCATGTGCAGGCTCAGGGAGGAATTTGTTCCTCCCCTCAGAACAGAACTTCAGTGTGGATGTCAGGGCAGTATTCGTGGCCCTGTGATCATTCTGCTAAGCAGAAACCATTGGCTCAGGAAGGTCTCTGCCCCCCATCCAGGGTGTGCCAATATCAAAGCGAACAGCATCTCCAGAACACATCTCATCCTTTGCCTTTCAAGGTTACCCTTTTTAAATCAGCTGAACTAATCCTAATCAGCTGTTAATAGGGACAGAGCTCACACTGTAACATTTGCAGCTATTTTTCTTTATTTTGGTTCACTTAAGCTCCTTTCCAGAACACACAGTTTCTCTGCAGCCTGACCCTTCCCCACTCTCCATCTCATTCTGTGCCTTTTCTGGAGCCATACACTAAAAAGCCATTAGAGAAGGGGACACATTGTGCCGGGGCACCCTGGGGCTGCTGCAGCCCTAAACCACACGATCGAGGCACGCTGCTTAAGCAGGATCAAGCTCTAATCCTATTCTCTGCACATTAGGCAGGCAGAGCCCACGTCTGCCATTCACTCTCATTACTGCTTCTCTGTGGGAGCATGTGCCAATATTGGGCAATGGGGATGGCTCAGGTGGGGACCACTGGAATGGCTCTGGGGGGTACTAAAGCAGGGGTCCCAGTGCCCAAAGAGGAATCGGTCCCCGTAGAGAAGAGGGAATGGCTGGATGGGAGGAGGGAGGACCAGCGTCCAGGTATGGGGTGATGTGGTACTGACCCTCCTTGCACTCCAGTGCCACCCGGGACTCCAGGTTGTCCATCTGCATCTGCAGCCTCTTGAGGGTCAGGTCATTCTCCCGGGACTTGCGCTTGTAGGCGATGAGCACGATGATGACGATGATGAGGAGCAGGCTGCCGCCGGCCGCGATGCTGACGATGGCTGGCAGGGTCAGCAGGCTGTCAGAGGTGATGCTCACCGAACCGGGGGAGAAGATGATGCCGCCGACACGCACCTGCAAAGCACCAGGGAGGTCAGCAGCAGCTTCTTTGGGCCTGCCCAAATCCAGGGCAGGCACCACAGAAGTCTTGTACATTTCTATGGCGGATACACAGCACGGCTGCGGCTGCAGCAGAACCAATTGCCTCCAGAAACAAAGAGCGCAGCGAGGCTTCAAGCCATGATAAATGTGCCAGCCCTTCACTATCTGGGCTTTGTTCGTATTATCTGATGGCTCCATTTGACTTTCAGTTTATAGCTTTCAACTCCCTTTTGTAACCCGTGAACATTTGTGACCCAGTGACAATTTCCCTGACAAGAAACCAGAGCAAATGGAGAGAGGGGGGAAGAAGAGCAGGGGGGGCTGCACACGGAGGCCAGGTTCTCTTGGATGTGCCCAGGCCACAGATGTGAGCTGTGCCTCTGCGAGTCACAGCAATATTTGAACAGGTTTTGGATGCTGGACTTAAAGAGAAATAAATCACAATTGCAACCTCATCTGAGCTTTGCTTGAGCAGTTTTGCAGCTGAGTGCTCAGTCTAGGGAGAGCAGCAGTGTCCAAAACCAAAGCAAAGCATCCTGATGAGCAGTCCGGACCTCCTGGCTCCTTCTGCCTCAGGGAAAGCCAAATCCTCCTGCTACCCGCTTGGCAAAGCAGATCTGGCTACAAGGACTGCTAAAATCCCTTCCAGCCCTACAGAAGGGGAACGCAGCACACTGCAGCTCATCTTACCAGGGAAAGGCTGGAGTCTGGTGCTGAATGCCCTAAATATTTATTCTTTTTGGAAGGCTTTGACAGCGGGCAGCGAGTCTCAAGGAGGCAATAAGAAGTTTCACCACGCTAATCCTCATCAATATTTTAAGCTTTCAATTAGACAGCCATAAAGATCTAAAATCCCGCAGTCTTTGGACAAGAAATGGCACTCAGCACTGAGCAGGTCAGGGAGGAGGAGGAGGAAGGGGCTCTGATGGCAGCGGTCGGTGCCTACCGTCACTTTGTGCTGCCCGCTGAGGGTCGGTGGCTCACACAGCAGCTGTGTCTCAGACACGGTGACAGTGCAGGGCGTCTCTCCAACCAGCACTGTGTAGTTGAGTTTGGCTCCTCCAGAAGCAGGCGGGCACAGGTTTTTGCCCTGGCAATAGAGGTGGAGAAGACTGTACAAGGATGCGGTGCGTTTCCCTGCTTTTCATTCCCACTCCCTGCTGGCACAAACGATGGGGCTCCTCTTAGCGTATCCTGGTCTCCAAACAGGGACAAAACTCCTCCCTCACCCATTGCCTTCTAGGCCCCCCTGAGTGGAAGCTTTGCATGCTTCTAGAGATTTCTGCATGACCACTGCATGAAAACCCTTTAACGGCTTTACTGAGAGTGACAGAGCACTGGAGCGGGCTGCCCAGAGAGGTGGCAGAGTCTCCATCTCTGGAGATACTCAAAACCCGCCTGGATGTGATCCTGGGCAGTGTTCTCTAGGGAACCTGCTTGAAGCAGGGGGGTTGGACTAGATGATCCCAAGTGGTCCCTTCCAACCTGAACCATCTGTGACACCATCACACAGTATGGATGTGGGTTTTCTCCCACTGAATTCTGCTGGTGAGAGCCATAGGGCACACACAGATACGAAACACCAAAGTGCATTCGGCTCTGCTGGGTTTGAGGAGCTTCCAACCACATCCCACCACTGATCCCACCCCGTGGGGTGAGCAGAGGTCCCCTTACCTTCAGGATGATGGGTGACCCCGGCTTCTGCTCCAGCATCCCACTGGAGCTCAGGGGCTCAAAGGTGGGGTTGGGGTAGTAGATGAACTTGGTGTCGTTGTAGACCCGCAGGGACTGCACGTTGTTGAAGATGAAGCCAAACTCATCAGGTCGCTCGATGGCATCCATGGTGGGCCGGGGCTCGGGGGCCAGGGCGGGCGCGAGGCAGCTCAGTGCTGTGGCATTCAGCACCACGCACACCTGTGGATGGGGCTCTGAGTGGTGCTGGGGAACTGCCCCATGCTGGGGGGTTCCAACCTGCACAGCGATGCTCCGGGGCCCTAAAGTACTCCCTGAAAGCACTGGTGGATTCCAGCTCTGCTGGAGGTATTTAATCGGGGCTCTACACCTTACACCCATCGTTTGGGAGGATTTGCTTCCCATGCTGGAGCAGAGACAGAGAGAGCTTCACAATGAGAACGTCTGAAGGAAGGTGGAGGATTGCACACTGAACCACTCTGTCTTTTTCTTTCTTTCCTTCCCAGCTGCACCCTTGCTGGCAGCCCTAGCTTTGAAGCAGACCTATAATGAACACCTGGCCTCTGCTGCAAATTGGTGATTAGAGGCATCTCTCTGATGTTAGAGAGTGAGAGGGGCCATCCCCTGACAGCGTGGGGCTGGGGCAGCATGGAGGTCACCTCCTGGGGGCTGCAGACACCCCAGGCTCCCCCCAGCCCCACAGCAGGAGCTGCTGGCTTACAGAGCAGCAAGGGGCTGGCCGTAAGTGGAAGATTTAATTTCACTCAATTTGGTGCCTTCAGAATTATTTTCGTAACACTGTAAGTGCTAACAGCAAAATGAGATGTTTTTAAAAAGAGCTCAGAATGAAAAGGTCTTCAGGGGGAAGGGAGAGAGGGGATGGGAAACGGCTGCTAACAGCCTTGCCCTTTCCAAGATAATGCAGGTTCAGAAAGATCACTGCATGGAAACAGTATTTTTCAGTTTTACTTGATCAAAATAATTTCCGAGTGTACTGGAGGTGCAATTTGTATTTGTAACGTACAAGAACATTGCTTTCCACAGCAGTTTGTGAATGGTGGAACAAATGGCTTAAATAGAGGCCTTGGCTGGTGCTAGCTGGGATGGAGGCGTGAAAAATAACACCCAGCTTCCCCAGACACCGGGAGCACCACGCACAGGGAGGGGAAGCGGTTGGGATGGTGGGGTCAGATCCCTTGGACTTTCCATCACCAAGCAGAGCTGAGCTAGGTGCAGGGAAAGGAAGGATGCTGGGGAGGAAGAGACACCATTTCTGTGTGTCGTGACTCCTGTCTCCATGTCTTGCTGCTAAGAGGGGGGCTAAGCATAGGGCAGACCCCCAAGTAGCCTTTGCCAAGCAGAAAGTGCCGGTTCTAGTGAGAGTGGCAGAGGGGACATTGCCCACAGCTACTCACATTGATGGACTCCCTGCCGTTGTGCTTGACGCGGATGCGTGGCTCCTGGATGATGTCCAGGTTGGAGCCGGTGATGGTCAGAGGTGTGTGCCCGCTGCGGGGAACCAGAGAGCCCTGGTTAGTTGCCTGGTGAAGGGGGAGCCACTGCTTGGCCACAGGGATGCTCGCTGCTCTCTCAAGGATGTTGGCACCCCAGGGACTCCCAGCCCACCCCGAGTCGCAGGGCAGCGGTGCCCACATGAGCCAGCTTGTCACCTCACAGCTGTGCCCTCTCCCAAGCAGCAGCCCTGCGAGGCAGCAGGACGAGAAACGGGACCAAAGAAACCAACTGAGCCGAGACTAAATGTGAAGAACAATAAATTAGTCACGGCGTTTAATGATTTACACAGCGGCGCTTCCAAGGCGCATGGCAGCGCGCGATGAATGGCGCGTGGTGAGGGAAGTGCTGAGCAGCACGCACACAAAGTGCCTTCCACTCCTGGCTGCTCCTTTCATGTGTCAATTGCAGCTGCACGGCCCAAATTCACCAGAACCTCCAGCACCTCCGCAGCAGAGCTGCGCTGTTTGGTTGACATCGTCAGTTTGCCATTCTGACACCCATCCAACCCCTCTCAAAACGAGAAGTGAGCTTGAATGTGGGCTCAGAGCAACAGGGCTGCTGCTGCAAGGTACTTATTTTCTTCACGGCCAATTTTAAGAATAGATTGGAATTTGAAATGAGCCTGACCACAGCCATTGCAGCAATACCAGGGGATGAGGAAAGCCCAGGGAATTTAGCATCACAGCATCCAGGTGCCACCCAGCTCCCACAGGTTGATGTTGGACAACTACTACGTTCTGATTGGCATCAGCTTTCCCATTTCTTCATGGTTGCTAGTTTTGTTTTATTCCACAGCCACGAAAAGGAGCCTTTAATGAGCGATTGTGCTTCCATCTTCAGCAGATGGAAACGATGCTGGAGCTTTATTCATGCTCCCCGAATCCAGGTGTAGGCTGCTATGGCTGTAATTGCCATGGCAATGACAACTACTTCAGTAATTCCGGATCTGTCTTATGGTCAATGCAAATGTCACAGACGTTTTGCACTGAGAAATGCAGGACATGGGTGGTACAAGCATTTCCCAATGGGACAGGGCAGGTGAGTTCCCCTGAGCTGCATTACCTGGCGATGCTCCACTCGGGCTCGATGTGCTGCACTTTGGGGTCATCAATGTACTCAAACAGCAGCGTCTGCTCGAGCTGAGCACGGTCAACGCTCACGGAGACGTGGACAGGCCCCAGGCCATGTGCTGAGGGCGCTGACAGGCACACGATCTCGTTCATGGATCTCCTGCATGAAAAGGAGCAGAGGGAGTGTCAGCGGGCAGAGAGCATCCCCATCCCCACGGGGCCGCCCAGCAGCTCACATGAAGGCGGAACCATCACTGAGCCCTGTGCACCGAGACGCACAGAGCGGCCGAACCCAGCAGGCACAGGAGGGGGGCACAGCCCCGTGCAAGAAGAGTCTTATCGGCCCACCAGGAGAGAGGCACACGTATTTGGTGCCAAACTGCAGCCTCCCGCATCCCTCCCTGCACCCGCCGCCTTCTGTTGGGCGTGTGAAAACAGATGGCCGCTTTTTAAATGGGATGCGGCAGCTCGCTCCAAAGCCAAATTCTTCCCTTCCCCACCCCACTGCACGCATAGAGCCTCGTGAGCTGCAAACAGACCCACGGAGCCCTGGTTTGGGGAGCACCACGCTGCCAGCACTGCTTTGCTCCGTGTGCCCACCAGCACAGCACGATCCCTGCTTGGTGCTGCTGGGCACAGCACGGCATCTGCTTCCCCACAGTGCAGGCTGGCTGCTGGAGCACAAAGCAGTCGGGCAGTGCAGTCGGCAGAGTCCCCCCATCCTGCTGCAGGGCTGGGGATTTGCACTGGGGACAGAACTGCTGAGTTCCACAGCACCACTGAGCCATGTCCCCGAGAGTCCAGTGCCCAAACCCACATCCCTGAGGGCAGGAAGGGCCATGCTGCTGCCACGGCTCGTTTAGCTTTGGCTTCTCTTCTGCCAGCACAGGGAAGACGACAGGCAGCTCCTCAGCATTTCACTGCTGTTATGGCACTCCTATCAAAGCCTGGCACTCTTTAGCTTGAAATCAAATCCTGGCACACCACGATTCCATCGTCACCATCTTTGCCATCCTGCACACACTGCTGAGGTGTCTGAGAAGCTGTGGCACAGCTCAGCACGTGCACTGATGTGCATCCAGCACAGCCCCGTGTCTCTGTAGGTGCCCTGTGCTCCCTCTCCAGGGCCCTCCCACATCCTCACCTCCCTTCAGGAGAACATCCACCCTCGGGTACCACAGTGCTGCACCATCTGCACACCCACCCAGTGTCACCAAGACAACAGAAAACTCCTAAAATATCCAAAACCGACCACGCTTGGCTGTTCCTATGGATGCTTTCCTATGCCATCCCTGCTCCCTGCATCCCTTTGTCCCACTTTGCACCGTCACACCACGTCTCTGCCCCAGCTCTGCCTGCCCCACCGCTGCCAGCTCCCCGCCACTCGTTAATTAGCTCTGTGCTATTATTGTGTCGTCATGGTGAATCTACCCACTCCTCCGATCCGAGCTGGGAGAATGGGAGAAGCTGTAATTAGAGTGAATCTCATTAGGAACTGCTTCATCTAATCAGGCTCCCCCACACCCTCCAGTACAATTGAAGTTCATTGCCACAAAACAGTCCAAGCAAAACAAAGTGCACAGTGTGACCCCATGAGAAAGATGGTGTCATTTATACACTGCTGCTTGCTTTGTTTAAGTTTCAGCTTGCCTGGTGTAATTAGAACACACCGAGAATTCAGACCTGCTCCAGGTTTTGCAGGTCGGTATCTGCAGGTTGCCTGAATGTAATCATATATTTATGGAATTTTATTACAAAGCCAATTCTGCTCGTGGCTGCTTCTGCTGGCGGCAACGTGGTCACCTGTGTGCACTGAGGATGCAATCTGGCAGCTCTGCTCCGGACACAGGAAGAAATGCCAACGGACTGGTTGCCAAATGTAGCACTTGGAGAGCCCGTCTGCAGCTGCAGAGCTCGGCAGGTCCAACCCTTCCAGATCTCCATCTCCTTCATCTGGTGCCACAGCATGAGTGGGGAAAGCCAGGTCCCAGCCTGCTCCCTGCTGCTTGGCAGGGCTGGGCCAATACAATCCCATGGCTGCACCTTCATAGGTCCCGTATTCACGAACCTTGAGGTCTTCCAGATAAGAACTTCACCTCCAGGGGTCATTCCATTCCCAGATACCACCTAGCAAGCCGGAGCTGGGATTTAGGAGGCAGAGTCCCTCCACACATCACAGCATTTCATGTAAGCTCCTGGTTTACAAGGCGCAGAGAAAAAGCAAAGGGTCCTCTTGGCATTCTCTGTCCTGGAGCCCCATGCAGATCCCATCCACTCAGTGCAAGGAATGTCTTCACAGAGAGCAGCCCCCTCTGTCCTGCATATGAATGCCTGCAGTGTGACACTATGCTGGTGGCACTGGGGCACCTGGGGACACCCCATGTGGGGATGTGTGCATGATGCACACAGACGTACACTGCTTGTATCTTTTTTTAACTAAGCCCAAGAAAACCCATTAAACCCTGCAAATGTCAACTCTGCATTTACACTGTTGGGTAAAAAGCAAATTTGCCATGGGAATCCCAGAGGAGGCTCATGGCTGTGCACGTTCCACAGCAGGAGGCGGGTGAGGATCCTTCCTCTGCTCCGTAATTTCAGAGCCCTGCCTCGCTCCAAGGGTTTTGGAGAGGAGAGATATTAGGCTGGACATTAGGAAAAATCTCTTCTCTGAAGGAGCACTGATGCCCTGGCATAGGCTGCCCAAGACTTGGTGGGGTCGTGGTCCCTGGAGGTGCTCATGAAACATGGAGATGTGGCACTTGGGGACACAGTTAGAGAGCATGGTGGGGACAGCTTGACTTAATGGTAGTGGTAGTTGGACTTGATGATTTTAAAGATCTTTTCCAGCCTTCATGGCTCTATGATTTCTGAGGCGGCTGTGTGCTCAGCCCCACAACCCACAGCTTGGCCCTTACCCCTGGAAGGCGCAGCTCTGGTTGCCCAGGAGCACGGAGAAGCGGCTGCCGGCACCCAGGTGGTGCCCCGTGATGGTCACCAGCGTCCCGCCCGACTCAGGGCCACGGCTGGGGCTCAGGAAGCTCACAGTTGGTGTCTGCAGAAAAAAGGACAGCTCAGCAACCCTGCACCAGCAGCATCCCATCCTCTGCTTTTAAAATAGAAAAGCAAAATGGAGCTGCATCGTGGCCACCTGATAACAGCTGCTGCTGAAATGTTGGACCCTGCTGTGAACGAAAGGCATCTCTACGATGTAATTGCAAGTTTAGCCTGGGCAAAATTATGTACTTACCTTCACCTCTGTTCTTAGAGAAATAAAGCTGTTGGCACTGCAGTTTCAAAAATGAAATACAGCACAAATACAGCACAATGCACGTCTGAACACAAATGGTTAAGGTTTGCCACTGTGCTAAAACATTAAGGAAGCAGGGTATGGTCATGGGAAACAGCACACCACAGCAGCAAAAAGCAGTGCCAGCAGCTCCAGCTCCACGGAGCCATCAGTGGTTGTGGTGTGGGGACAGAGCTTGCTCCTGGTGATGAAGGGAGGACATCTCAGTGTGTGTCTGCATCCCACTCAACACTTACCCATGGTACTACTGCAGCAGTGCAACCTCGCCATCCTGCCCTGCACTCCTGACCCCAACTCCTCATTGCTGAGCTCACCTGAACCGCACAGAGCAAAGCACACAAACCACAGCCCACCCTGCTGTGGACAACTACCCCAAGTGGTTCTTCTTCTAAACAAGGGAAAGGCAGAAGAGCTGAGCACGCACACTGAGAATCTGCAGCAACTCCAAGGCTGGGGCGAGGCCAGCACTGCAGGAGGGGCTGAAAGCTAAGTCAGAATCTTCCATCTTCAGCTCATGGTTTGGTGGTAATTATGACAGATTTATGGATCTGAAGTAGCTCCAAGGTCCCACTTCCCTGGGTACAATGGGTGTAATTACGGTGACAGCTGAGCTCCCGCCTGGTCGCAGCATCAGATGAGCTCACCAAGGCATGAACCCTCTCAGGGTCAGAACACAGCTCTGCTTTAAGGTACCAATCAATTTTACTACTGACTTTAATGGCATAAACCAGCTGTAATGGAATTTGTGGCGGTGCCAGCAAGAAAAAATAGAGTCCAAGTAACAGAAGGAAATGATGTCTGCAAAGTTTTGGATGCCTGAGGAAAAAAAGTTATAATCAGGGTGCTGAAAGTCAGAACCGCAACGCAAGGGATGGTAACGCTCAATGCACTCCTATCGTGTTTGGGCTGTAGCAGCTCCTGGCACCCCGGTGTTCTGCCCCCATGGGGAAATGCAAACCCATAGGATGGTGGGGCTGCCCCGATTTCCCTCCCCATTGGGTTACAGATCGAGGCCAATCAGTTTGTGCTGGCGTTACACTGCATGCATAGATTCCACTCAGCACAAAATCAATGTGGCGGGATGAAGTGCCCTATTTAGACGGAACTGGAGATAGGGGGAACCCCAGCTGTGGCTTTAGGATTATGAATCAAAAGGATGCTAATTAAATAACCCACTGACCAGAGGAGAACTCCAACCCAAAGAGCAGCTCCTAATCAGGCAGACAGAGGAAGCCTACACTGAGCTCGTGCCCTTGAGGGGAAAAAAATACTCATTGCATGTGCTGAGTAACTTCTCCATCCCAAAAGGAAACGAACAAACCAATAGAACAAACTGTTCTGGTTTTGCTCAGGTTTCACAGGCAGGTGATTAAATGAAGTTTCTAGCAGAACCTCAATACCTGAACCACAGCAGAATGGGCTCAGGCACTTGCTGTCCTTCTCTGTGTGTTTCTGTGCTTGTGCCAAAGTCCCATCAGCTCCTGCACCATATATATATGTGCATCTGTACCACAAAGGCAAACAAACAGTTTCAAAACAGCAAGAAGCAATGGCAGAGATTTCCTCCCTATAACAACGCTCCTTCTTTACTCTTCTTTGCCCAACACACAGGAAGATTTTGAGTCCTGACTCCATGACAAGATCACACATACAGGAGTCCTGGAGCACAGCACAACACCATGCTTTGCAAAGCACTCCTGCTCTGAGCACACAGCCCACTTTGTTAGGAGGAGCCCAGAGCAGCAATTCAAAGCTTGGCATTATCCAGAGGTGCAAAGCTGGAAGCAAATGCCGTGCAAAGCCTGCTTTTAGGCTCCTACCTAAACACTGTAGGCCTGTGTGAGCTTTACACCTTGGAAGCACGGCTCAATGCACTGCTCATGCAATGCCATGGGGAAAGCACTGGAAAAGCGTGGGTTTGCCTCTGGTGCTGCAGCCACGTGCTCAGCTCCCCAGTGCAAGGAACTCACCACGAACGTGTAGTGCTGCACCGACTTGGCCGTGAACTCAGGCTTGCACTCTCCGATGCACAGGAGCACTGGGCCGGAGCTGATCCCAGGGAGTGCCTGCCCCATTTCACAGACGATCCTGGAAGCAGAAACGCTGCAGTGAGGGTTTGCCAGGGGCTGCCAGCACAGGGATGGCTGCTTGCTGTGTTATTTTTCTCCTCTCCCCTGTTTAACTCTGATATCTGCCTCTTTGGAAGGAGTTAATTACTGAGTCTATTTTTACCCCACATAGTAATTTAAAGGGAAAAAAAAAAATCAAAATTAGACATAATTATTACAAGCTGTAAACTCCAGAGCAAAGCAGAGCACTAATGGCAATATATTAGCCAGTAGCAAAGTGAGTGCTGAGTCCTTAGAGTAACAGATGAGTTCATTAAGGGAACAGCTCACACTGCAGTCTCCCAGTTAATCAAAAACGCAGAAACCTGCTTGGGGATGAGAGAGGCAACACGGTGCAGGCAGGGAGGGCTGCTGCACAACGCACCCACATGCGTAACAGGGACAGGGCAAAGCACTGACATGGGTCCTGTGTCCCTCTGTGCCCTGGGGGCATCCTGAGAGGTCACTGAGAACCTGAGCAGGAGCTGCTGGGGCGCACCATGGTGGCTCAGCACTGCAACCCACAACTCCTGGCAAAAGCAGCAGGTTTGCTGGAGATGCAGGGAGAGGTTTGCAAAGGGCCGTCAGCTGGCAGGGCTCCTCTGCTACACTTGGAGGGATTGCTGCTTGCTCTCAAGGAAAAAGGTCATGAGCATCCTGGAGAGAGGCCTGAGGGTACAAGAAAGCTACATCATGCAGGAGCAGCAGCACAGGCAAGGAAACGCTCGATGATGTTCAGCCCCAGGAGCCAGAGGAAACAGCCAAATTCCCCTCCCTTGCTGCAGCTGAAGGTGCTTTTGCAAAGCAGCAGGGGAAATGCTTGCTTTTCCCCCAGCCACATGAGAACACATGAAAGGCTCCAATCTGTGAAGGCGGTATTTCAGCAGCACTAAATTCACCACAAGAAAATAAAGAGACAAAAGAACCTGCAGACTGCATGCACAGGTGCTGCCAGGAGGCCCAACGAAATACACACATGCTAATAAAGAGCTCTCATGTGCGAGTCCTCATTGCTGCACATCAAAACGCGTTGCCTAGAGAGATGCTGTCTTTAGAGAACAGGAAGGGAAGTGCCTCAGCTGCATGCCTCAGTGAGCCACGTGCTCCTCACTCTGCCTTTATCCAGCCATGGCCTTGGCACCTCTCTCCCCTCCGCTGCTGCTTTGTTGCTTGGCCTGCTGCAGGGTCAGGGCTGCAGGCTGGGATGCTCCCAGCAATCCGTGCTCCTGCAGCAGGCATGCAAAAAGCCACGCTGAGGATACACCCCCCAAGTGCCACCCATGGGAGGAAACACCCATTTCTCAATGCTTCCCAGTGAAGCAGCACCCACAGGCACAGCATGCATTCCCCATACAGCACCAGGCAGGAAGGAAGCAGTAAGGGGTGGGGTGAGCCCGGTGCACCTGATCCTGCTTCCCAATCAAAGCCAAATCCCCAGCAGGTACCTTGTTACAAAATGATGCATTCGGCACCGCTGTAGGGTGCTGATTGCTGGGCTAAGTGGCCCTTTCACCAACATTAACCTAATTGCTGGCTGATAGATTGCGTGGCTGGAGCATATGGTGAGTCATTACAGTCTTGGAATTCAGTCTGCCCACAGAAGCCTTAGGAGGGTCCTTTTATCTGTATTCATCTTTAAAAGGCAGCTCTCATGCTAACGCTTGCTGTTATCTGCCCAGGGTAAATGTTTTAATGATGTTAACAAACTTTGAAAGCTCGAGAGCCATAATTAGAGTCATGATTATAAAATCAGGGCTTCGTACCATCAAAGGAGGACAATTTTATCATATTCCGTCCCTTATTTGAAAAATAAAATACAACAAAACTCTGCACGGAGGAACAGTGCCAGCCATGGGCACCGACTGTGCTCTCCACATGCCTGGAGCTGTGCGGGCACTGACGGTGCTGAGCAGCTCTGCAGTGCCCTTCGTGCAGTGATGGCAGTGCTGATGGATCAGGGAGGGGAGATCCTTGTTACAGATGGGGAGCAATGAGCAAAACCCCACTGCCAACACATCCTGGTGACGGGTGGGTCTGTGAGCCAGGGATCAGACTGGGACCCACCAAATGGATGGCACTGAGGGTGGCTGCTCCCAGCTGCTCCTGGGGCACATCCATGCTGCTGGTGAGCATCCCTGAGCAACACCCAACAGCTCCTGCACCGTCCTGCTCCCAGCAGTGACATCAGCCCTCCCCAGCAGCATCGGTGTCGCCGTGGGAGGTTTATTCGCCCGTCCTCTGCTACAAGCCTATTTTCTAATTTTTGGTTGACATTTTTCTTAGTGAAATAAATGAATGGGCTCCAGCAGAGGGCTGCTGGGATGAAGCGGCTGTCAGCACCTCGCGCCTAACAAATGGCAGCACACAGCCTGCAGTGCCAGCTGCATCTCAAGCGCAAGAGGAGCGGAGGGGGCAGAACCTCAGCAGGAAAGTTGCTTAGCAAAGCAGCGCAGAAGGAAACAAAACACTTCGTGAAAGCTTACAGGGCTGGTTAACCCCCCCCCAGAAAGCACCCAGCGCCTCAGCCATCACCAGCCCTGCTCCTGCACTGCTGTGGGGCTGGGAGGTGGTGGAGGTGTTGTGCCCATAGGTTGAGGCCACTCACTGTTCGGCGACGATGTACTGCTCGGGCAGAGGAGCACACGGCACTCCCGCCACCTGCACACCACGGGCGATCTCTGAGAAGTCCAGGCCCAGGTTGACGCCGCGGATGGTCACTCTGGTGCCTCCTTCTGGGGGTCCCGACACCGTCAGGATCTAAAGGGAAGCACAGTGGGGTTCAGGCTGCTCTCCGCAGGAGCCTCCCATGAGCTTGGAGGTGGATCCCACCCAGTGGGCTGCCCAACCAGCACTGCGTTCCCTGCCTGCTACGTGCACTGCTGAGAAGTCAACGAAGCTGGAACCCACATGCATTGTCCTCAGAGAAGATATGAAAGGACAATGCCAGCCCTGGGGAGAAGAAGGATCAGAGAACAGTCTGAACCTTTCACGGTCATCTAGTCCAACTCCACTGCTTTATGGACCTGTAGAAGCCCTTCTTGTTCTTCTCTGCACCCCTTGCCAAGTCCAGTTCCATTTGGGTCTTGACCTTCCTGACCCTGTTCCTACACAGCCCAGCAGCATCCCTATCCTCTTTGCAGGGTACCTGTCCTTGCTTCCACTGCCTGTGCATTTTCTTCTTGCTCTCTAGGCTGGCCATCAGGTCCCAGTTCTGCGTGAAGCAGAACCCTGGCTGCTTTTCACATGCTGTACAAGGCAGCAAATAACCTCCCAGCAGTTGCCTGCTGCTCTGGAGAACTTTGTTACCTTCTGCCTTGGCTGCTCTCTGAATGCCGATAGCACATTTATCAGTAAGCTGGCACCTCAAGTGGCTCAAAATGCTGAAGGGTGAGGGGTGTGCTCTAAAGCTGCCTGTTTATAGCCTGCCTGAGCAGCAGCCAGCTCTGCTCCTACAGCCTTTCATCAAGGACAATGCTGTCTTACATGAGCAGGATAAATTACAACAAAAAAAAAAAAAAAAAAAAAAAAAAAAAAATAAAAAAATAATTTAAAAAAAACAACAAAAAAAAAAAAAAAATAGGAAAAAAAAAAAAAATACCAAAAAAAAAAAAAAAAATAAAAAAAAAAAAAAAAAAAAAAAAAAAAAATAAAATAAAATAAAAGAAAAAAAATAAATAAAAAAAATAAATACAAACATAAATTTAGAAAAAAAATTAAAAAACCCAAGAACATTCCCAGGTGCTTCTGCCCAGCTGCTTTTCCTGCACCTTCCCCACAGCTTCCAATTCTGCCTCCCCTAACTGAGGTTTCCAACCCACCCCCAAACACTGCTGTGTGCTGTAACCCACACCACACGGGGAGCCTTGTAGCACTTAGCTCTGCGTGCCCACCAGGCATGCTACAAACCAAGCTGCAGCGCATTACGCCGAGTCCCGAAGGCTGCACCGCTAATGCTCCCATCACCAGGGATCACCTGAGCCCGGCGGTTCACACACTTGACAGCTACAACTGTCCTTTGCAGCTCCAGATTATGTTAAGAAGTGTTTTGTTGTAGCGCTGCACTGCTCATTGGCTCCTCGGTCCCTTCCCATCTCCAACAAACAGCCACAGATCGCCGCTCCCCAACAGGAGCTCACCCAGAGCCTCACCAAACAATGCGGGGCTGATGCTGTATTTTGAAAACGTCCTGACCTGGAAAATCCCCAATATGGAGCTCCACTCGACCTAGATTTTAGTGGTCGCTAATTGAACAGTTTTGAAGTAACTGTGCCATAAAGCAGCCCCAGGGTTAGAACAGATGAGTTCAATTAACTGCAGCTGGAGAGATTCAGTCAAAATCGCAGGAAGAGGAGAAGCCTTCAAGGTCCATCGCGGGGCACCCGGCAGGTGCTGTGCGGGATGGGGAGCACTGGGAGAAAGAGCACCCAGCCAACAACACCGAGCTGCTCGCTTCCACCTGCCCTCATAACGTGGTAGCTCAGCAGCTCACACACTGTGGCTCATTGGGATGTTGCAATGCAAGGGCTCTCCCCACCCTGCAGAGCATGCTGCTATAATAACACAGGGTGCAGGCTCTCAGCCCCACCTCCTGCACAAGCTGACATATGGTGCTGATGGGTTGATGGTTGGACTAAATGACCTTAGTGGTCTTTTCCAACCTTAATGATTCTATAACACAAGATTTAGCCACAATGAGCATGAGAAAGTGAGACCCAGACCAGTGCTGTCCTTCCAGAGCCTGCACCACTCCTGCACTACAGTGAGCATCTGTTTGGGTGCACAGACAACAACCCCTACCCCCTCCCCAGCTGCAGCCACCATCACTCTTTGTCCTTTCCCCGCTGCTCCAAGCAGCCCCATCCCAGCTGATGAGCCCAGCAGGAGCCAGCACACAAGCACTGTCATCACTGCATGATCCCTCCTCGTCTCTGCCTTGGCTGATGGCACATTCAGAACCTAATTGTTATCTCTGCAGAGCAACTCCATTATTCAGGCTGACACTGCCCCCCCTTCAGCTGTTTGTTGCACTGATGTTATATTAATGAGGCCTTCAAATAAGTGAATAGGAGATCAGAGTGCCGCTTGTTCGCAAGAAAACTGACTTTTATTTGTTTATTGCCAGGACCACAGACCGGGTGGAAGTTTTGTACTGTTAGAGGGCCTCAGTCAGTGCAAAACAAGGACTGAGTACACCCCATACACTTCTGTGCTGGGCTTCTGGTGCAGAGCCCAATAGCAATGAATGCTGCAAGTGGCACCTGGGCAACACCAACATCTCAGGTGACAGCTACAGAGCCCAAGGCTGCAACAGTCCCACGATTTCCAGGAGCACCACAAACACCCTTCTGGGCAAAGGGGAAAGAGAGAGGAGCTGACCTCTGTGCCCAGAGGGTTTGGGATAAGGAATATCGACCTTGCAGAGTTTCTCCTGGGCCTCTGTCATTCTCCTTAGACTTGGCTGCTCAAGGGTTTGGGGGAGTTAATTAAGCAAGAAGGCAAAATACTTCATTCCCTCCTGACAGCAGTGTCGCTCCTAGCAGCAGCGCTAACAGCCCACGAGCAGCTTTGCTGTAGAAATGCTCCTGGGAGACGCTTTGCATCCCTCAGTGGTCTGAAAGGGAACATCAGACACGTCAGCTGCAGCCTAATTAGCTCTCTGGTTTAATCAGCATTCCTGTGCCAGTCCGTGGTGGTCACCCCAACACCGGTAGCACAGCAGAGAGCAACAGCCGTGCGATGGGGCTGCACACCACACCCTGCTTAGCTGCAATGTGCTCAGCAATGGGACATTGAACCCTCCAACCTTAAGATAGGAGATGGAGAAGGCCCCGAGCCCACACGACCCCAGCGGGATGCACAGAGCCTGGCTGTGCTCTTACCTCAGTGATGCGTGGGTTGGAGCATTTGACGTTCCTGCTGGACCAGTCGAGCCAGGGCTGGGGGCTGCAGTGGGGCCGCAGGGTGCACCTGCCCTCCCCGCTGCACCACCCGCACTCAAACTTGGGGTCGGCCTTCAGGCAGAGCCCGCAGCTCTCGCGCTGTGCCGCGCACTTGTAAAGGTGCACTGTGGGGAGAGAGCAGAGAGCACAGTGCTGAGCAGCGCTCCCAACCCTCCACAAACACTGAGGTCACCCCAAGGAACTGAATTAAGGAGCAGCTCCCTGAAACCACCCACATCTCCAGGTAGCCTGGTCTGGGTTCCATGAGCGCTCCCAGAGCATGAGGTCCTGGACAGAGCTTCCTAACAGCTGTAATTAGAAGCATTGAACGTTTTCTAGAAGTCATTCTCTCCATAGATTGCTTTTAAAGCTTTCATTTCAGGGCTTTCAGTGGTTTTCCCATTGCCATGGTATGCAGCTGCTCCCACCCTCACTGCCCACAGCCCCCAGCAGCCCCCACAGCACACATTACCTTTCACATCCTCCGGGTTGTCAATGACGAAGTTCCCATTCCACACCACAGCAAAGTCCACTGCTAAGTTGCTGATGTCCATCCCATCGTAGAGATACTGGAGAAGAAGAGGGAGAATGAAACGCTTGGGAGGGTGCATCAGAGACACTGCCAGGAAAGGAGGGCTTTTTAAGAAGCAGTGAATATTCTCTGCATCACGTGCTGGTGGCTGATCCACCACCACTTCCACGCTCCAGCTCCAGGGCCTTGCTTTGCCTCCCTCCTTCTCACTGTGTGCAGATAATTAAATCAGACCTAGTCCCTGCGAGAGGTAATGGATTAATTACTCCCCTTGCAGCGGCCGCTCCTGTTGCTCAGCCCCAGCTCATCAACGTGGCCCCTCCAGTTCATCAAGAGCCACTAAAAAGACTTAAAGAACCGCTGCCATCGAGGCGGACTGCTCTGTGCAGCGCTGCCCTGCTTTAACTCACAATTGGTTCCATGGATTTACTTTGCTGGGCTTCACATAGTTGTTACAAAACCACATCCTCTGCTCAGCTGATGGAGCTGTTCGTGCAGAATTGCCCTTAAACTCTCTACCTACCACTTCCCATCAGCCTAACAGGAAGAAAAAGCGCTCCCCTAATGTTTATAAATCGCTCCGGATAGGAGAAGTGCTACACGGTATTAATACATTTATTAGCCACCAAGCTGCAAGGCCCAAAGACAGCCAGTGATGTATAAATACCCAGCACAACTTTTAAAAATTCAAAACTTGATTAACAATTTAAGACCGTCTGCACTGAATATTAAAGCACGCCTGAAGTTCCCTGTGCTGATGGCCAAACCCAACCGTGGGCGACCTGCAACCCCTCTGAAGAGCCCCTGCCATCTGCTGAGCCCCATCCGATGCAAGGCAGAGCTGCCTTCCCCACCTGCTTCTTAGCAACACCCCCAGGTGATTCACAGAATCATAAAATATAGAATGGTTTGAGTTGGAAGGGACCTTTACAGGCCATCTGCTCCCATTGCCCTGCACTGAACAGGAGCAGCCACAGCTCCACCACGTGCTCAGGTGTCCAAGGGTCTGCAGGGACGGGGCCCCACCACTCCTCTGGGCAGCCTGTGCCAGCACCTCACTGCCATTATTTACTTATATCCAATCTAAACCTCCCCTCTTTAAGTTGGAATCCATTCCTCCTAGGTCCTATCACCCTGCTACCGAGCGTCCTATTTCTTACAGCCCCCTTTCAGACACTGAATCCCCCCTCCCCACAGCCAAGCCCACCTCCTCCTCAGCAGTAGCCCACTCTGGGCACTGCGGTGTGCCACACACAGGAGGTCAGTGCAGATAAAACAAGCAGCTGTGTGCTCACCGAGCTGTTCTGGCACTGCACGCTGGAGCTGTTGAAGCGCAGCGCGGGCACGCGGTGGATGACGCCCTGGATGCTCAGCACACACTCATAGCCACGTTGGCCAGATTGAGGCTGCGGAAGGTTCCGGGCCTTCAGAGTGATGGGTTTCACCTCTCCCACCGGGATCAGGATCTCCTCCGTGGGGAAGAGCTGGGGACAGTCCTGGGGGTGGCAGAAGAGACGTCAGTTTGTGGTGTGCAGGGATAGAGAGTTGCACCAGGATGGTGCAGAGCCTTGGGATGAACACAGTGCCACGAAACTGGAAGCAGTCCGTTATATTCTCCATTGAAAACCACGTGGGAATGTTTCAAACACCAGTGTGACTGCAATGAGGGAGAGAAGAACTGGAGCACACTGAAAGCGTGGCAGTGGGTGGTCTTGGGCTCTTATAACTAAGCACAGTAATTAAAGCATTAAGTAGAGAAGCGTGATTTGTTTCCACTTCTGCCACTATCTGGCCAAAATAATGCAATTGTAAATCAGCAGCCACTTTTAATGTTTCTCTCAGTATTGCTATTTCTGTTACATTTGCTATTGCAGGAGCTCGAGACTTCATTGCTGAAGATGCTCCAAGCAAAGAAAGCCAACCCCCCTGCAAACACTGCTGCACTGTAGAGCAGCACACCCGAGCTTGAGATGGATGGGGCTGTACACAGCAATCTATGATGAGCCACAATGAGGGCTGTTGGTGCCTGGTAAATGCATGACATTTCTCCCATAATATCTCAACATCCTAAAGATTATCTCCTCCTCATGCCACACCGTGAGATGCATGCAGGGTTTGCTCGATTTCTGTCCCAGGGACTGCAACATGCAGAGACAAAGGCTCTGACCATCAGAAGCATTTACATCCCATTCAGCTCTAATTTGCTTTGATCTGATGGAAATGGGTACCTAAATACCTGTAAGTAACTGACACTCGGTGATTAATCCCATGCTAATGTTGAAGTTTTAGGGGAAAAACTTGACGGATGCTTTCCTCTGCTCTGCCAAATCCCACGCTGGCACTGCAGCCCTCCTGCCCAGCCCTAAAGCCGGCTCTGCTGGGACGCATCCAGGTAGGAGTTCTGCACTGCTCCCAGCCCAGCTCCCAGCTCGGGCTGTCAATGAGAACCAGCTGCTGCCCGAGCACGGAGGAGTTGGTAGCTTAAACTGCTGCCTCGTAAACCTTTTTAGAGGCACTTTTCCTTATATATTTTTTATTTTATTTCTAACAGAGACTTTCACGGATTAACAGCCAGGAGCGGTTTGAGCTCCAGCAGCAGAAAGCTGGCGGTGCTGGGAGGGGGAGCACAACCCAGAACTGCAGGCTGGGGGGGATCCCACCACCACGATGCTGCAGTCTGCGATGCGTAATGCTCCCCACCCAGCTGCGAGCACACACTTTGCTCCTCCTTGTACCCAACCCATGGTAACAGGGCAACCCAACACCATCAGGGGGGCAGCAGTGGAGCCCTTCATTGCACAGCGATGCAAACCACGAGGTGCCCAGCCATGCTGCCCAGCAATCTGCTCCATCATCGCTTCACTTTGTGGCGTTGTTGTTTTTAAATGCACGAGGAGTAAATCCTGCCCCGAGTGAGGAAGGCTGTTATTACCTCCAACCACTAAACAAACACGCGCCGAATTCCCTCATTATCCTCCTTGACTTCTGTAAAGCAGAACAAACACAGCTTGGAGGATCCGCTGGAGAAGAAGCAGAGTGATGGTGGCGCAGACTCAGGGAAAACTGAGGGCATGAAGTGCTGTGCAGAGTTCACAAAGACATTTTCTGCTTCTGCAACACTTTTTAGTCTCAAAGATTCCGAGGTCTATAAATACCTTAAAAGCCAGAGATAAGCATCTGCCTGTGGAGCAGAGCACAGCACCCATGGTTATTATTTGTGTTTAACACAGCGCTTTTAGTGGGTCAAACCTTGCTCTTGTTTGGAAAAAGAGTGCCTGGAAATGGCAGGCATTGCTTTTGACTGAAGGATTTCACCCAAATGGAAGGAAAAACAACATTTCTTCCATTTCTTTAATCTAAAAAAATGAAAGCCCTCTACAGATGTTAACTAGCTGCACACATTTCAGAGCTCTGAACATAAACGATCCTGGCACATGAATGTAAACTCTTGGCTCACAGATGCGCTCCCAATGATATAAATTACGGTCCCCATCACTCATGGAGACACATTACTCTCCATTTATGCCATCAGAGAGGAGAGCAGACCTCGCTCCTTACAAACCAGACGTGCAAAGCAAGGCAGCAGCAGAGGGACTGTCGGCACCGCTTTGTGCTGGGCTTCACTCTCAGAAGTGAGATGGGACCCAGCAAAGCCATGTGATGACTTCAGGGGACAGAAATGCAGCCCTTGCTTGCATCCCATGCACCAGAGTTCCCATTTAGGCATTCAAATTGAGGACGGTAGGAACAGGTATGAGGAAGGTTTGGTTTGTTTTATATCCTTGAAGGCGCATCGAGCAGTGCTCAGCATCAAAGGGCACAGCCAGGTGCAAAGACGTTGCTCTAAAAGCAGCAATAACTTAAACCAGAGAGTCAGAACAGAGCTTAAATCTGGGTCTGCACTTCACTTCCAGAATCTGAAACGCTCCGCTCCCCTGATTCAGCATCTCACACGTGGAAATGGCATTATCCACACATCAAAGCAGGAAGGGATCCCACGTTCTGGGAAACTAATAGGATTTATTTGGTTCTAGCTCTCCACTGAGATGGCTGTACAAATATGTCTGCGTCCACATTCCTCTTCATCTCTGTGTTTCGTACATTTACAGTGACATCCTATAGGCATGGGCCACGCACGCACAAACCCAGCCCCCAGGACATGCTAACATGGTGCTATGGGCACAGAGCTCCACGTGTGACCCCTGGGGGCTGAAGCTCTGCAGAGGACTCCGTGCACAGCAGACCTTGGGATTCAAAGGGAGCGATGCTGATAAGCACAGACGTTTTGCCGATACGTGGAGGATGCTGCGACTGGAATTGCTTTAGGGGGGAAGCTCTTCAGGAGGCACTTATTTGATGCAGGAGTGGAATGCCCACAGTAAGGCCATTCATTCACCTCAAATAAGCAAACAGTTGGGTTTGGGTGGTTGGCTGGCTTTGCCTGTGTGTTCAGAGGTACAGAGAAGTCGTGATAAGTAGTGGAGTATTTATATCGTTATTGTTTGCCTTTATCAAAAATCATTGCCAGCTGTTATATTACTGTAATAACCCCTGGCTAAGAACGCTAAAGGATGGGGAAGACAAAGCCTTGGAGCTGTGACTGCCCATCAGCCCAGCAGGGATGGGCAGAGGTATGACTGCTGGGAAGCCCCACGCGCTCCTGGAGCAAAGCGAGGGGACGTGTCCTACTTTAGCAGAGACTTGTCAAACACCGCTGATATCCTGGGGCGGAAGACCTATAAAAGTGAGAACTGCAATTGTACAGCCTGGGAAGAGGGCAACGCTTTGAGTGTGAAGGAGAAAAAAAGAAACAACACGCACCCCTTGAGAGAAGTGAAAGCCAAGGTTTTGCTTTCTCCTGTTATCTTAAAAGGAAGTCTCTCGGCTTTGAACTGGACTGGGAAAGCTTTTGGTTTGTCCCCAGAGCAGACACTTCTCCTTGGATGCTTGTACCCTGCATGAGGCTCTTCACTGCACTTTGTGAGTGCATCCCATGGTCCCCACTGGGGGTGGCATGGGGCTGGCAACGTGCATCACCCATCCCGTCCCTAGGAGTCCTCCAACTGCCCCACAGCTCTGTGTAAGGGCAGGGGGATCAGGACCAGTCCCTGCCCAGCTGCATCTGCTCTGTGCCAGGTGAAACCACGGCAGAGCACCGTGCAGCTCTGTCTCAGCCCCATTGCTGCCGCCGGGGTACAGCTGCAAGGAAGCAGACAAGATGCAAAGGTCCCAAACCACAGGGTCGGTGCTAACTTTGACCAGGAATCTGTGCTAACAAACTCTTTTCCTCTGTGGATCCCTCCACCTCAGGAAACACAGAAGATCTGGCAAAGCTGATAATGGGCTTTGCCTCCTTCTAAGTGTTAAAAGCGTTTTTGGAATTGAGCCCCACACCTTTCATTAACTGCTAAGAGAGATGGCTCCTGGTCCTCAGCATTGGAACCTGAAGCTCTTCTCTTTTCCAAAGTCTGGGGCTCTTTGCATCTGTAATTCCTTTCTTAATCAGTTTGCAGCTGGGTTCCAGCCCCGGCTGCAGAGCTGCCAGCAGCCCTAGAATGAAGCACCACGAGTCCCACCAGCAGCTCTGCACTGCACTCACTGCTGGGCAGATCCCTGCATGCTTCATAAAGCCCCTGAGATCCCAAAGGAAAGCACTACAGCAATCAAAAGATTAATTACGGTTATTACTGAACCTGAGCAGACCCACGTATTGAAGGCAGGATCAGCTTCAGCATTCAGGCTGAGGCACATCACTTGTGCTGCACCAACACTTGGCAGCTGTGCTCCTGCTGCAGCTGCGCTTCCAGATGCAAAACCAGAGAGAAGTCAAACAGCCTCACAGCGCTGGTTCTGCTCATGGTGCCAGAGGAAAAGCAACCAAGAAAGAGCTGAAGGCAGAGTGTGTGGTACCTCCGAGACGTTGATCCGTCCCTCCTGGAAGGAGCAGGTGGTGGGGTCATGGGTGCACAGGTTGCGGTACTTGCACCAGTGGCAGCGGAAAGCGCTGTTCACACAGGAGAGGCACCTGGGGGAGAAAGGAGGGGGGGTTACCAGGTTGGGAGCCCCGTGCTGCAAGAGGTGAGGCAGTCCTGAGCCAGAACACGGTCTCTCGATCTGATCTGGCTTTAAGGACTGCTGCCTCTCCTTTGCTTCAAGAATGAGTCCATGTCTCCAGTGCACCTCATCCTTATCTTGTGAAAATGGACTTAAAGCAGAAGCCACCAGCAAGCTCCCTGACCATGCAGGAATTCAAGCACCTGAGAGCTGAGCCTGGTGAGCTCACAATACCTGCATCCAACACAGCGTCTAGCAAAAGCTGTCTGCAAAACCCACCCCTTCCTGACCAGGCACAAAACTCTGCCACTCCAGCCAGCTCCAGATGCCTGCAGGGTGCACAATCCATGCACCACAGCCCCTGTGCATGCTGCTGTGCAGCCACAGCTGCTCCCCTGCCTGCTCTGCCATGCTGCAGGGAAGGGTCTCTGATCAATAGGCCCCCTCCTGCGCTGGCTCAGGCCTGTATTCCTTTCTCCTTTTCTCATGTTGTGATTCATTCCTGCAAGGCTGGCTCGTGCCCTTGTTGAACTCGCTGATAATGAGTTCAGGATGATGTAAGTGCTACAGAATTTACAACCATGTTCGCACTTTATCTCCAAACACGAGCTTTGAGAAAGGCATGGTCAGATGGAGCCCAGGGACAGAAAAGATGCACTGCCTCCTCTGATCCAAACCTACACATGGAGGAGAAGATAGGGGTCCCATAAAGTCACCTCTCAAGCAAATCTGAGGACCCAGAAAAGACTCGGACAGGACTGTAAGTGTTGGCAGGAGCAGGGAATGCTGTCATTGAGGGACAGGGGGCAAGAATAGAGCTGTGCAAAACTGCAGCACAACAGGAGGCACTGGAGCAGGGGATGCAGACCACCGGGAGAGGCAGCAGTGGGGGCTGGAGGACCCTCAGGGCTTCTTTCATCCCGGTGCCTCTGCAGTGTGTGGTGGCTCAAAAAATACATATACTGAATGCATGCCTAGAAAAACCCAATGCTGGCCAAGCTCGTCAGAGCACACAGCCCTCTTCCAAGTGCAGCAGGGAACTTCCCATAGCTCAAGGCTTCAAATCCAGGGCAGAAAGGCTGTCAGTGACCCCATGCTGGCACTTCTCAACTCCTACCGGGCAGCAAACTGTGCTCTAAAAGCAGAGCTGAGAGCTGAGCCCTGCAGTGGGAGACGCAGCCTGCCCTGCAGGCACTGCTGCTCGCTGTCTGACCCATGCCAGGTCCTGTGAGCCTCTCATTTGGGTGCTTTGGTGCTTGCTGTGCTTCCAAAGAGAAATCTATAAACGCTTCAGATGCTCACACACAGCCATGTGGCCGGCCAGCTACACGCTGCCTGCCAGGGCGAGCAGAGCAGGGGGCTGAACAGTGCATACTGTGCTCAAAGCAGCACGGAGCCTTCCAGCCCAGCGCTACTGCTGTGCTGGGTTCTGCCCTGCTGCTCCCAGCCCACCTCCTGGCCCTGGCTCTGCTTCATCCTCTGAGAGCATCCGCATTCACAGTTGCAGGATGAAGCAGCTTGGGGGCACCAGCAGGTTAAGGTTTTTTCAGGCTCCTTCAGCCTGTGTCTCAGCAGGCAGGAGAGCTGCAGGCTGCTCAGAAGGCAGGGAGCTTCCATCCACAGCAAGTACAAAGCACCTGGCTGCTGCCTGCACCTGGCTGGAGGGTGCACCCCATCCCATCAGGATCCCCCCCTGCACCCCAGGAAGAAGGGTGGGCACTCACAGCTGGTGGGCACTGCAGTTGTAGAACTTGAACTCCGTGCTGACAAACGTCCTCCCCGTCTCCTGCGACTTCAGCTGCAGCACCACGCCGAACCAGTCTGCAGAGCAGGACAGAGCCAGTCAGCGCCCAGAGGTAACGGGGGAACACAGGGGATCCAGCCACAAACCCTCTGACACAGATAAGAGCAGATGGCAAAATGCATGGGGGGGTTGGGGGTCTGCCTTAGGCTACAGCTGAAACAAGTTTGGGATGACATCCTGTTCCATATTGGAATTCTGCCTCCTATACAAAAACACACTAACTCAGCCTAGCCCAAGACTAGGAGATAACATTGGAAGCAAGGCCGTTAGCAGTGCTTTTTGGGAGCCTCGGCCCTGGGTTAACTAAGAGCAGACTGCTGTGCTGTGGTACACCCGCAGTAGCCCTGCCACCACTGAAAGCCTTGGCTCCCAGGGTTTAACACTTCTCAGTCTCCATATCGTGTCGTAGAGACACAAAGACATCAGCACAGCTGACACCTGGAAAGATGCCAAGGAGAAAACGAGTTTTAAGCAAGTTTCTTTCTTTATGGAAAGTACGACAGCGGTGACGTTAATGGGGGAACAACCCAAAGCTGTTTGCTCACCTTGATCGACGGGTATGGCCGGGACATCCCTCGCAGCCGGTGAGACGCACACAACTCGGCTGCCCACCACCTGGCCCTCTACTTCAGTCAGGTTCCCAAAGAGGCAGGTGACACCGGCCGCCAGGTCTGGGGCATCGCTCACCAGCAGGCTGAGCTGCATGGGGGCACAGAACAGCAGCAGTGTGTTAGTGGGACAGCCCTGACCCGCTCCGTGCAGTCAGCACTGCTGCTTTGCTGCGACTGGGCCCTTCAAATCTCACTCTGTACACAGACCTGGGATTACCCCGAGCCAACACCTTGCACTTGGCTTTGATGAATCTCACTAGGTTCTCACGGGCCTAATTTTTGAACCTGTGCAGGTCCCTCTGGATGTCATTCAATGATGCACAATTAAATGATGCACAAACACCTCGCTGAGCCTTTGCAATTCAGGGAGCTGCTTGCTATACAAAACCCCTATTACCCTCAACTGCATCAGGAACCTGCACGGCCAGGAGCAGCTCCCAGCACGTGCAGCAGCAGTGAGCTCCCCATGCAGCCAGGCCCCAGGAGAGGCTGCAGCTGCCACAGCCCATCCACAGGCACAGGGAGCTCAGGAGAAGCAGCTGGGAGGTCCAGAGAGCCAGCACTGGGCACAGCTTCTGGGGAAACAAAGCCTTTCCTTTCAACAGTTCATGAAACCGGACCGAGAGAAATGTGAGCTGGGGCCCACGGGGAGGGGGAATTTGTTGCTGTGATTCCTGCACCCCCTTCTCCCCCCTGGCTCTCCTAACCCGTCCCTCTGCAAGCCTGACTTCATGGGAAAACAATTGTGCAGTGGGAAGGGAAGAAAGGCTGGAGAGTGGAGCTTACCGGCAGGCTGTGCTGCGACACGGAGATGCTGCTGGGCTGCACCATGATGCTCATGCACTGCCCGATGCTGTCGGCAAAGCGGTGCGGCTCATCGGCCCGCTCACAGCTGTCCCGTGGGGAGCACCTGGGGAGCACATGGCAGTGCACATCATCAGCACATGGCAGTGCACATCATCAGCACAGGGCAATGCACATCGGCACACGGAGCTGCAAGGTGAGCAGAGTCTTGGGCAGGGGAAGGACTGGGGGTGATGCTCTGCCCAGGACCAGGCACGGATTGCCAGGTTAGGACCAAAGGGCCCTGCACACCTCGTTCCTGCAAGCCATAAACTCACAAGACGCATAGAAAATAAAGCCTAAAGCAGTAACAAGGTGATGCCTCCATTCTAATTAAAACAAAAGCACACAGCTCGTTAATTCTCTTTTCCTGGTGCCGAGGAGTGCATTGTGCCAACAGCAGGGATTTCCCCTCTGGTGGCTGCAGGCTGCTCCTCGCCAGCTGTCCTGCCCAGCTCCCAGATCCCTCCTGTTCCTACCCTAAGGAATGCATCCCATGATCCCTATTTTCTTATGGCAGGTGTCCTCAGAGCACAATGAAACGTTGATGCAGAAAAGGGCTAAGACATGAAAAACAAGTCCAGTGTGAGAACAGGGGGAGGACAGAAACAGCTCGGAAATGGAAAGCATGGCAGTGCCATGGCTGCAGCTACGGCTGCTGCAGGGAAACGTGTGCCTGAGTTTAATGCCAGTGGTAGTGGAGTGCCCACTGAGGAGG
Source organism: Pavo muticus (assembly GCA_016647715.1). Classification (NCBI taxonomy): domain Eukaryota; kingdom Metazoa; phylum Chordata; class Aves; order Galliformes; family Phasianidae; genus Pavo; species Pavo muticus. The sequence goes on from JACDJE010000053.1 coordinate 1,446,146, forward strand.
CAGGGAAGGACTGTTCATGTCTCTGACAGATATCACACAGCACAGCACTGGGGTCTCTTGGAGGTTTTCTATTCCATGTCATTTGGGCAAACTCTCTCTTCAAAACCCACTCCCAGCAGCAGGTGACACAGTACCCTTCCGATGCATTAACCAACTACCAGCAAACCTCATCACTTCTCAGGCAGCGGTGGTCTCGGACCCCACTCACAATCGTGGTGCAGAGGTCAGGGGATGCAGGCACTGCCAACAGCCCCACGTGCCATCAGCGTTCCAACAAGAAAAGCAAAGTTCACCCTGTCCCCTCCCAGTGCCCACTGTGACACCCGGCACACACTGCTGCTCTCCTCAACCCCTTTTTTTGGAGTATAATGGAGCCAAATATGAACGCTGCCAAAGGAAGAGTTATTGAGGTTTAAGTGAATCTCTGAGATAGCTTTAAAGTGAGCTCTTGACTGGAGCCTTTATCTCATTGACTCGCTGGAATGGCTCTTTTTTATCATACTATTTATGGCAACAGCCCTAACAGAGATAAATAGGCCTGTAGACAATAACAGACTTGCAGAGAGCAGCATATGGAAGAGCCTTGTGGGTTTTGGATCCCACGGGGCTGAAGAGTCTTTAACGATCTCCTCGAGGCCGCTGCTTGCTCCCAAGGAACCACTTGAATGAGAGGAGGAGGAGCGAGCCTTCCTCCTGCCATGGGGAGAATGCTGGGGAGCTCTGCAGGAGGACGAGCACCTGCCACATACAGGTGGCTGAGCACCCTCCAAAGCAGTGTCCTCAGTGCCCCACATTATGAGTGTGCTTCCAGGGTGCTTCAGCCCCGCAGCTCCATGCCATGGAGACACCCACACGTGAGCACTGCTGTAATCCCCACAGATGGTTTCACTCCTGAGCACCACTGCTCTTCAAATCTCAGCGTGCACACGTGTGTGCAAGCATCCCGCCATGCAGCACAGCCTTAATCCCTAACCTGGGGCTCAGAGCAGCACACCTGGAGCAGGCACTGCTCCCTGCATCCATCTCACACATCCAATGTGTCGCTGTTTACAATCCAGAACCCACAGCGAATGCTTTGGCAGCCCTCAGACCACAGCAGGAGCATCCCAGCCTGCCCTCACAGAGCCACGAGCAGCTGGAGCAGCTGGCGGGAGGGGAACACATGCACGAGTTAGAGGAGAAAGATGACAAATGAAATACAAACACTCCAGCGCTTGGGGCCTCCCAACAAATATGACAGAGGCTTCAGGAAGAGCAAGATAAACTCAATTATTTACAGCTTAAGACAAAGGCTAAAAACATGATCGTTGCTTCAAGCAGAGCAGGGAAGCGCAGGGCTGAGAATTGACATCAGGGAAGAAAGTGTTGGTGGGAGGATGCTAAGGCCCAAATGTCACAGCCAAGTGGGCAGAGGAAACAGCACTCTGCTCTCCTCTTGACATTGAGAGTTTTCTCTCTGCAAAATGAAGATAACAACCTTTACCTGCTTCCCAGGTGGCTCATGAAGATGCAGTTCATTAGCATAGGGAAAGCACTCGCTGATCCTTGCAGAGGAGCTGCTACAGGGGTGCAAGGAGCAGCAGCAAAGGCACATCCACCCAACCTGCCTGCAGCCTGCAGGGACCCTGTGCAGAATGCCACCTGGGGGCACAGTGCAGGCATGGCACTGGGGCTGTGTGCACCAGGGATGCTCCTGCAATGGTTTTGCCCTATTTCCCTGAGTGCAGCACCATCTCTTTGCAAGCCAAACGAGCCCTGGTGGGCACTGGAAGCTGTTTTGCACCCCAAAGCACGCAAGTCCCTAATCCAGGCCGGATTTTGCATTCGAGCCTGCCTTCCTCCTCCCTCTCCCTCCAACACCTGCTGCTCAGGCATGTGGCCAAGCGTCATTGTGCGGGGCCCTGAACTCTGCTCTGCCTCCGCCCCGATTTCCATGCATGTAAGGGGGCTGCTTTGCAAGCTGGCACGGGGCCGGAGGGATTTCTATTCCTCTCCTCCTGTATCCTCTGGGTTTGCCCTTCCTCCCCCCATCAGTGTTTGCCCGGTGGTCCCCCTTCCGCCATAGGAAGTGATCATTCTGGTGGTGGGGGAAAGAAAGAGCCCAGACACCTCCTGAATGCAGAGAGCATTTCTCGCAGTGCCCCTGGGAACGGCCCACACCGCAGTGCCTGGGATGTGCAGCTCTGCCCCCCGGGACAGCTGCAGCTGCTGCTCCCTGCCCTCACCACGCTGCGTTACAGCAGCTCTTCCAGCTCTGTTCAATGGAGCTCGGTGCTGCTCTCCATTCCAAAGTCCTGCTCATATCATTAAACCCACTCTCGCCTCTAAAAATTCCCTATTAATCAGGAGGGACTGCAGCTCGAGCAATGGGGAACATGCAAAATGCAACGGCTCTGCTCTCCCAGGTTTCAGTTCTGCTTTTTCCCACTGTCCCATGGTACCTCCCTGCGTGCTGCGTGCAACCCACTCTCCTAAAGAAGGAATCTGCCTTTCTTCAGGAGCTCAGGGATCTTCAACGCTATTCAAGCCGCAATGCAGGAAACACCCAGGGGAAGGGAAGGATGGATACGAGGAACTTCAGCCTCATTTTGCTTTTTGCACGGGAAGCACTGGGTGCTGCTGAGAGGTGCTTCATTGCCATGGTCAGACTTACGTGTGGTGCAGCGTGCACCAGCCGCAGTGCGGGTCCCCCGAGCTCAGGCACTCTGCACAGGTCGTGTACTGCTCACAGGACTCCACGGGCACACGGGACACCTGCAGGGACAAGGGACAAGCAAGGCCTCAGCGGGTCTGGTGGCACAGAGCAGCTGCGTGGGGGAGGTGGGTTAAGCAACACAAAAGCAATTCATACACTTGGAGCTCAGGCTGACACCTGTGCAGAAGTTGGCCAACAGTATGTGCTGAATTGTCAGGAACTGTGGGGTGCAGCTCACCCAGCCCAATGGGACACATCAGTGAGACACAGCGCAGTCCTGATCCATTTATCGGCATTAAAAACCCCAAAGGCTCAAATTTAGGGATCTGGCCATGGATCATTGCTTGACCCCAGGGGTGCAATTCCACCTCAGTCTTTTGAACCACTCCTTACCACCCCCACCAGGTGTGGTGCTCCTGCAGCCCCTCCCTGCACCATCCCTGCAGCCCAAGGTGGGACTGCAGTGAACTGGAATGGAGCTGAACAAAGCGCACTGCCCCACAGCCCCCAGGTCCTGTGCCCATGGAGCAGCAAGTGAGGGTTGGCTGCTCACAGCTCGCTGCCACCTACAGCACAGGGACACTTCCACCAATGGGACCCAGTGGGCAGCCCTGGAGCAGCAGCACAGCGACAGCTGTGCAACCATTTAATGGTGACGTGAGGTTCTAGCAAGCCTTGGTCGGTTTCCCCAGTGCTGGGGGAATTCAAGGACCTCACATACTTCATAAACACGCACTAATCCCAATAGCAAAAGCTGTTTTCCTGCTCCTGCTTTGGGATCCCTCAAACTGGTGCACGCATAACGTTTCTTCCACAAAAGAAGAAGGGAACCAGATATGCAAGTAGGCAGGGAAAGAGCAGTTCCTGCGCGGGGCCGGACTGCGGCTGGCAGCAGCTGGGCAGCCCTGAAAGGAGCAGTGTGCATCCCACAAAGGCCGCTGTCACACCAAGTGCTGTTGACACAGTGAGAACGCAGTTCCTCTCTAAACATGACACCAATAGGGCCGCTATTCTTCTTGTTTCCTGAGCCCTACTCGACAGCTTCGCCTACAAAAAAAATGGTGCAGAGGTTGGGGTGTGTTTTTTTGAGCAGAGTGGGAAGCGTGCAGGGGAGCTGGGAGCAATGCATGCACGCAGCTTGGCTGCATGGAGAGCTGCAGTGCTGGGGAGGAGCGCAGAGAAGCAGGGTCTCATCCAGCCCATGTGCCCCATCCCCACTGCACTGCACAGCTCACGGGAAATCGGTGTTGAATGGGGAGGTGTTGGGCAGCTCTGCGTAATTAAAGCTATCTATCACTCAGCCAGCAGGAGCCCAGGCTTGATGAACTCTCCACTGTGATTCTGTCTTCATTCACGCAACAACGCCGCTGCTTTGTGCTGCTGCAGGAGAGCTGTGGGCAGGAGCACCAGTTCTCCAGTCCCAGCTGTGAAGACATCAAGGTAACAGGGTAGGGGAAAGCCAAACTTTCTCAGGAGTTTGTACAAAGTTTGGCACTTTTCTTCCCGCTGCTCCTCCTCCTTGCCGTCCAGGTCAGTGCTGCAGGGACCTCACGATTCCACCTCATCCTGCACCAAGCAGAGCTGGAGCTGAGCTCACAGCACTGCAGCTCGGGACAGCCACACAGTGCCTCATGCAGGGCAGCAGTGGGATGGAAGGAAAGCAAAAGGGAAACAAGTTTGCATTAAGGAGCACCAAGGAGCCCCCCAGCAGCACTGCAGAGTGCCCCAGAGCAAGAATACCCATCCTTTGGGTCCTGGCATGGAGCAGGGCCCCGCTCTGCTTCCCCATGGGGTAGCTGAGTGTCCATGGACACCCGCAGCATTGGGCAGACAGTGGAAGAGGACACAGGGACAGCGTTTCCATGGCTACAGGGGGATTCTTTAATTACAGCACTGCAGAAGCATGCGGAGAAAGTCCCTTCAACTCTGATCCAAGCAACCTTGGCAGTGAGCGTGGCTCCACTGCTGGAAGAACCTCATCAGCACCCTTACAGGATGAGAAGTGGTGGAGCACAGGGACCCAGATGCTTCCTGAGCAGGAAGAGCACAATTCCCAGCAGCACACACTGGGGTGCTTTTCCCAACACGTATGCAGCATTTGGCTCCCACCCACGTGCATCACCACTGCCACCAGGAGTGGCCATCTCCAAACACTGGCACCAACTTCTGACAAATGGCACCGCGAGACCGCCCTGCCACTGGGACCCCTCCTTTGTGCTGATTAGCCCAAGCCTCTGGGGAACTAATTAATAAGGATGAAAGGCCAAAATGTCTGGGCTCAGGTGGGGATCAGCGCGGGGATCAAAGCAATGCAGTGAACTTTCATCTCACGTCAGTTCATGGCCCACGTCCAGCGCTCGCCTTGTGCCGTGCGACTCACAGCACGCTCCCTGCAGCCACCAGCATGTTTTAAGAGCAGGAAATGAATTAAGATGAATAATTAGTAAGCGTGCACTTCTTTCCCTCTCTATTTTGCAGGCAAGAGGTGAAAACAGAATTCTGCACCATTCTGGAGTTATGCTTGGTGGTGTAGTTTGGAGTTCAGCAGACAATTGGTGCTGGGCTGCGCTCATTGAAATTGCTGCTTTGCCCTCAGCTCTCTGCTCCCCTCTCCTCGCAGAACCCACTGCACAGCCCCTCCCGAGCTGCCAGCCCACAACTCATGCATGCAGTGAAGTTGTTAAAAGGATCGTGGCAGGCTAAGATAAAACAGAGGAGTTTAACATGACAAACAGACTCCTAAATGGGATTAGAGTCTTAATGAAAACAGTAATGAATGAATGAGGCAACCAAATATTACCCATTAATATTAGACAGATAGATTAGATCCCTAGGCACTGCATTTAAAAACGACATGAAATTACTTCAATTACTCTGCATTGATAAATAACAAGGCCATATTTACTGTTAAAAGACATTTCCTCCTCCCTCCCCAGCGCTCGCACGGCTTATCCCTCCCCAGGGGGAGAGCAGACCTTGCAGAGCTGAGAGCGGGGCTGGGAGCTGCCCCTCCTCCCTTCCCGAGCACCAGGCAGCATTTCCAGCACATCTCCAACATCTCCACTACTGAAGGCAACTGGTGCATAGTGCTGGTCCCAATCACTGCACTGAGTCCTTGCATTTCTGTGCAGGAGCCAAGCATTGCACACTCGGAAGCTGCTGCTCGCAGCAATGCACTCTGCACTTTGCAGCTCAGCGTCCTCCTCCCCACCCAGGGGCTGTGAAATGAAACTGATCAGAAGCTTTGCTAATGAAGCGATCAGGGATAGGTGGTTCCTGGGTGCTTGGTGGCATTTATCTGTTGGGGATGAAAGGCAGCCTCTGTGTTTTCAGCCCCGAAACAACAGGTGAAGCAGGGACATGAGAAGGAGCAATGTGCTCAGCTCTGCCCCCAGCCCAGGGATGGGCGATCCTTCCAGTGCTAAACCTGTATAAATCTTATTTAATGAAATGATACAAAGAAAAGAACAAATAGAGTTTAAATCATTCCCTACAGCAGATTTACACTGGAAACAAAGCCCGCTCAGACAGCAGCTGGTTTGCACAGCAGCCCTCAACATTCCTTTCCCAGATGCTGGGCAGTGCAGCACAGCGCAGTGCAAGTGTTGGGTACAGGGACCAGGGCTGCTTTGACCCCAAAGAGGAAGAGGCAGCAGAACCACCGTGGTGATGCCCTCTGCCCTATGAAGGAGCTCCCAGCACTTCCAAGCAGAATTTTCTCTCTGTCTGTGTCTTCCTGCAGGGCCGGAGGAGCGAAGGTCCCACAGGATGCAAACCCCAACCCATGCAAAGGCAGAGGATGGGAGAACTCCTGTGGGGAGCTGCACCTGAGGGGCACAGCAGTGCAAGGGACACCCCTGGGAAAAAAAAAGGGGGGAAAAGGAGAGCCCTCCCTGCAAATTGGGGAGCTGCGAATAAACCATGCTGCAAATGGAAAGCTGCCCGCACAGCCCAGAGCTAAGGAGGGACAGACTGATGGCTCTATTTCTGAGACACCGGCAGCTGACATTGGCAAATGAACCTCTGCAGTTATCTGCTTCCCCTCTTTGTTCTTCTCTCATAAAACCGGCAGGAGCAGGGGTAGGAAGGAGATGCATTCAGGGCAAGCAATGGGCAGCACTGGTTGTGCTCCTCGCTCCCCATCTCCCCTGGATCCCCGCTTACCCATCACCTCGCTCTGCTGCTGAGCTTTGGGCAGCACCAAAGGGCAGCAGCACCCGGCAGAAGCCATTCAGACTGCAGGAGCATTGTCCCTCTGCTCTCACCTGCTGAGCATGAGCCTGCAGAGGTGGCACAAGGCAGCGAGGAAAGGACAGGCAATGGCACGGAGCAGTGGCACAGGGCAATGGCACGTTTGCTGCTGGTGCAATGCTGCCATTCCATTCAGTGGATTGATGCTGAGGCTCAGCGTGGCCCTGCTGCTCCCCCCGAGCCCAGCAATCAACAGCATAGACAATTTGCTGTTTCCTTGCTCTGATGTTCCCATCATTTGTGAGTATCAAAATGAGAAAGACGTCGGGCCCTCAAAGCCCCATTGAAGAATAATTGGAAATCCAAAGTGGCACTAAATGTTAATTTCTAAATAAAATGCATTCAATTACAGAACACAAGGCTGTCAAGCATTTAAAAAGATTAGTTAGAGCAGAAAAAAGTATTCAAACCTTCAGAGACTGCATTACACACACAGGATCCCCTCTGTTCCTAGGGACAGGCGGGAGATGGAACGCAGAACAAAGCAGCCATTGCCCACGTGCTTTTCTCACCAGCACAATTCCACCTCAGCTGTTGCACAGCTGCACAGGGGCTGTGCTCTCCAACCTCGATGACAAACAGGCACAGATGACCTCGTGTCCGGCAGCACCTCGTGCTGCACAGCGCATTTCTCAGGTTGCAGAGCACAGCGCTCATTGCAAGGCAGCGATGCCCAGATGGGCCAGGACCCTGCTGGTACCCAAGGGCAGCATGCCCAGTCCCCAAACCTCCCTGATCAGCGCAACATAGAGGCTGCAGATCAGCAGCCAGCATTGCAAGAGCTCTGCTTGCTCCTTGCAAAACACCACTAACACAGCAGACACACTCCAGACTCCAACAACCACCGCGGTGGCCATCAAGCACAAAGCACAAAGCGCGCCACACCTCACGCAGCGGGCGCTGCTAAACCCTCACTTGGAGCAAGGAAGTCGCAGCCAAACAAACCCGACCCCGAGTGAGATCTGTGGCTCTGGCACATTCCCAGGCTGCACAAACAGGGGTAGATGAGACGTGTTTAGCTCAGATCCTTCACTCCAGCAGAGCCGGTGCCTTGGATTAATGCACGCTGCCAAGCAGGCTGTGAGCAGGCGCACAGTGGGGAAGGCGCAATTATTTACACGTCTGCTCGCTGCTTCCCCGTACGGAGTGAGGACAGGTGAGCCTGCTTCACATGGTGGTTTTTATTTTATAGTTCTCTTCCGAGGAGACAACTGTCACTGGGAACAGCTCAGGTGCAGACGACACAAATCGCTGACCCGCGGCTGCAGCAGCACACAGCGTGGGAGAGGGGAGCGAGCGCACAGCGCTGCGATGGATTGATTCCAGCCCTGCTGCCGGGCTGGAGGCTGGGAAGGCAAATCCCTCTCTCCCAGGGTTTCATTAGCTGGGAATGGCTTTCTAACGAGATTTACACAATCTAGCCCAGAGCCTACACATTTTGCTCTGCACCCAGAGACAATAACAACGGGGAGTGGAGGAGATGCCTTCTTTTTCTCTGGTCACCCATAATTCAGGACTGTTACAGCGCTGCCATCGATGTGATTACACAGAGTGCAAAAATAAAACAAAAACGCGCCCATCTCCAGCATTAAGTCTCCAATTTCGACTGACCCAAGCCAGGAAAATTTATAGTTATGGGGACCACATTCAGTCCATTAAGAAAGGATAGGAAATTGGCAGCTGGGATGACGATGACATACTCACCTTTCCTCTAGCACCACCCCCACTACAATGCAGAACCACAGAAGCGCAGGGCTGCTGGAATGGGCACTGTCTGCATTGGGGGTGGTGGCAGCACCTCTGGAAGCACTCAGAACCCCCACCAAACTCCCCCTGCTGAAGCTGACCCACACCATGTTCAGTGCCCAGCCCTGGTGCTCAGCAGGGATGCTCCCCAAGCTGCGTGCTGTGCACGCCGACAGCAAAGACCCAACATGGAAAAACCCAGCCTGTCTGCAGCTAGCAGCTGGAGCCTGCACACTGCAGTCACAGCAGTGCTGTTTCTGGCACAGTTGCTCCAATAACGCAGTTCCAGTGTGGTCAGCTCTTTTTAAATGGAGGGGATTTCAGTGAGTTCTCTCTGTGGGCAGCGCTGTCTGCTGGCTCACACCACAGCCCGGCCACACGAGGAGGAGTTATTTTCACACCCGTCCTTCCCCTTTGATTCCTCTCCCAAAAAATAAATTAAAAAAAAAACAGACCACTTATCATTGTGTTCTTGTGGAGATATTAATAGCACCCAAAGCACTGACAGTTGCCTGTGAGTCACTGCTGAAAGGGATGGGAAAAACCTGCGGCTGTGGCTTGCTAGGAGACGATGCAGCATCCTGTGTGAGCTGCAGCACCAAGCACTGGTTCTGGGACATGGGGTGCCCCACATAGCTGGGGCTGCGCCCTCAGTGTCCCTTGGCTGTGGCCACCATGCTTCCTTTTCATTTCCAGGTCCCATTGCTGTGGTGGGAGCACAGCTCCGTCCTGCCCACGTGCTGCTCCTGCACTCAGCTCCGCTTCTGCTTGAAAGGAAGCACGAGTGCCAATTAAACAGCCACCAGGGCACCGAGCAGATAAATATGTGTTGTGAGAGAAAGTGGATAGACACACTCTGAAGTGGAGCCAACAAGGGGAGGAGGGGATGTGTCATTGTTGTTGGTGGCAGAACTTCAGAGTAGCGCTCATCACACGCAGTCCGTGCTGAAGCCAACCTGCAGCCGTGCTGTGAGAGCACACTGGGCATCTGATTGCCCCCAAACCTTCCTCCTCCGCACTGCTCTGACTTCAGCTCTGAGCACACAGCACAACGCTCTGTCCCATCTGAGTGCTGGGCATAGCAGTGCTCCCATGCCAGCTCCCAGCACGTGCCCAAATGCCTGTGCCAAGTCCCCAGCAGCTGCGCCTCGCTGGGTGCAGTGCTCAGAGCACAGGGATGACCACAGACTGAGGCTCAGCCATTCCCTGCCACCTCCTGGGTTAAAAGCCCACAAACGCTCCCAGTTCTGCCCAGCAGAGGTGAGCAGCACGGCACAAAGCCTGGTCACAGGGAGGCCAACAAAGCTGATTCTGGAGCCCGCCACAGGGCCAGTGCCCAACACAAAATCCACCCTCATACTTTGTCTGCACAAACAAGCTGTGAAACCATGATGGACGTGCTTGGGACGGACAGTGCCATGGAGGTGCTCTACGTAGCAGAGACACCTCAAAGCAGAAACAGCAAAATCCCTCCTGAGTTCCATCTTTTGCTGCTATAGCCAGCAGGCTGACACTGCCAAAGGTCAAGAAGTCCTGGAGGAACAAACCCCACAATATGTTAATATCCACAGAAGCAGCTTGGCACCCATGAAGCCATGGTAGCAACCCAAACTGTGCCATGGATGGACCCAACCATTGCTCAGACCAACCTGAAACCACACTGCCAGCTGCAGCCACTTCCAGATGTGGCTGAACGTGCTCCCATTGCTCACATGGACGAAGGCTCTGTGAGCAGTTCGTCCCTTCAGCCACGGCTGGTGCCTCCCATTCCTACATCCAGCTTCACACAGCTATGGAACGCTGAACTGATAAAGAATGGTGCTGTGCTGTAAGCGTAAGGACTTGGGGGCCTTCAGCCCCCACCATGGGCACTGCTGGTGCCTGCCCTGCTCTCGGCCCCGTTGTGTTTAGTCTGCTGGGCACATTCCTGCACGCCGCTAAGACAAACAGCAGATTATTCATGGGGCTCCTTTGCCTCAAGCATGGCCCAGAAATGCGGAGCTATTGCAGCTCCCAGGGGCGCAGGGCAGGGCTGCAGCTCTGGGGGCTGCATGCACAATGCTCTAGAAAACCTCAGCATCTTCACTGCAGTTTTACAGAGCAAACATTTTGCCGCGGAAAAGGAAGAAGCAGGGAAAGTGAGAACAAAACCCACAAGCTGTGTTTTTCTGCTTTGCAACCAGCCTTAACTTTTATATGTAGTCCCAGCTTGAAACACCATTACAGCCACCTCCCCCAGGGCATGGGCATCACTTCCAAGCTGTCTGGAAACCGCAGGAACTCTTTTTTCCCTGATCATTTGAAAGCTTTCCTAATGCTTTGGTGGGAATTCGGTTTCCAGCTATAGAGCTGTTGTTCAAGTAGTGCCAGTGGGACGGCCCTGGGATCCCACAGCTGGGTTGGTGCGTCCCGAGGTTTGGGCTGGAACTGACTGCATGTTTTGGCTCTGCTCATTACAGTGTTATTGCAAGAAACCATGCTTAGAGCTGTGCTTCCCCACATGATCTGAACTGAAACAAAAAATAATACGGAGGATGAAGGCCAAAGCCCAACCAATCTGATTTTGCAGAACTTTTCAGAGCATTGAAGGGAAAAGAGCTCTCTGCCCCCAGAGCAGGGATGGAGCAGCCCTAGGCTCTGCGCTGCAGCACAGTCCTCACCACCTCCCTGCAAAGCACTGGGAGCCCATCAGCAGGGCATCCAGCAGCTCATCGCCTGCTCTCTCTTCCTGCAAACTTCATAATAATAAAGTGATACTCCACACCGTATCCCTTTTTCCATTTCACCCTTCACTGGATCATTTTATGCATCTATTCCCATTGCTAATTCAAACTAATTAAAGTATAAAGTAGAATAATTTGTGCCATTTCAGAGCTCCTCTCACCATATTGTGAGTTATGTTTCTTCTCTACTCGTGCCCGGTGTGAACCATTCCCCTCCTCACCAGGCTCATTGCTGGGGGGGATGGCCACAGCAGCACAGGGAGGGGGAGACTTTTAAACAGCTCTGATAGACAGACAGAGGAACACAGAGCTCTGGCCGTGTCCCTGAGCGCTCTCAGTGCTGCTGCAGCCCTGCTGGGGTCATCTGAGACCAACGGGGGCAAAACCCCCCATAGCTCAGCACGGCATTGCTTCAGCTTGTCCATCATGCATCAGAAGTCCCAGCTTGCTTTGGTGGGGGGCTCTGAAACGGCACCCATAGGTCACCCCTCTGTGCTGCAGCACAGAGCCAGGAGGATGCACGGGGGGCGCAGCAATGCAATGCCCCATGGAGGCCCAGCAGCAAGCGGACCTGGAGCACATGGTGTCAGAGCAGCTGCTCTGCACTGCAGCTGTCCCATGCACACCAGTGCTCTGAGCAGGGGATCAGTGTGTGTGTACGTGCATGCAGGGGCATTCTGGAAGGATTTCAGGACTGCGGTTGCCTGTCTGAAAATTAAACAATAGGTCTGTGGATGGGGAGGAATCGCGAAGGGAAGCACATACATGGGAACCCCGTGGCTGTGAGTGGCAGGGGAAAAAATAGACTTAATACAAAGTAAAACCAACCCAAAATAAACAAACCCTGCAAGCAAACCTCGCAAGCACTTGAAAGAAGCAGCCGTGTGAGCAGCGTCTAAAATACATCCCATTACCAAAACAAACCCAGCGACCCCTGACGCTGAGTTTTTACACAGGGGTGGTTTCTTATTGCTTCTTGCAGGAAAGTTTACTTTCCAAGTATGTGTTACTTCAAAGCTGTCTGCCCTTCGCTCTGCGCCCTCGGATTCCTGGTGGCTGCCCATACAGCCCAGCAGCTCTGCAGGACGTCCCTGAGCCTCAGAGCCCCAAGGCACCGCGGCCTTTCGGTCACTTGGCATTCATTAGCACATCCTTCTTATCACACAGATACGGTTAATGATCCCAGACAAGCTTGTACCTACATTTCTTAATTATTGCTAATTGACTTTAGGGAGGAAAGTGGAATAAGCCCTGCATGGCTGCATGCGCTGCAGGAGAGTGGGACAAGCAGGTGCTGCAGCACAGCTCTGACCTCTGCAGTGATGCTCAGCTCAGTGGTTGTCTGACCAGCAGACAATGCAGTTAAAAATTTAATCCATCCTTTTTTCTTTCTTTTTGTCCTTCTTGATGAATCCATCCCCTTTTATCCACATCTCTTGCATTTTTTATCGTGTTTTCTCACTCACACCATCAGTATTTACAGCATCTCTACCCCAGAATTGATGAAGCTCTTTGTTTTCCTCACTCTGATTCCAAACTCTTTTAATCACCCTGGCAGCACCCTCCCCTCCATCGGCACCCAGAAAGCTCAACTCAGCACAGCACCCTTTGCTCAGGAGTTACACAGCGCCGGGTCACAGGACAAGGAATGGTGAAACAAATCATCCCCAGCAGCTCCTGCAGCTCTGCAGCTCCTGACACGGGGGCATGTGCTAAGCAAATATTTCACTGCTAGCAGAGCAGACGGAGAGACAGCTTTTCCCCACAGCCACGGTGATGTACAGGCAGGAGGGAGGGCTGCAGGGTGCTGCTGTAAGGCTCAGACACCCAGGGGCCAGCTGCAGGCACACAGGTCTGTAAGGCCCTCCTGCTTCACATGGGGCAGCCTCATGCAGTCCCACTGATGCTCCAGCAGTGTCTCATGATGCTCAAGCCCCGGCAGCTTGTGGGCTGGATGGTGGTTGCTTGCTGGAGCAACACTGAGAAATGCATGTCTGCTTTAAATAGTCAGGGTCAGAATCACTTCCCTTCTGCCATGAGAGGAATTTGAAGCCAGGTGCTTCAAGAGAGCCCGTGAAAGCTCCTAGTGAGCACTCCTAAATCATGTGGTTAAAGGATTGGTGCTAAGAGGATGGAAGCAAAGTTTCTTTATCCCTTCCCAGACCGGGCTGAGCAACTGTTGCTTCTGTGCTTTGTGGGAGTGAAATCAAATGTCAAATATTCTGCTTTGGAAGGAGTTTGCAATGGAACATGAAAGGCTCACGGAGAGCTCCAAAGGACTGCAGATAAATTGGAGAGAAGCAGACAGGGCTGGGATGGGAGCCAGGGGGAGTGGGGAAGGACTGAGCTCCAGATTTTGAGATGAAGCAAATGCTTCCCCTCCCCATTCAGCACGGAGCTGCTCTGAGCACGGAGGGAGGTGGGATCAACACAGAAGTGACATGGATGTGCTGGAAGCACCTGTGTGCACAGCACAGCTCGCCATGTGCTCTGAGCACAAGCACAGCGCAAGGCAGAGCGCTGCACCCATGCCATGGTTTGCTCCCAGCAGCACAGAGCTCAGGACTGCTCCCAGCCTGTGCCACGGGAGCACATCTCCCTGCTGAATCCCACAGAAATGCAGTGTTTATTGGATCAGTTTTGCCACAGGCACGTATCCTATTTCTTTCTTAGAAACCACAGACTGTGGGCAGCCCTCCCCAGCTCAGGCTCAGCACAGCTGCTCCAGTGCCATTTCCCTGTGGCAGATTTCCATCTTATTCCAGATCTTCAGACTGCAGAATACATTTGAGCTGTGCATTCTCAGTACTTCCAAGGGCACTTCCCACTGCTCAAAGCCTCAGCTTGGGCCTCTCCCCTCCTCGTGGTACCGACTCTCTGCAGCCATCAGGCTCCAGCCAGAGCACTCTGGAATAAAAGAAAAGCATCTCCCCCTTTATTTTGCTGAGCATTACCAGAATTGGGGCAGTGAGGGTCAGTGGGGCTGACAACGTCCACGTTGTGACAGTGTGGGGGCTCTTGGGGCCATGGCACACACCCCCAGGGGGCAGAGGGCAGCTCCAGGGGGTGAGGGCTGTGCATGAAATCAGCATTCCAGGAGCACTCCACTGTTTGCTAATTCTCCTCACATCTTTTTGTTTCACAATTAAGCACATCAGCTCCCTGTGTCCCTCCTGCAGCAGGTGGAGGTCTCCACACGCCAGGCGTGCAAAGCTGGCCATTATCTCACAGGGTTAACTCAAGGCAACGCCACTTAATGGCATCCAGACGTCCTCAGATGTAACCCTCCTCCTGTCTCCACCACCCACGAGGCACCAGCTCTATAAATCTGAATTACACAGTGGTGAGTAACAGCCAATAAAACGCTCAGCAGTCAGCGAACCCAGAAGTCTGGCTCAGCGCGCGGGACTTCTGGTGTTGTTTTTGTCTCAGGGAATGGAGCAGATGAGATGTGCTCCAGCTGAGGTCCTGCCTTATTCACACTGTGCTGGCTCCCCAAAGCTGCAGGCTCCTGTGCACTGCTGGCCATAAATTTCCACTGTAATCTTTTTGGTTTGGCTTTCTACAGCCTTTGGGTTTGGCAACCTCCAACTCACGCCAGCCCTATCTTAAGAGCTATGCAAACACTAAAGATATGCTCTTCGTAATATCACAGTATGATACAGGAAGATAAAACTTGTTTATCACCACACAGAGCCAAGAAGGGATGATGGCTGCCACAGGAGGGGGTTGACCTAGCCAAAGTGGCACGGTGATGGTGGCACGGTGATGGTGACATGGTGATGGTGGCATGGTAATGGTGGCATGGCAATGGTGGCATGGCAATGGTGGCACAGTGATGGTGGCATGGTGATGGTGGCATGGTGATGGTGACATGGTAATGGTGGCACAGTGATGGAGGCACGGTGATGGTGGCATGGCAATGGTGGCACAGTGATGGTGGCATGGTGATGGTGGCACAGTGATGGGGTTATGGTGGCATGATGATAGTGTCATAGCAATGATGGCACAGCACAGGCTCAGCACTACCTGCATGGCAGCTGCCCGCACCACACTCAGTCCCACCTCTGTGCTCACCTTACATACTCACCAACACTTAAAATATATGGGTGGATCAAAAAAGCCATCATAAAGGATGCTTGGACAAAGCTACGCAAAACCGCAGCCTGCCAAGCTCACTGCAGGGAGCAGGCAGCCACGCCAGCAGCTCAGGAGCTCATTATCTGATCATCAATGGTTCCGATCCCCAAACCACACTTCCCCTGCAGCAGCTCAGCTTCCAATACTTGCAGACAGCAATAAACCAGCACAGTGCCGTCCTCCCTGCGTGCAGAGGACAACCTCTGTCTGGGCAGAGGCAGCTGAGCTCTGCAGCGGGGATCACACAGCTCAGCCCCCGGGGGTCCTTACCTGCCGCTCCGACATCACGTACAGGTACTTGTGGTCAATGGAGAAAGCCATGTCCCGGAGCACTGGGCTCCCGTCCTTGAAAACTGTCACCACCTCATACTGAATTCCACCATGGGGAGGGCCATCTGCTCGGATCTGGAAGAAGCACAACCACATTGCAGGTGATTTCATAGCAGCCAAATGCAGATTTTACTTTGGGGGTGGAGGGTGAGGGGAAGAGGAAAAGGATCTCATTCCAACCCTCAGCTTGGGACCTGGAGGCAGAGCGAGGAGCTGGCAAGCAGAGTGCACACAGGAGTCAGAGCAGAGGCTCTTTCTCCACGGGATCTGAAGCCATTTCCCCATCGCAAGAGAATGAAGGAGCAAGCTCTGTGCTGCGAGGTGAGCGCACAGATCATCCATGTGCCACGACTGCAGTCACCAAATGCAACTGCAAGTCAGCTCCAGAGCTGGAGGGGAGACTACAGCACTCCACAGCCTGACCAGATTACTGCAGAGATGGTTCCTCTCCAGATGCATCAGGAACAAGACTTAGACAACTGAAGGCCACAGAAGCCTCCTAAGACACCACCTCTGCCCAACCCCTGGCAGATGTTGCTGCCGTGCCGTTCCTCCCGAGCACCACTGAACAAGCAGAGTGCTACACAGCCATACATTGCTCAGCCCCACGGCTGCAGATCCCACACCCCCAGCAGCCAGCTCCATGCCTGCAGAGCTCTGCCCACGCTGTGACAATCCCCAGCGCCGCCAGGAACGTGCCGTCTCCTCCAAAAGTTAATAATTGATGGCCTTGGGGGCTGCATGAGGGGAAAGGGAGGAGGAGAAACAAACAGTTTACATTGTCTTTCCTACCAGGATTTGCATATTTGAAAAGCCCTTGGATTGCAACACGGTGCCAGCAGTGCTGCAGATGCTGGCTGTGTGCCACGTGCCGGGCTGGTGCCATGCGGTGACCCCGGGGCTGCAGAGCTGGGAGGGAGCTGCTGGGACTGCTAAAGGCAGAGCCTGATGTCACAGAGGTGCCACTCCAGCAGGAAACACAGTAATATGCTCACACACACACAGAGATGCTCCACTGAACCTGCTCCAAGTAAACCCTCTTCTAGGAAGCATTGCTGACGCCTTCCGCCGTACAGAGACACAGGGTGCACAGCTGGGTTTGGTTTCTGATTTCTTCCCTCCCTCCTTACCTAATTTTTCCATGACATAAAAGAAGGGCAGGGAATGTGAGCAAAGGGAGAGCTGGCTTGGCACCCATGACACCTCTGACTCAAAAGCCCTGAGAACTCAGACAGCAAAATCCAAATAAAGAGGGTCACATCCTGCTTTAGTTGCACCTGTGCCAATGGGGACACCTCAGTCCCTTCCGGAGCCGCTGGGAACCGGAGGCAGTTTGGACCTGCAAACCCCACTGGGGCAGCACCACAATCCTGGGACACAGGGACAATGCCATGAAGTCACCCGAGGAACAAACAGCACTGCCAGAGACGGTCGCTTCCATGCAAACTCCTGATTAGCAGATGGGGATGGAAGCTGCGGACACAAAGGATCAGCAACCTTTGTACAAAACAACTGTTTTCCAGCGCTCCCTCGGGGGCACCAGCAGCTCGTTACGTTGAGCTTCTTTCTAGTAATGAGGTCAGACAGGGCTAATGAAGAGAGATACCACCGGATGAGCCTCATGCAGTCCAATTCCAACCAGGAGCTGTAGTCAGGGCTGGAGCCAGGAGCATTGCCCTGAGCGGCCGGGCTCTATGGGGCATCCCGCCTGGCTCTGCCCCATCCCATGGCCAGGCACTGGCAGTGCACCCCGGACAGCTGTGCATCCAGCTGTGAGCCCAGCAGCTCCAGCTGTGAGCCCCCCACACAGTGCCCAGGCAATAGGAGGAAGTGCACCCGCTGATGCTGGGGTGCTTCGCTGCCTCTCTTCCTGAGAGTTCGGTTTCCATGACAACAGATGATGATGTCAGACGAGAAGAAGGATGATTCCTGTGCATGCGGAAGAAGAAAGGGATCATCTCTGCAGCAGGAAACTTCTCACTGACGTCTGGAGGGAGAAATAATTCCTCTGCCTACCTTACAGGTGTCTTCCTGGCGCTAAATATATGTTAATAAACATGGTGCCACAGACACCAAGGAGATAAAGGGTGGGGGTGATGAAACGGACCCTAAAGGTGCTCTTTTTAAAGGTCTGAGGTTTTGGAGGAGAGAGGGGAGTGCTCATTTCTGAGTGCCTGGGGGGCAAAGCTGAGCCAGCATCGTGACCCCCACCTGATGGGAGATGCAGGAAGGGGCCGGGCTGTGGGCAGGCATGCTTCTCTGCAGCCCCACAGCCATTCCTGCAGTACAACCAGGATGAAGAGGCATGGGAGAAAATCACAGGGGGAGCAGCGCTGGGCTGTGCAGAAATGGGTGGGAGTGCAGCAAAACAGTGGGTGCAGGGAGATGCCTGCAGTGCTGGCAACAGAAACCAAAGGTATCCAGGACAAGAGTCATGCTCACTGCAGAAGACAGAAGGGCAGAACACGGGCTCACACATTCAGGTGCGAATTGGAGAAGTCACCTGGGACAGATACAGCACTTTCCTCAGCTGCTCTCGGTGCATGTTTACAAATACAGCCTGAAAAGCACCTAACAGCATAATCTGCAAATCCCAATATCAGCACTGGCTCAGAGCAGCAGGCCCAGCAGAACGCGCCACGTGACGAAGCAGAACGCCTTTCCATTCAGGAAACCTCAGTCCTTCAAAGGCACAGTGAAGATTTATGTGTCTAATACCCCCACAATGCAGCCTGCAGGCATAAACTCTGCATTATCTTAGGAGATTAGCAAAATACTACATTGTGTCACGTATATGTTGCAGTGTAGCACCCACGGTGATAAGTGCATGAGCCATTCAGGGCTCTAATACAACGTGGAGCTCCCCCATACGCACTGTGCTGATGTTTCAGGTATTCTCCTTGCCCAGCTGGTACCCACATTTGGATTCCATTCCAGTTCCTCCCAGCAGGCTTCCATTAGAAGACAACGAATCTCTTTGTAGGAACTTTCCATGATTAAATTACCTGTCTGCTTTCATTATGAGCGTTTCAATGAGGGTGGCTCTCGTGATGAAACGCTTGTGCCAGAAAACAGCTCAGTATTCCATGGCTGCAGGGACCAATTCCCCATCCAGGATGCAAGGTCATCCGTTGGGTTGGTTGGGTGGCGGATCCCAAATCCTCTCCATATGCCACAGCCTGGAGGAGCCCTGAGCACACCAGGGGGGTGCTGAGATCACAGAATCACTGGGGTTGGAAAAGACCTTTAAGATCACCACGTCCAACCCCAACCCACCCCACTGGCTCTGCGTGTGTGACAGTGACAAAGCGCAAAGCCCAGCCAACCCTGCAGCCTGCCGGCTGCTCCCTTCATGCTGGGATTTCCAGCCCTTTGGGGCAAATGCCATCAAACAACTGCATCTGCATAAAATGGACGCTTCTCCTAGAGCTGCATCGGCTCTGGGAATGCGCACTGGAGCGTTACTGCATCCACTGCCTGAAATAGAAACAGAAAACAAGAGCAGCCCTCAAGGCCAAGGTGCATCTCTTGCATCATTGCCATTTTTTTGCCACTTAAGGCTGCATGTTTTGGCTCTTGGACATTTCCCATTACAGCTTCCCGTAAAGCTCCAGGATGGATCTTTTGCTGGAAATCCAGCAGAAGGACTGAGGCTGGCAGCAGGGCTCAGAGCCAGGCTGGAGCAGTGAGGTTTGGGCTGCCCTCCCCTTCCTACTCCATCCACAGTTCTATAGGATTTCTCCTACCCCAACCTGGCACAGAGGGCAGTTCCTACAAGCCAGACACTCAGCAGAACAGAAGATCCCAAAGACAGGATGAGATAACTACCAGCCCAGATCTTCTGCGTGCTCCACCACCAAATCACCCTTGTGGAAGGGATTTATGTTTCCTAATCCAGTTTAATTAATCACCACATCCAACCAATGAGGTGAGATGCTCGGATGGAGCACACTTCCTCATGGCATCAACGCACCCAACAGCCCATGCTGGTGCCTCTGTCACCATTGGGAGCAGGCACAGCAGGCTGCAGGAGGGGAGAACCCAGAACAGAAACTGCACATCATCTCCAGATGAGAAGTTTTCAAGAGCCCTTCAGGCCCTTTATGAAATTGTTCTGCACGTGAAGTACCTCTTCAGCTGCCAGTGAGCACTGCTGGCATCGGGACCCATTGGGATGCCCTGGGACTGGGTCAGAGCCATTTGCACATCATTGATTAAGCAGAGGGAAGTGGAGATTTGCTGGGGATTGCACAGTGAGCCCATGGCAGCTCTGGGATACAAACCTGGTGCACGGGGCTGTGCTCACACAGCCAGGCAGCACCCCAAAGCAGCACTGCCTGTTCCCCTCCATGTAGCACCCCAGTTCACATCTGGGCACCCCCCATTCCCATCTTCAGGAGGACCAGAGGAGCTCAGGGACAGCACAAGGCGATGGGGCACACTGCTCTCCACGTGGGAAGTCCCCCCTTTGAAATTAAAGTGAAACAGTAATCCCATTACATATCTTTCCCTTAAATCACAGACATGTCAGTGAGGAAGTTAATGACAACCCTTACATGCACGTTCAATTTAAATCAGCATATCCAATTAACTTCATTACCTGGAGGCCCCCTCGCATTCCAGTCTCTTTCTCTCCTGTCATCTTTTCTTTATGCTCTTTTCCCAAACTGGGACAGAATCCATCTGTCTTGGTGAGCATCACCCTTATTTCTACCCCTCTGGGGGAGATCTACAGAGAGATTCATGGCAGAAAACACGGTGATACCGCACTGGGTGGCTATGGCAAAAGGATCCACCCTCCCTGGGAGGAGGAAATCCCCTCTTCCCAGAGCTGCAGTGCAGAAACAATAAATACACCCGCTGATCCCCACTGGGCTGTCCTCATAGAGCTCCCCGGGATCAATGGGGAGAAGCAGAGCTCTGTAAAGAGCTCCAGCAGTGCGCAGGCATTGCAGGAAAATTGCAAGCAGGAGTTTTTCTTGGGTACTGTGGTACCACAGCTGCTCCTTCCATTGACCCATATGCAGGTTTATCTCTTGCAGAGTGAGAGTGCAGTGAGCAGGACGGCAGGCAGTGAGGTGCAGCACAGCCCTGCGCAGGGGGGGGGGACAGCAGTGAGCTCATGCTGATCAGCCATCATGACCCACATTATTTATAGATCTGAGGCTCCTGCAAATCCAATACTCATGTCAAAAATGTCTATGTGTGTGTCTTTCACACCCACATGTGTTTAACAGCTCCTATGCTCCGGCAATGTTGCTAAGTGCTCTGTCACCACCTGGAAGCAGGAGTGCTCCCTGGGGTGCAGCGCATCGGAGCAAGGGGCAAACCCACCGACTGGGCAGCAAGCAGCACCAGTGAGCTCAGCTCCACGTCCCCAGCACCAAGGCTGCTCCCAGGAGCAGGGCTTTCTTCCCACCTGCTCCCTACATGAGGGCTGCAAGCCTTCTGCACGTGCAGCTGAGGTGAGACCTCACTCCTATCATCTTCAAGGGTCTGAGCCCATCTGCAGGGAAGGGGAGATACATTAAAAACAAAAAGAAAACGCTGCCCTTCCTTCTGTCCTAAAGCTTCAGCTGCACTCCACTGCTCTCATAACAACGATGCTGAAGATCTCAGCTGTTTCAGCAACCCCTACACATCCCAAACATTGGACACTAAAGCTCAAAGCACTGTGAGCACACTCAGACCTGCCCATGCCCCTGCCAGCAAAGCCTCTCCTGCCCTTAATTCCTTCTTCCATCCTCCTGCAGAGCTGATCCTGCAAGGTAAAACAGGGAGGGTGGCACCGAGGCACCACGCAGAGACTAATCAGCAGCCCCATGTCTTTAATTTATTACTGTGTGAGAGGCTCACCAGAACAAAGCTGCCAGTTCGGGAGATCATCCCCCTAAAAGACTTTTTATTTGAAAAGCTGTCACAGCCCTACTTGCAGCAGCACAACCTGAATGACGTGCCACCTCATGCAAATGAGCTGCTAATTAATTCATTAGTGTTCTTCCGGGGGAAGGGTTCGTTAGGAGCGGGTCTGGGGAGGCAGCCAGGTTGGGTCACCTTCCTCTGCAGTGCACCTGCAGCACCGGGTCCAGCACCCCATGCCCACATCCTGACTGAAGCTGCAGGCAGGAGGCAGATCTATTGGCATGGAGGGCTCAGGGATCAGCTTCCAGGGCTGGAGCAGAGACAACTGCATGAGCTCAGGGCTGTCAGTCCCGCACCTTCCAGCAGCATCAAAGCACAGCCCATTAGAAGCAGAGAGCCTGAGAGCATCCTGCAGGTTTACCCCTCTGGAAGAGGAGAGCTTGGGGCACGTCTGCAGCTGTAACAGAACCTCTTCACTTCTAAGTCGTCCTCGAATAAAGAGCCGCAATGTGCAATGACTTCCCCTTTCTTTTGTCAGCAATAAGCACCCTTCTCACTTTCCATCCCTGTATTATTTTTAAAGAGGCGGCTCCGTGCTGCTCTGGGAAATGGGAAGCACTGAGAGCTGCTTGCAGGCTTTATGTTTTGGCACAGAGTGAGGAAATCATCAAAGAGACCGAGTGTTGGCCTCGGAGAGCCAGCAATGAGCTGGGTGTCTCTGCATCACAAGAGCCGCACTCGCCTCGCTGCAGTGTGCTCCTCCACCCTCTGCCATTCCTCCCCGACTTACCCTGCTGCTTTCTGCTGCTTTTATCAGTTCCTTCCCTTACAGTGGGAAAGGGAATGAAAGGCAGTGGTTAAAGCAGCCCCAGCGAGGCTGGGGGGAGGGAGGGGGCAGGGGAGGCCCAAATGGATTCTGCAGTGAAAGTGTCCAAGCTGCTGTAACTGAGGAAGAACATTCAGCAGTTCCATCAGATCATTTGCTCCCATTTCTGTGCTATAGGAACAGCACTTCTTCACTTTAATGGGGAAAAAAGGGAAGGCCGGGCTGGGGGGCTGAGTTCCTCCAAGTCCTCTGTGTCTGATAGGAAACACGGGAGGAAGCACAGAACTGGTGTTATTTGGGGGGATGGAGGCACTGGGGAAGTGCTCACTATTGCCCAAGTCCCCAAACAGCCCCATATCTGCACTCCTACCCCCACCTGTGCCCTTCCAGATGAACAGCATGCAGTGTCACCACCCACGTGCCACCCCCCACAGCAGCACGTTTCACACTGAAGGGATTGCTCTGGCTTAGTTTGGTTTGCTGACCTCAAACAGCTGCGTAAAATGGAATAAAAGCCGCTCGGACAGCTGGGTTAACACAGGGCTCACTCCCATGGAGCAGCCATTCTCCCTATGGAGAGAGAATCCCTCACAGTGCCATGTGGAAGCTCTGCATTGCCCTCAGCACAGCTCTGGCTGGCAGGTGGGGGCAGGAAGTTCCTCAGGAAATATCATTCCCTTTCCTCATCACAAACACCATGGAAGAAATATGTTTCGAATGAGCCGGGCTTCCTGCACAACACCGCCGCGAGCCAAAGTGCACACAAGCAGAGGCCAAAGCCTACAAGGAAATAGAAGAACCCAGCTTTTCTTATCTTGTGGCTCCAAAAGCTTCAGTGTTATTGATCAAATTTCACCTTGTTTGGTCAGAGATGTGAGAGAATTCCAAAGCCTGGAGCCCCACTTCCACTGGCAGCAATGGGGCTGCCCCACAGCCGCTGCCCATCCCACACACCGACTGCTCACCCCAATTGTGCCAATCCCTTCTTGTGCCAATCCCATATCACGGCCGTGGCCCAACATCAGCAGCAGGAGATGGGCTCAGGATGGGGTCTGTGGATGGCAGAGATGCAGCCACACCGCGCTGCTGCTTTCGCTGCTGTAATTGACCTGTAGATAAACACATGGCTTCCACCCTAATCCCCTGCAGCCTCATGAACATCAGCCACGCTAAATTTTTCATGTAATTAAGAGAAAAACCCTAATCCAGTGTAATTAGCTCCCTGATTGCCAACGGCGGGCAGAAAAGCACTGTTTGAACAGCAATTCAGGTCTAGCTGGTTAGGCAAATACCGCGTGCGGTTCAATCACTGAACAGAGGCAACACCCCCCTGCTGTCCTCCAGGTCCACGATCCTCAGCAGCACTGAGCAGTTCCACAGCAGCAGTGGGGCTGATGTCCCCAGGACTGCTCCTGCACAGTGACATCCATGAAGAGTCGCTCACAAACTGAGCAAACCAGGTCCCCAGGAGCCGCAGCAGCTGCTGGCTTGGGACTGCTCCCCTGGCCCCAGAGCATCCCTCAGTGCTGCTACCCAGGGCCCTGATGCAGACGTGGTCCAGCTGTGAGCAATGCAGCTCTCACAGCGGTCGTTTGTGGCATCAGACAGAATCCATCCCAGGTGCTGTATGGCCTCCGGGGGCATTTTTCTTCTCCATTCATCCAAACAGAGGCAAAATCTTACGAGTGAAGTGTTAGAAATTGGGAAAGTGGAAACAGATGGGAGAGGAATGGAGAACGTGAAGGGATGTGCCAGGGAGAGCAGAGAGCACACCCAGGATGTGCCTTCACCGAACCATCCAGCCCATCTCCAGCAGGTTGGAATGATTGGGGCCACTTAATGCTGCAGTGCTCATGATGCCTGTGACTGGGCTCTGGGCTGCCCATCTCTGCTTCTCTGCCCCCATCACACTGCTGCTCCGTAAACAACCCGGCACCGAGCAGAGCGAGCTGCTCCTTTGTATCAAAGCCAGAGAGACTTCTTTATACAAAAATGAGTGAAAATTTATCAACTCAAAGCTCCTTTTAAATAGAAGCCCCCAAGGAGAGCAAGCCCAGCTGCTCGCCTGCATTGCACTGAGCCAACCCCCCCTCCTGCCTCCCTTCAAACCAGCGCTGCTCACACAGCCGAGCTGTGCCCGATGGGCTGCGGTTGGAGCGGTCACAGCAATGTGGTCTATTTCATTTCTCAGCCTCTGGAGTAATTCCTCCAGCTTTGAGTCAGCTTTGGGGAAATTCTTCCAGCCAAAATCCCACTAACACCCATGTGTCACTGGCGTGGGAGCGTGTTGACTGGTTTGTGGTCTCTTTGCCTTATATCCAACACAAATTCTTCCCTCAATCCCCAGTAAAGCAAGGCAATCAGAGGCCCATGGGAGCTGCTATACAAGCTGCCTGTGGTTCATCTGGGCGCTGGCTGCTTTATATCTCCCTCTCCCCATTCCATGTCCAGCAGGGCACAGCCAGGACCAGCCCAGCTCTGCTTGGAACCAGCTGGGGATGTGCAACAGAGCTCCAGCACCTTCTGCCTCTGGCTCGTGTTAACGGAGCCACAACACAGCCATAGCACAACCATTTCCATCACATTTATATCCACAGAGCCTCCTCCCTGCAGCCAGCTTTTTTCCCTTATAATTCCATCTGTATTTAATCCCAGACAAACACAAACAAAACAACACAAGCAACGATCTCATCTCCCTAAGGCCGTCACTTTCTACATCGGTTACAGCCAACTCCAATTAGCAGAAAAGCAACACGAGGAGCTCGGCACGCCGCTGCAGCACTGGGAACGCAGCAGCCCACGTTGCCCTTCCCCAGCCTGCCCCTTCCCTCCTGCAGAACGTGCCCTGTCATCCGCTGCAGACTGAGTGTGTGCTGAGCTCGGGGCCGGGCAGGGCACTGGTGGCCTCATTAGCACAGCTCTGTGCGCCCACACCTGCAGGCGACCTGTGCGCTTTGATTTATAAGAGGATCCCAAAGCCTCTACAAGTGCTCAGGGGAAGTTTTCTCGGTCACTCCAGCCTATTAACCTGCACTTGAGGCGGCTTTTCTGCAGCCCGTGCTGTTAACCACTTCCCTGCCAGGCTGACAGCGGGTGCTCAAGTTGGATATTGGGAGAAATTGCTTCTCTGAAAGAGAAGTGATGCACCGGCACAGCTGCCCAAGGAGCAGTGGGGTCACCATCCCTGGGGGGGTTCCAGAACCATGGAGATGTGGCACTGCAGGACGTGCTCAGTGGGCATGGAGGGGTGGGCTGGGGTTGGATTTGGGGATCTCAGAGGTCTTTTCCAACAGGAATGACTCTGTGGTTCCACGATGGGCTCTACGATCTAACCCAGCACCGAGCTCAAGCCCAGCGCTCCCATCCCTGCCCAGGACATGGCAGCCGAGTGTACCGCAGCAAACTCAGCTCTTTCATGTGAGCAGACAGCTCTCCCTCCATCAGCGAGTTATTTTGGGCAACGGTTTCAAATGGAAATCTGTATTTTATTAATTACACGTCTGCGTTGCTGCAGAACCCTTTCATGTGCTTCCCAGCTGTATCAATCTGCAGCCACCAAGGAAAGCATTAAACCCAGCATCCGCAGTGTGGGATCGGCCCAAGCTGTGCCCTCACCTGCAGCCTTACAGCCCCATTGTCACCCTGGCCTCTAGTGGCTGTCAGAGGGATGGGGTGTGGATAGAGGAGGACCATTCACATTGCTGAAAACCTTTCCTACAGCAACTTGCCAGCATCAGGGCTGGCTCTGCTGGTTCCCTCATATTCCTCTGCTCATCTTCTGTTGCGCATACGCAGCTCTTCAGAAGCTGAAAAGGATTTCCTCAATCCATGCCTTTTGCTGCCACATTGGAATATCAGAAAGCAGCGTCTGCAGGCAGAAGGATTTATCCACCTGTCCCAACTGCAGGACAGAATGGCTCTATGGACGAGCGGGGTTGTGTGGGTGCATTAGCAAGCAGCTTAGCACAGGTGCTGGCAAAGCAGCGAGCCTCACTGTGTTACTAGGAGAAGTTGAAGCAAATTTTAAGGCAGCTTTCATCATGTGGTTTTCCCAAAGCCAAATTCCTTGCCACTGATATCGTTTAGGTGAAACCTACGGCCCCCATCAGCACTGGGGAGGCTGAAGGACAGCAGAGGTCCCCAGCCCAGCAAACAGCAAAGCTCTCCCAGCAGGAAGCTCCAGGCACGTTATTGAGGTGTCCTTGGGACCGAGCAGCAGAAATGGGCTCTGCTGTCCCAAACAGCTCTCAGTGCACAGCTGAACAAGAGGGGCACGAGGCTGAACGCGTTCCCTCCCGAGCAGACAGACTTGCAATTGGAGCGCACAGAAATCAAAGCAACAAAAGGTCTCTGCAGCCAACTGCAGCGTAGCTGACAAACAGGCTCGTCACTTTGTGCCTCCATCTGGCGGGGACATACTTTCCATTTCAGCAAGTGCTAGAATGGGTGGACAGCAAAGGGAAATGTGAAAACAGCAAAGGAACAAGAAGAATGAAAACCTGCGGGACAACACTGCTGCCCTGTTATGAATACTGTGCAGCTATTCATATGAAAATCCATACGGCTGCTACTGTTGCATGCACTCTTCTTACACAGCATGAAATTAAAATTCCTCTTCAGTATCACGTTGCCAGCACTACGGAGCAACTTCAGACCGAGCGAGCAGACAATTCCTCCTTTGGCTTCCCCAGCCAGGATTGAGAGCCGCTGGGGTGAGGGAGACGAGTCTATTGCCCACGGTAACAAATGCTGCTTCCAAAATAAATCCCAGCAAAGTGCTGCTGGCCCGGAGTGCGGCTGCTGGTGCTGATTTCACAGCGCAGTTTCACATGCGTAATTCCCCCCAGGCCCCCCCTGCCACTTCCATTCTTATCTCCCCAGAACAAACTCCGTGCGCGGGCTCATTTCAAGGAGAGCTTCACCCACAGTCCAGCCAAGTGTCAGCGGATCTGCTGGCAATGCAAATGGAGACGATCATGCAAAAGAGCCGGGCTGAGAGATGGCGGGCGGGGGCAACAGAAGGCAAAGAAAAGCCGACAGAAAGAGGGAGCGAGGAACAGATCTGCTGTCTCAAGTTGTTGATCGCTCGCACATGGGCTCGCTGAGCACGGATAGGTTTTCAAAACCACGCCAGCCCCGTTGATTTTTCCCTGCTGAGCTGTCAGGTGCCTCTGAAATGCACCTCCCGGCTCCCCCAGCAGCAAGTGGCACTCGGGCGCATCACCTCACTCTGCTGAGTGACAGCAGAAGGAGCGGAGCGCGGGGCTGAGCTGCTGGGGAGCTCTGGGGATGGGTTTCAGGAGTGCAGCCCTCGTGTCTGCATAATGGAAATGCATCTGCAGCGGGGCCCTGGCAGCACCTCCCTGCTCTCTGCTGCGTATGTGGGAGAACCCATGGAGAGAGGAGGGTCCCCTGCAGCTCCAGCACAACACCCCCATGTTGGGGTCTGGGAGCAGGGATTGGGGCTCTCCATGCACTGTGCTGGAGGAGGTGATAACGGCTTCCCTGCAACCATCAGGGACAAAGCACAGAGGTGTGCAGGCAGGGAGAGGGGCGGCTGAAGCTCCACCACAAAATGTTTCATTATCATGGAAAAAATCACAAGGTTTGCTCATTATGCATGCAGAGAAACAGCAAGCACGAGGAGAGAACCTATCCGGTGCGCCGTAACGTGATGCAGAATTAATCCCCCCGGGTTACAGAATTCCTCATAAATCGCAAATGGGACGATATCCACTGCATTACATTTTATCACACTTTCTGTCAAAACATCCCCTGCCGGGAGCCTTTCAGTGATGCTATCACAAGCACAGCCTTATTTGGGGAAGAAGAGTTGAACTCAACGGCAGCAAACCATCGCTGCGAGGCTGGCACAGACCCTTCCAGCAGTGAGCGGGGTCTCGTTCGGTGCAGCTCTATCTTAATAACGACATCTTCCATTTCTGCTCACACCTATACAGAGCGTGTTTGCTATTTAGTGTTATTAATAGGAATGCTAATGCAAGCTGGCTGCCGTGCCCCAGCGCATCCCGAGGGAGTGCACAACACTTCACAAATGCATCTGATGGGGAAAACTTCTCCTGCAAAGTGGCTGCTGCTGTGAGCTTTGCTCCGCGGCACGCTTGCAAGGCTTTGGTTTTTTGCTGGGCACTGAACCGAAAAGAAAAGGGTCTGATTATCTTCTCCAGCACCTTGGTGGCGACCCGGAGCAGTGACCCTTTCCTGTCACTCTCCATTTGCTCTGTGTGTTTGGCACGAGGACGGGGCAAAGCCGTGCAATGGGCACAGGCTGCAGCTGTACACAGCGCAGTGGGCAGACAGTGGGGTTGGGTGCAGCAATGGAGGCGATGGGATCCAGGTGGGACCTCCAAAACCACTTGCAACCATTCCTTCTGCGTGCCCTGGGCACACCACTTCGTCCTCCTTTTCCAGACGTTAAATTTGTCTTCGTTTTCCATCCCGGTATGTTCTCTGTGGGGCCGTGCATGGGGAACAGAAAGCACAGAAGTGGTGGAGGGATTTGCTGCGCGTTGCTGCGGCATAAATAAATGATGCACAGGTCCCCGCTGCTATCTGAGCAAAAACGTTGCGTAGAAGAAGGCAAGAGGAGGAATGAAAGGCTCTGGCACAGGTTCCTCTTGCTCTCTGTACAACTGCAGCTCCTGATCTCAGAGCGCCACGTCCTCCCACTGCCCCACACCACACAGCCCTCCTGGGCAGGAGTTTGCTCCCTGCAGGAACCCACCCCGCTCCCTGCCAGCAGCACGGAGGAGCACACACGTGCACGTCCCCGTGCACATGCGTGCTATGATAGGTGCAATTTCAAGCAATTTCCCTGCCAGTCTCTCTGCAATCTCATGTAATCTCCTCCCAAAGGGAATCAAAGACCCCATGGTGCCTTTGCTTGGCCATAAAGAATACAAATCACACCCCGACGGCTCTGAATAATGCAGAGTGGAGCAGCAGAAGCGGGATGGGGGGGGGGGGGGCTGCCTGCTCCCAGCTCCCATTGCTGTAGCTCCATGTAAATGCTACAGGCACTGACCTGCACGTGCCCACAGCTCCATGCACAGCTCCTGGGAGCAGAGGCTGCTTCCTCCTGCATGCTACCAAACAGCAGCAAGAGTTCAGCCACAGCAAGACCAGGCATTACAAATATCTCCTCTTCATAACACAGACTGCAGCTATTTAACATTCCAGTTGGCAATCTCACAAGAGCTTTAGAGCTCAAATGCTTTGCAGTCCTTGATTTAAGGTGCAGCGTGCTCCCACTGCAGCCACACCTGAATGCCCCCAGCGTGCTGAGCCTCACCCCCCAGGTGTGCTTAACTTCAACCCAGGGTCATTGCAAACCGTGTCCCTCCTGAGCAGCACCGAGTGCCCTACAATGAGCACTGCCACCAGGAAAAGCAACGGGAAAGGAAAATGCAGGGAGGCAACAGAAAGGAGAGGGAACAGCCACAGGTGGGTTTTACATCACCGTTACAAACTGGGAGAGAGCTCCCCCAGGGCACACAAAACTCCTGTAAAATCTTTTCTTTTTTTTTCCTTCGTTTTAGCCTGACAGAGCGCTGCGGATTGAACACAGATGTGCTCATTCTGGGATCTTGCTGTAACCTAAACCACAATTCCCTGCTAAGCTGTTCCCACATTTGTGGATTGATGCGTCCAGATGCACGGGCTGCCAGCACAACCTGCAGAGCTGCTCCTCCTGGGACCAGCAGCCAATTCCCAGCACTGTCAATCTCCTTTTCATGGACAAAACCAGCAGGAACAGCACGGCCAGGTAGGAACATGACAGCCTGGGGTAACTGTCACGTACCGGAGCAGGGATGCAATATTTATCTGCCTGGGCACATGGGAGATGCATGTGCCTGCAGAGCTGCGAGCATATGGAGCCACAGCAGCAGGTGAAAGTGGTGGGGAGGATATGGGGGAGCAACAACCAAACGAGGAACTGCAGACCTCGGGAGTCTGAGCTGTTTCTCCTCACTAAACCCACAAGCTTTGGAAAATGATTCCCTGAAAGCGCATGCATTCAATCTCACTTAAACTGCTCCTTCACCACTGCTCAATAAAAATCCCCCATCTAACCCAAACCCCATGCCCATGGGGCACAGAGAGGGGCTGGGAAGCGGCTGTGAGCACAAACCCCCAGTGTTGGACCCAGCAGAGCAGCAGTGGGGCGGTGCTGCTCTGGGCTCAGACATCATGCACCACGCACAGGGACACGGGGAGGATGCTGGCAGCAAAGGGAAAAGAGCTGAGCATCCTTCTGGGCCACGACATGCAGATCCACCTGGAGGAAATAAACTGAAGGCAGCCGAGGGGTAGGCTGATATTTAGTCAAAGAGCATCAAAATCAGTGGAAGGGCTTATTTCAGGACTGATGGGAAATAGACCTTCGTGCTTGTAAAGGATTAATGCATATAAACAGCCAGCGAGCTGCCCAGCCCTTCGTGACTGGAAGAGCTTCCATGAGAAAGGACTGAGATCCTGAGAGGGGAAACCCAGGGGACACCCACAGGGAGCTGCCACCATCAATGCACATCAGGAGAGAAACCACACTGGCCTGTGGGCTCTCGGCCACGCCAGCCCATGCTGCATTCATCCCCAGCCAGGTCACGAGCTCAGCACTGGCCATGGCCCAAACGATGCCAATAAAAACACCGACAGATGAACAGGCACAGAGCAGCTGCTTGGGAAGCTTGGGGTAAAGGCGGGTGGAGGGGGAGGAATTAAATTAATCCCTTCATTATCAACCCGACCCCTGGAAAAATCTGAAGGAATGGCTGTGAAGGTTCACGGCAGAGCACTGAAGGCAGGAGATCAGCTAACACAGCATCTGCCAGCCCAGACGGGCTCGGCTCTAATCCCCCACTCCAGCTGGGATGTGGCCACTGGGAGCCAGCACGGCACTGGGAGCTGAGCTGAGCTGAGCTGAGCTGTGTTGTGCAGAGCTGAGCTGTGCTGAGTTGGTGCACAGCACTGCCAATCCCATCTGAGAATCACACAACAGTCTGAGTTGGAAGGGACCTTTAAAGGCCATCTGGTCCCACTCTCTGCAGTAAGCAGGGACACCTACAGCTCAATCAGGTGCTCAGAGCCCCATCCAGCCTGGAGCATCTGCAGGGATGGGGCACTCTCTGTGCCAATGCCCCACTATCCTTATTGTAACAAACTGTTTTCTTATATCCAGTCTAAATCTCCCCTATCCAATCTAAATCGCCCCCCCATGTCCTCTTTTAAACCAAAGGTGGCTCAATACTGGGTGAAGGAACGTGGTTAATGGGCATGGTGAGGATGGGTTGATGGCTGGACTTGATCTTGGAGGTCTTTTCCAACCTTACTGATTCCTGATCCCATCACTGCCACCTATGAGCACTTGGGTGGGCTGGAGGACAAGGAAGGGAAGGGGGAAAGGAAAAAATCCCACTCTAATTTATATGTCAAAGGGATTTATTTCTGAAGAACGGCCAAGGGAGATCCCTGCACACCTAGTGGGGAGGATTAGCAGCGGCTGCTGTGCCATGCCATGCCCAGTGCTGAAAGCAGATTTATCTGTGGGAGAATGAAGGCAAAAGGCTCTCAGAAGGGACAAGTTCCAAACCCAGTTGCTAGGCTCCTCCAGGTCTCATCTAATCCCTATCAAAACCATCAGCGTTGTGGGGTGGAAGGGGGAGCAGAGCCAAGCGCCGTGGCCCCGGGCACAAGGAGGGGCTATGGGTTGGGAGGTGTCAGAGGGCTGTGGAGGGATGGGAAGAGCACACTGAGAGCACTGTGTATGCCTGAGGATTGCTGGTGGCAGCACCCAGCTGAAGGCCATCAGATAAGGTAACAGCAGGACTGGGGCATGGATGCCTGACCACATTGGGAATGAGACCAAAACCCAGGGACTCATTTTTCACAGGGCACTGAGCAGCCATCAGACATTAATGACTTCTGGCACCCGCTGCCCTGGGTCAGATTCCAATCAGTGACCTCAAGTGGAGGGTTCTGCCTTCCCCATCAGCACCCCCAGAGAATCCTGCACTGTACTGAGGGTCCTTGGCTGGGCACAGGGTGACCCCACCAACATGCATCACAGAGAGGAGGCCGCTTCCCCGGGAGGAATCAAAGCCTCATTGACACGTGAATTATGAATGAAACCTTAAGCTTTTAAACTTTTAACCTGTGCATTTCTAAGAAAGTCTTAATTTAGCCAGAGACGCGGGAGGGAAGAACAATGGTGCAGTGGAAGGTAGCAGGCTTTTAAAACACGCCCTGGGTTAAGATGAATATTTCATGCAATGAGCCATTCCCAAGGGAAAAATGAAATCCTGACCCCACTGCCCAAAGCCGTGGGGCTGTTACAAGACCTGGGCTCTGCTTGGGCTGCTGTGCTACTCAAACCTCGTACCAGAGCCCATCGATTTAAATCCTCTCCAGCTTTTGCTCTGCTGGAAATCACCCAAAAACTGCCTCGCTGACCAGTGCTGAATGGGATTTTGTTTATTTTCAGGACAACTGCGGGCACGCAGCAGAGCTGGCACAGGGCTGGGAGCTGAGCACAGCCGGGAGCAGAGCACACAGAGAGCTGAGCTGCTGCTGCCCTGCAGCCAACCACCCCCAGCACTGGGGAGGGCAAATCGTCTGGGCAGATGGACTGCAAAACCCACCCTGAGCACAGAGAGGGGAGGGTCTTATAAGGCAATACGTAGCAGGAAAATTGCCTTTAGAAAACTATCCTTATGTGGCACGATGTCCCTCCATCAGCAAACCCAAGCTGGCACTGTTATACGGGCACAGGTACATTTGTATTTGGAGCCTTTCACACATCAGAGCATCACTGCCAGACTCATCAGTGCTCAAAACTTCCCTTACATTTTAAGTGTTCGGAGCTTAAAACAACCACACACACTCCAGCTGCCCAACACAATGCAGCCTGGGCTGGGGGGGGCACTGGGGGGCAATGGGGACTGTGCCCGGCTGAGCCAGCAGCGCTCCCCTCCTGCAGAGGAGGGAACAGAACCCATCAGTCAGCCCCAAATGATAAGTAAAAGAGATGAAAGTTGGTGTGAAACTAAACAAAGCCCCAGGTGGCCTCTGCCTGGGGCACTTCTGCTAATTTTAGCTTCCCTGCTCCTCCTCCCTGGGCTGTTTGGTTCAATGACTGTCGGGTTTGGAGCATTCACTTGGCTCCAAAATGCTGAGCACAGGGATGGAGTGAGGCCCAAAGAGCTGGGCCAGGTGCCCTGTGCAGTCTCAGGGCAGAGCCACTGTGAAACAAACCCCAACCCCCAGGGCAGCAGCAGAGGCAGGGGGGAGCGCTTTGTATTTATTCCACAGGAGATAAAAAGCAGCAGCCTCACAGAAGCATCCTATACAGCAGAATGTATTTAAATACCTAATGAAGGAATAAATCTGCGAGAGGCAGACATTTACTGCATCCTCCTTCACACAGAGCCTTTGTGCGGGTGCGGGGCCACGGCTGCACCTGCGCTGCTGAGTGATGGATGTGGCCACATCCCATTGCGGGGGCTCTACCTGTCAGGGGGATATTGAGCACTCCCAGGCTGCACATCCATCCCAGCAGCATCCTGCACACCAGCACAGCGCAGCTCCCAGGGCTCTGCAGGGGAAAAGTGCAAAGTGTGGAGATGTGGGACCGCAGGCGGAGCGCTGGGATGAGCTGGGATGGTGCTGAGGCTGAGCTGTGCAAAGCAAGGATGGGTGTGCAGGGTGCTGGGTGGGCACCCGGGGCACTGTGCAGAGCACAGAGAGCTGCAGAGTTTCATGGCACAGCAAAAAAAGCTGCTCATAAAGTGAACTCAGGGGTATACCAGAGGGAATAGCAAAAAGAAATTGAAAGCTGTAGTGCTTTCCTACAGGGCAGGCAGGGAGCAGCCAACATTTTCCCTGCCTCCCCCTCCGTCTCTGCCTTATGTTAAACCTTTCAGCACCAGATAACAGCATTCGGTCCTGCTGCCACAGGGGATGGCCAGAGATGCTCTGCAGGGCTCAGCCGGCCTGGGTGGTACAGAACACCACAGCCCACCAAAACTTGCTGCTGGAGCAGTCATGAAGCTGCCATCAAGCTGCACTATGAACACCCACAAGCATCACGCTGTGTGCCTGGCTCTATCAGAGCTATTGCTCCACACCAGCACAGTCCGCTGTGGTTTTGCCCCATCCCTGTAGGGTAGGAGCAGTCACTAAGAGTCAGTGTAAGGTGCTGGGGATGAGATACAGGAGCTCAGCTGCCTGCTTTGCATTTTGCATTTCAGGAAACTAAGTGTTCCAGTGAGCATTCAAAGCAGGCTCTGTGATGGAGCAGCAGCAGAGCAGCACAGCGCGTGCACTCAGCCCATCTCCAGCACCAGCCCATCCCCAACCATCATTTGGTTTCAGTTTTACCTACCCACCCCCAAAAGCATCCAACCCCCCCGTCCTCTGCCTGCCCTCCTCCCCCCCATACCAAAGGTCAGTGCTGATATTCAGGGGTCAGCAGGAATAAACGCAATGGGGTCAGAGGGGAGGGAAGCAGCAGGCTGGAATTTCACTTCTCCCCAATCGTTTGCTTCCATGAAGCAGCAGCCAGAGCCCCTAAAAGTGCAGGGCCGTGGGGCTAGACCCCTCTCACAAGCTGGGGGGTCTTTGGGGCGATCAGATACCGGGCACAAGGTTCTAGCTGGGAGGCTGCAGTGCTGCATCCTATAATGGCTAAGCATCAAAGGAAAATACACTAAATCCACAGGAAAGCCATCATTCCGACTGAAATTCAGACTGATGAGGAATTTCGGTGCTGCGTTCCAGCTCTGTTTGGGTGCCCCAATTCAGCCCCATTCTGAGGGAAGGCACAGACTGCAGGGGCTGAGCAGCACAGCTGCGAGGGGGGAATGTGCTGCGAGAGCAAAACATGCTGTTTTCATGTAAATGTCCCTAGTAATAAAAGTGAACGAAGAAAGCCACGCATCCAAACAAGAAATAGCACATTTGTGCTAGAGAAGCAGAAATGCTCCTAAAAAGAGGGCTTTATCGATGCGTTCCAGCAGGCATCAGCTGCGCTTTAATGCTCCTCGAGGAACAGCACGTGGCTCTGCAGGGCTGGGGCTGTGCCTCTGATCAGAGGCTCCCATCCAGAACACCTCCAGCAAAGCAGCCCACCATCCCCTTCCCCAGCCCTACCTGCTCCTCAGCCTGCATCTTCCAGATTCTTCTCATTGCATTTCACAGTGCCAAGACCAAATTCCCAGTGCTAAAGGCCAGGCTGGGATGAGCCACGAGCACCTGCACCCACTGCTCATGCTTTGCAGGAAGCTCAGGCTGCAAAGCATAAGGCCTGCAGGCAGGTTTATGAGATTAAAGCCCAGCACACGATAAATAATTTAGCAGCATACCACAAAAAAAATAAAAAATAAAAAAAAAACCACCAAAAAAACCCCCACACTGTATAATAAGCAGGCTGTACGATGTGCACATTCATTTCAAATGCACATCACTTTCATCTGCATGCATCTGTGAGATGCAAAGACGTGGAACCAACAGAGAAGGAGCAACCAGGAGGAGGTGTGGGTCCTGGAGAAGCCACTTCCAATCACTGCTGCTGGTTGCACTTTGATGACCTGAGGCACACAGGCACCTGCCCTTCTCTTGAGGAGAAGGAAGGGAGGTGGGCAGAGCATGCATCACTGCAGGCATAATGGGCTCCTGCTAAGGTAGGGAGCGGCTGCATCCCAGCCACACCTGCCTGGCACTCCCATAAATATCAGCAGATGTCCCAGTGATGGATTTGCCTTTGCAAACTACGCTGTATTTTACACCCTCACTAACACTGCCATTGCCCTGGGCAGCAGCAAGAAGCGGAGGGAGCAGCAATGGGTGGTGAAGCTCGTGGTGCAGCTGAAGAACACAGTGAGGGAGGGCAGTGGGGGGGACAGCCCCAAAGCACAGCGCTCTGTGTGCACCTCCCCCTCCCCTCTGAATGTTTGTGTTTTCCATTTTTGCTCTTTTTGCCCCGAGGAGGCATTTACAGAAGCAAAGCAGCGTGGTCATCTTGCAGCATTTCCCGCCACACGGGGATTTAAGATGCTACAAATGGACCCAAACGTGCATTGTTTGACCTCAATGAGGATCTTAAAAGCCTGCAGTGCAACACATACCCCAAGGGGAGCACAGCGTTCTCACTCACAGATGGAGAGGCAGGAGCCAGGAACGTGTCCAGAGCACAGCAACCTCTTCAGGTTCACACCCAGAGGGAAGCAGGGAGCAGGCAGCAAAGCCACTGTGAACTCACAGAGCAGTTTGGCCTTTCCTGATGTTTTTCACACACAAAAAAAAAGCATTACTGAACCACGCGAAAATGCTGCTCTGCCTCCAGCACGAACCGGAGGAGGAATAACTTCTGCCTCACTTCATCCTCAGAAAGGAGATAATGCCTCCTCCTATGCAAGGTGTGGGGATTAATTATCTTCTAAATACGTTGAAGGTAAAAAAAAAACCATCAGTGCACAAGTGGGAGAGCTTCGTGGTAACTGTCTGTGTCCAAGAGTGCGAGGATGGAGGCCCGCCCTGCCCTTGTGATGCTCAGGGCCATTGGTGAGGGCTGGGACCAAACCCCCAAGGTGCACAGCCCACACACAGAACCCCCCCGAGCCCCTTACACGCTCACTGCTCTGCGGCCCCACTCTACTTGGAAGCGAATCAAACACCATTGTTGCACTCTGCATTTCAAGCTGATTTTTCAAGGTGCCCGAGCCTGGTAAGAAGCACTCTCATCACCACCTCGTGAGCCAAGGAACGGATTAAAGCCGCCTCCGAGCCCACCTGGCTCCATTTCACATAGCAGCTCCCGAACACCTGCCCCTCAGCTCTCCAGCAGCTCTAAAACACATCCAAAATTCTCCTTTCTTTCATTTCTCTCTGCCAGGCAACAGATAACAGAACTGGAGGAGCACTGCTGGGAGAAGAGGAGCCAATTTCTTGCCTCCAAGGGGCAGTAGGGATGTTCCTGAGCTGCTCCATCCCCTGCAGGGACACGGGGTGACACCAAGCAGCCACTGCCACTGCTGCTGTGGGGTTTGTGGGCTGGAACAGCCCCACGGCCTCTGGGCTCCTCGGCACACCACTGCAACTGTTTGTCCTGAAGTGCTCCAAAATACACGTAGGGGCGATAATTAAGGATATACTGAAGGATGAGCAAGCATCTGTAGAATGAAGTCAGATAAGGACAGGTTCAGACACGTGCTTCATTGGGAAAGATCTGTTTTATTGCCACAAATGGAAGAAATTAAATCAGCCAAGCTGAATAAAACCCTCACACGCCAAGACACCACAATGCACTCAGAAGTTTGCTCTCCCTTGCCCCAGCAGCTATCAGTGCCCTGCAGGGCTCTGCTTTGCTGAGCACTGGGCAGCCAGCAACGTGCACGTTTGTGCATGCAGCAAGGAAACAAAGAGGCACAGCATCACAGCACGAGATCTTCCTGCAGCACCTTTCCTCCAGACAGATCCCACCCAGCTCCTCGCAGGTCACCTTGCACGAGAGCAATGCAATGGGGATGGGGTGCTCTGGGACTGCAGGACAGAAACTGACAGTTGTTTGTCATTGTCCCCTTCACCTCCCAGCTCACCAAGCGCTCCACTCCTGAGTTCTCATGCATAACACTAAGGCTGCACAGTGCAGAGCTTTGCTTTGTGGAAGCGACCTCTGCACGCAGAGAGCAGCATTCAGATCCGGCCTGGACGGCTCCAGCTCAGCACATCCCAAACCTCCCAGCAGTTCCTCAGAGCAGGTCAGTGCTGGGATAAAACCACCAGCATCACAGTGCTGCCTTTCCCCACGTGCACGCTCAGCCCGAGAGGCTCAGCGATGCTGCAGGGCTCTGCCTGGCGCAGCACAGACGGCGAGATGGCAAAACAGTCAAACAGCACTTGGACTGTGCACGGTCAGACATAGAAGAGACATTTATTTATTCTTGATCACAAACAATGCCCTCCATTGACAAGCTGAATGAAGGGCACTTCACTGATTTATTAGATCTAATAAGAAGCACACCTCTTGGGATGAAAGACAAGATTGATTTGAGCGGAGAGCGGCGCTGGCAGCCCAGCCACTGTGCTGTGCCTGCTGCCACGGAGCCAAACAGCGCTGGGGGAGAGAAATAAAGGGACAGATTTGCACAAGGGCAGCTAGAATAGAAACCAGGCTTGCAATAGCCTTTCAGCCCTGGAAATGGAGGGTGACTCTCTTCCTGCAGCCCTGCTCCCTCCCGCTCTAAAAGAAGAACAGCAAACTCAAAGTTCTGGAGCAACTCCAGCACGATTCAGGAAACCCCTGAATCTGCCCTTCCCATCTCTCTGCACCCCTAAATGCAACGAGTGCAATTTCCACATCAGCCCCATCCTCCACCAGGCAGACCGCATTAGCTGAGTTCCATGGACGCCGTTTTCCACCAGGAAAAAGACAACTAGCACAGCAGTGCTTAGCTTGAGGCCCTATTAATAGCAGTCCTAATTATATGGCTGCAAATTTAATTCATAGCAATGATTAGTGTCAAAATCAAAGGCATCACACATCAATATTGATGGAATTGTATGGAGCCCATAAACAGAACAAGCAAGCCGACACATCGCCCCCCCAGCACTCAGTTGCTGTTAACTGCTGTATTAATGTCTCCTCTAATTTTCCTCGATGAAAAGTGCATTATTGCAGGAATTCACTAATCTGAGCAGTTATGTCTCGATACGACACCGTTTACCCCAGTCAGGATGGTGACACCTTGCAGGAGAACCTCCAGGCTGCAGAGAACAGGACCCCACGTACCCACCTTATCCGAAGGTCACAGCATTATCAGTACATTGGCTTTTCACCACTTAGAGATAACTGCTGCAGTAATTTGCAGCAATTCTCGAAGCCAGAGGGCTGCCATGGAGCAGGGCTGCTCTGTCACATCCCGTGTACTGTAGGGACATACGTGCTGGTGCAGCCCCTGACAGCACCAAGCATCCCCTACCCAAGGCAGTCGGGATGGCTGAGCCAGTGCTGCATGAGGACACCCCTCCTCCAGCACAGGGTTTCCATGCAGAATGGATCCATCGACTCATCCTTTTCCCTTAGGCAGCAGCAAAGGGCAGAGGGGTGCACGCACCATTCACGTGGTGTGAGCTGCTGACAGCCCACAGCTCGGGTATAGCCCTGCTGGGGTTGGTTGGGCAGAGAGGGACTGCAGGGGGACAGCAGGACACCGGGAAAGGGACAGAGCTGGGAGTGAAGGGGCCCTAGGTTGGCAGGGACCTTCAGCATCCAGCTCCCTGGGAGGACAGGCTGCAGCAGCCCATTAGAATGGCTGATGGGAAGGACATCAGTTGAGATAAGGGGATATTTTCGGTAATGAACTCTCACAGGCAAAGCACGGGCAAATCTGAAAGATTTCAGAGCTGGCTCCCTGACTTCTTCCCTGCAGCTACATAAAAGCCTCTGCTTTGAAATCCCAGGCTGAGCCACCAGCTTGCTTCCAAAGTAAATCAACAACTGTGGGAGAGGGAATAGATGCGAGCAGCGTTCAGCGCTCGGTGCGTAGGTAGGCAGGCGGGGCGGTGCAAAGAGGAGAGGAGGCATTTATCTGGAAATCTCTGGCACTTACAGAGGTGCACATCTTTACTGTCCTCATTTCACATGTGGGGAAAGAGAGAGACAGAAACTTTCATAGCCCTCAGCACGCTGTGTGCTCGCTGAGTGATGCGTCGGCTCTGGGACCACGCTCAGCCTTGTAGACAACCGAGCAACTTCTCTGGATCCAAAACACCCCCACTGTGGCACTGTTCAAGGCAAAACCACTTCCCACACTTCATACATAAAGATAACCCCATATGCCAAAAAGGAATAGATTTACTAGAGGTCCAGACAGGACCACAAGATACAGAACATCCCCAGCCCCACACAGCATAAGACAGGGCTCCAGCCCTGGATATAGCAGGGTCCCAGCAGCTGACACATGGAGAAGGGTTCTTAACATATGCCACCAAAGGCTGACTGCAATGAATGCCTGGAAGGGACTTGCTGGAGACTTGAGCTCATTTTTTCAGCACCTGCTTACCGCTGGCTCAAACCACAGGTAAAGCTTGGATCATTCCTGCATCACTCCTCAGCTCCCCTCCTGCCCACAGGAGGAAAGTGGATGGGCAATGAATAGACTAACCTGCATCAAAAGGCGGCTGTTTGAGTGGGGCTTCAATGCAGACAACTACAAGGAATTAACTGTGCCGGAGAAAATGCTTCTTCTGTAATCCTACATAATTAATGCCACGCTACAGTAAATGCTTGGTGTGCAGGCACAAGCTCTTTGCTTTAACTCCCTCTACACGAGGTACCTCCCCTACTGCCCAAAACACCAAATGGACGGCACCCAACCCAGCAATGGACAACAACCACCCAGCAATGGGCAACAACCACCCAACAATGGCCAACAACCACCCAGCAATGGCCAGCAACCACCCAGCAATGGCCAGCAACCACCCAGCAATGGCCAGCAACCACCCAGCAATGGCCAGCAACCACCCAGCAATGGCCAACAACCACCCAGCAATGGCCAGCAACCACCCCAACAATAGCCAACAAGCACCCCAACAACGACCAACAACCACCCAACAATGGCTGGCAAATGCCCAGCCATGGCAAGCAACCACTCAACAATGGTCAGCAAACACCCAACAACCAGAAACCACCCAACGGCCAACATGGCTTGCTGGAATCTCAGCAGCAGATGCATTATTTGCAATATGCTGAAGACTCCTTCTCCAGCCACACCAGGATGAGCCCCGTGTTCCACACGGCACCAGGTTGGGCAGGGAAAGAGGGGCTCTGCTCATGCCCCCATGCTCCAGATTTCCTCACTGCACTGAGAGGCACCAGGGAGACTCCTAATTTACTGCTGCTCAGCACTTGTAAAGTGCTGAATGAATATTAATGAACTGATGTAATTAAAATGATGCAGACATTCAAGTGTAGTATCTGCCTGTCCTTGTATCTTCCTGGATAGATGAGGAAGAAATTCCCTGCTGTTTAAGGACACAAAAAATTAACAACCTGCTGTTGATTACATTTGTTAACTCTTTCCCTGGCTCAGAGAAGCAGGGTCTGCATTTAGCAGGTTCACCAAATGATGTCACTGACATCTTAGGTTCATCTGAAGGACCTCACGCGCAGCAGACTGGTGGTTGGACTCCAGAATCTTAGAGCCCACCCAGCAGACCCCAGCTCCAGCTGCTGGGAGAGGAAAGCAACATGGAGATTTTCTTAGCCCTGGGCAAGAGCCCCAGCTTTTGTGATGCGAAGGGTGAGGAATGTTATCTTCCAGTGATCCATCATCCAGCTGTCTGGGGGAGAGAAAGAGAAGCAGGAAGGCTTTGCCCTGAGGCTTGGTTTCCAAAAGCAGCCAAGTTAACCCACTTCCTGACTCAACATTCTGCCACCACCACCAATATTGCCAGCACCAAAGCAAACCCAAAAGCCTCTTAAGCTCGGTCTACCACACCAACTGCAGAAGGATTATTGTGAAACAACTCAAGCCTGCTGCGAGATTTACATTAAACTTTCACAAACAAAAGGACATCTCTGAAACCTCTCACCATGGTTCGCCGATGGTCACTTCAACTCACAAACTGTGAGCCAGATCCTTTTGCCTGTAACCACATGAGCCCATTATTGCTCCAACAACTTCTGCAACAGCCCCACAGACACCACGGTTCATTGAATGATGAAATGCAAAACCAAACAAAACCACAACAGGCTGTAACACTGACGAGAAATGGATCCCGCCTCTCCAAAGCCACAGAAACTATCTTACCTTCTTCACTTTGCCATTTTTAGTCCCCACAAACACCACGCTGTAGCCATTGTAGATGTATGAAGCAACAGAAGTCATCCGGTCCCGGCTGGAGGTGAAGAGTGTCACACCATCCACAGGCACTGAGCCACCCAGGGGCTGGTTGATGTCGAGCCCGCAGAAATTGTCATCAATTGGAACAGGCTGGAAAGAGGAGATTTGGGGCAACCGTGAGTGAAGCACAAAGCACGGGGCAGCCCTGGGTTCCTGCACAGGAGAGCCAGGGAGAGTGGGGATGTGGGGCTGGTGGGGACGTGGAGTCTGCATGGATGTGAGGTCAGCAGGGGCTAACCCAGCTGCAGACCCTGGTTTTTATGGTGGTCTCTCCCATGCAGCAGGATGGTGCCATGGGGCTGCACCATCATGCTGACTGCAGTCCTCTTGCTTATTTTCCATAAGAGACAGTCAGGAATTGCCAAACACTTAGACACAACTGTGAAGGGATGGCTCTCCCATGTGCAAACAAGTGTTCTCGCTTTCCTTTTTTCATTTCATTTAACCCACGTTCATCTCCTCCCAGCAGCCAAACTTAATATGCTTGGCAAAAGAAGGCCCCAGGGATTCTCAAGTCAGCCCTAGAACAATCTGCATGTGAATCAAGATTAGAGAAATCATCTGAATAAAACCACGAAAGATGCAACTGTCATTTGTATTTATCTTGTTAGTTTGCTGATATCAGCCTCCTGCTGCGGGAAAGGTGAGAGCCTGAGGTTGGGAACAGCAAACACTGCCAACAAGCAGCACGCCTTCATCCTTAACCACCTGCCTCAGTGCTGTCCCTCCTCTCACTGCCATCATTGATTGCAATACTGATATATATAATACTGAGTGATTGCATCACTGATAGCAATA
Organism: Pavo muticus; assembly: GCA_016647715.1. Lineage (NCBI taxonomy): Eukaryota > Metazoa > Chordata > Aves > Galliformes > Phasianidae > Pavo > Pavo muticus. The sequence goes on from JACDJE010000053.1 coordinate 1,489,436, forward strand.
GGGATTAGGGAGGAAAAGGCTTACTACATCCATTCCACATTTAGGGGAACTGAGGCAAGGAAAGATCGATCCTATTCTGCACCACAGGGCCATGCATTACAACCAAAGGCTATGACAGCCAGCTGCCTGCATCCTCACCGCTTTGGTGCACTGGACATCCTTCCCCAGCAGCCAGTTGAGCTCCAGGTTGCCCTCCCCCTGGTAGCAAGACTGCAGCCGGTCCTTGATCTGGGCATTGACAGCACGAATCGGGAAGACACAGAGCGCGGAGTCATCCGGCGGCTGGTGGTACTGCTTCTGTCCCTTGGAGAAAATGGCAAAGAGGACATCCTCCTGGGCTGTGATATTGAGGGACTTGGCCAGCACATCCCCTGGCTTCGACAGGTAGGCTGCCTGCAGCAGGCGGTACTCCGTGTCCCCCCTGACGCAGCCAAAGGGCAGAGAGACGTAGGAGTGGAACTTGGGGTCATCTTTGCAGAGCCGGACGATGCGGGACGTGTAGAAGAGGTCGCTGGCGGAGTTGGAGACGCCCTCCGGGGTCTCCGGTTGGACAGTCAAGAAATACACGAAAATGCCACTGGCAAAGCCGTAGATGTAGAAGATATCAAAGTGTGAAATGAGGGCCAAGGTGTCTGAGGGGATTTTGATGAGGGACGAGACAAAGTCACTGTGGAGCTCATAATCCAACATCGCCGACGACTCTGGGTCGCGAGGAAGCTTCCGGCTGGAGAGCGTGGGGAAATAATCCTGCTTCCCATCCACTGCCGTGCCGATGAAGAGCTTCCCATCCTCGCCCTCGGAGCGCACGATGACGCCATACATGGTGCCTGTCTTGTTGACACTGGAGAGGTAGTGCTCCTTCTTGTGCGAGGGCTCCACCAGGATGAACAGGTCGTCCAGGCGCAGCAGTTTGCACACCCCCTGGTACAGGCTGCCGCAGGCCAGCAGCCGGTTCTCGGAGTAGTCGATGATCAGCAGCTTGTTGACGTTGTTGGTGAGGGTCAGCACCTCGCTGCAGGGCTGCACGATGAGGGGAGGGTAGCAGGATTTGTTGTCCTCCTCGGGACCGGTTTTGTGAGCCACTAAAATGGTCAAGTTACCCGAAAGCTTGTAAACCCTATTGATGGCTCCGACATAAACCGCCCCAGTGCTCTGGTGGACAGTCAGGTGGTTGAAAGTCCAGTCCCGGTGCTCAGAATGGAAAGTGCTGAACGAGGTGCTGCTGGATGCACTCCAGGAGAGCGATGCCAGCAGGAGGCAGAGCAGAGATGCTGACCTGCCATCGCCATCGGAGCGCAGTGCCCAAGGGCAGGTCCTCCTCCGATCCATCCTGGGAATGGCCGACCTGCGCCCCAGCAACGTCCCTCACATGGTTCTGGGGGAGAAAAGAAATGCACAGAGCAAAGGATTAGACCCGGTGTGCCTGCAGATACCATTCAAATTACACTTTCTAATTACACAGTCCTTGAGATAAAGCGAGGACATCCCTAAGCCCAACAAGAATTAAGCAGGTCTCCTAACTTATTGGCAAACTGTTCAGGTTTGAGGTTGTGCCACTTGGTTCAGCCCCTGCGTGTTAATGCGTTCTGTGTTGGGTTGTTATAATGTGCTCCACTCTGCCACGGGAGGGGATAATCAGCTCCCAGCCAAGACAAAGCCTGCAGTTCCCATACAACCATCAATCTGCAGGCCTGGCTAAAAGGATGCCTCCTGCAGGGAATGTTGTTGGAAGCAACGGAGGAAATAAGAGGTGTTTTCTGCCTTTAGGCCCTCTATGATTTAACATGAGAGCCTGAGGAAGAAGTCTCATGCACGCAAAAGTGCACCGAGCACGCACCCCAAAGCCCCAACAACCCTCATTGCCACTGCCCTGAGCCAGCAGTGCCCGTGCAGGTGGCACCAATGCCAGCATTGCTGCACGGGGTGCAGGACCTCAGTGCCACCACGGGTGAGCCAGGTGTGTCACCCTGCTCACACCTCCAGACCTGCTGCTGACCCCAACTCTTGCTTCTCCCCAGCCCTGCTCATCACCGCAGATGTGTTAAACAAACGGCACTTAGAAAACTATCACAAAGTTCTCTTTTCTCCCAAACGCTGCACATCTTCCACTCTCCAGGCTAGACAACCATGAGAACCATCCCACTCTGTCCCATTGCCAGATGGTCTCCCCCATCCCACACCAGTATGGGGTCACACCGCCCTGGGATGAGGAAGATGATGATCCACCTTCCTCCATCACATGCAGACCAGGCAGAGCCTCGTGATTCATGGCACAGCACAGCACAGCACAGCACAGCAGACAGCACCATGTCCGTGCTGGCACCTCTTGGCACCTATCCTGCAGGACAAGGGCTCCTCCCGGCCCCATGCAGCTGTCAGAGCCCCCGCTTTGATTGATGCTGATCTCACTTTTGGTATTTAAAATAATTCATGCTGCTGGAAACCTACACCGCGCTCATAAGCGGGTGTCAGCACGTGGCTGCTCTTTAGGCTTGTTAACGCCGGGAGCTGCAGACGGGTGTTGTGAGAGGTGACAAAGGAGCTCTCCCTGGGCTGCACGTCTCCGTGTCACTGACAAGACAGCGCAGGAGCACGATAATGGGTTTCTCATTCTGCTCAGGGATACGTTTCCCCAGCTGCTGCTTCTGGTTTCCAGCTTCATTTCCACCTCTGGCGGGCAGCAGTTCCCCTCTGCCAGCTCAGAGAGGGCCGTGCTCTGACGGCGGGGTGCTCAGGGCAGTGGGTCCTGGGTTATGGGGTTCTGGGATGCACCCAGCATCCCAGCTGGAGCTGGGAGCTCAGCAAAGCCAAGGGAATGCTGCACAGAACCAGGAGACCCTACTGCAGGGCTCACCGCACAACACAACTGCTTTCTGCTGAGGGATTGGGATGTTTTTTTCTTGGAAGTGAGTTTAAAACACGGCTTTAAAAGCAATCTGAAGCTATTAGTAACACAAGGTAAAAAAAAAAGGGAGTAAATTCAGGGCCACAACATAAACCCAAGCAGCTGAAAGGCCTCAATTAGGCTGAAAGGAGTTATCTGGTATTTAAATAATTATTAGATTGAAGGAATAATCGCAGGTCTGAGCTGATTTTTTTCCCCCACTGTCATCCTAATGGAGGCCATAATATTATTATTCAAATGGCCACGGTTCCCATTGAGGGGGGAAGGAACCCGGCTCGTTCCATCTCGGCGCAGCAGCGCTCTGCTTATTGCAGCTGTCACTCACTGCAGCACCACGCTTTGTCATTCGTGCCATTTTATGCACGTGAAAAAGAAAAAAAAAAAGGGGAAAATAAAAAAAAAAAAAAAGAGAGAGAGATTCTCTTATGGAAAATGAGGGCTCGAAGGAACAATTTTGGTGTTATGAGTGCAGCAGCTGCCCTCCCGCACTGCCCTCCCAGTGCTGCTAGCTGCTGGGGCACCAGCTGCCCCCATCTCTTCACATGGCCTCCAACTATCTCTGCCTTCCAGAGAAAAAAAAGAGAGAAAAAAGTGGAGTTTGCCCACTTTGTGCCAAGTGAGAGCACACACGTCTGCTCCCAGCCCTCCTGGAGCCGTCCAGGAATGTTCTGGGAAACGCTTCCAACCATTGAAGCTGCTGTGGTGATTTATGTCCTGTGAAGACCCAATATTCAGGACATTTGGTGCAGCAGCCCCGTGCACTTTGAGCCCAGGCAGCACTCAATCATTTGTTTGCTAGACACCAGCTGCAAGGACCGAACGGTTTGATGTGAAGTAATTACATTTTCCTAACACAAAGCAGGGACGAGGGCTCCTAGAGCCTTTTGTTTGCTTATAGAAGGTTCTGACCCCACCAACACTAAAAGCAGGCTGTGCATCAGCAGTCAGCTCCGGAATGGCTGGGACAGGAGGGACAGCCCCGCTATCCTATCCACAGCATCCCCACATAGGAGAAAGCAAAACAGCAGGGCTGAAAGACACCGAGCTGCTCCTACAGCACAACATGCAATGCTGGACAGCAGCCCCAATGCTCACGGCCCCCCCATAGGTGCAGGGAAAGAGTTAAGAGGGCAAAGCACAGCACTGTGCTTATTGCTTCCTCCAGCCCCGGGACAAGGAAGAGGAGGGGAGAAGTGAAGCCCAGCCGTGAAAAGGCATTTCCCTGATAACAAACACCATTGCATGAATTATGCACCCAATTTGGTCATATTGTCCAGACGTGGGATCTTGTTTACACAATGCATACCGAATGAGCCACCTCTTCCCCCCCACCTCGCTCCTGAGTGAGCATCCTAGCAGTGCTGGGGTGAGGAGAGGCAGAGCAGCACGGAGCTGGGCTGACAGCATCCCTGGCTTCTCCAAGCCTCACAGCCTGGCCCTGAACGCGGTACTCTGAGCACTCTGCTTCCCTCTCAGGCTGGGAATGGTGCTCCCGCACAAGAGGCACTCATGTTCAATCAAAGGAAACGCTCTGCTATCAAAGGGGAGTCACCAAGCACAAACTGCTGTAGTAAAGTATGTGTAAGGGGCTGTGTTAGTGCTTCGATCCCCCTCTCCGTGTCTGCGCTCATGAACTGAGCAGAGATTGTTCAGCAGAGCAGAGCCGCTCTCCCCTGACAACAGTGACAAGCAAACACGGGCACAGCTATCTCCAACCACAGGGTAAGCCCTTGCTTGCCTCCAGGATGAGAAGGAATGGCCTTAAGTTGTGCCGGGGGAGGGTCAGGTTGGATATTAGGGAAAAAATGATTCCCTGAAAGAGCGGTGATGCACTGACACAGACTGAGAGTGGTGGGGTCACCCTGCAGGTGTGGCACTTGGGGGCACGGTCAGTGGGCACAGTGGGATGGGTTGGGGTTGGAGTTGGAGATCTCAGAGTTCTTTTCAGTTCAAACTCTGATTATTCAGGGACTTCATTCCCAACAAAACAGAATTTAATGGAGGGTGACCTTAAGCGCAAGCAGATCAAATGCTTAAACGTCTTGCCCGAAGCCATACAGAAGGTGTCAGTGCCCACTGCTCCCCCAGGTGACCTCTGGCTGTGGTTTGTTCCATGGGAAGACGACAGCACAGTGTGAGAGGAGATCGCAGTGCGGTCACTGAGCTGCAGGAGGAAAGCACACAGCAGAGTCTGCTGGCCTCGCTCCAAGTGCCCCACAGGCAAATGGAGAGCCCCAGCTTCACATTAAATGGGTCCCCAGCCACTCCATTAAACAGAGATCCTGCAACAGAGCTCCTCTGGCTGTGCCAGCACAGCGTTCGTTATCCCCACACTCCCCCCGGGCAGCCAGATGTATTTACACAGTAGCCACGGTGCTGTTACCTAAGTAAACCAGGAAATGGGACATCTGTTAAAAGGAGGCTCTTCGGTGCTGAATCCCCAACTGCACAGCAGTGGATTTCACCCAGACAGCAGCACTGCTGTCACTGTGAGCATGGCACTGCCTGCACACATCGGGCACGGCCCCACCAAAGGGTGGGTGATGCTCAGAGCCACTTCAGAATGGGATCACATTTTCAGGTTATGAGCAATAAGCACCAAATCAAACCTACACAGCACTGCCTAAGGCATTGCCCATGGCTGCACCTTCCCCTGTTGCCCTACTGCACCAGCAGGGCTGCATCAGACGGCCCCAAACAGGGCAGAGCCATTGGGCACAGCGCAATTGGAGCCAGGAGGGGGCTCAGTGCTGCACCTCCCTGCAGCCAGCAGTCAGAGCCAGCATACCAGAGCTGGAATTCCTGCTGCAGAACTGGAGGACGTTGTCATCCAGACACTGCTGTATATGCTTAGAGGGTTTGGAAGTACAGACAGCCCTGATGTTAGCAACCTGCAGCAGGCAGGTGGAGCCGGAAGGAGCCACCAGCACTGGAGAACCCTTCAGGGACCATCAAATCTCTCTCAGAGTGCCTCAATGTGAGCACCTGCCACGAGCAGCAATCAGTGCTGGCTCCATCAGCACCATTAGGGAACAGAGCTCACCTCCTGCAGCCCCTCCTTGTCCCTCCTGCGTGCATCACTGGGTGCTCCATGCGGTTTTGACAGTGCTTTGAAATGCCTGAAAACCCAGCAGCAGCTCAGCCCTGTCCCACCATCACTGGACATCATCTCCCCCTCTGCACTCGGGTGTCACCCAGGACTGCAGTTCCTCCTGCTCTGCTCCATGCTCCTCTGCCCTGCTTTTCAATTTCAGCGCTCTGGCAGATCGCTGATTAATTCAAGCCTGTTTAATAACCCTTCTGTTTAGATGAAACAAGCTGTCTTGTTTTCTTTATTTGCAACACTAACTCTTGTTTCTTCGCTAAGGATCTTTCTGTCATTTATAAACTTCTGCCTCTCCAAGCAGCCTGACAGTGGGGATGGAGAAAGCATCTGCTGAGGTCCATGTGTGACACTGGTCAGCAGTCACAGCACACCCTGATGGGCACCATGGTGTGAAGGCAGAGCTGTCCTGCACACCCACTGCTATTCCCCTGCACTTGCCAGCAGGGCTGGGTCAGACCCATAGCGCCCAGCTCCCCACCATTTGGAGGCTCTCAGCTGTCTCCCACCTCTTCGCATTTCAAAGCTGCACTTGTCTGCAGAGCAACTGAGTCATTTCCTTCCCACATCCAACCTATCGGACCACATCCAGCCGGGCCCGGAAAACAATAAATCCTTCAGGGACTTTTCAGGCCAAATTTCACAGGAATGCAGCGAGAGCTCCTGGCACAGCCCTGGGTTCAGCTGTCACCCACGGCCCCATCCCAAAGCACTGCCCGGGAGCTGCCTCCGTCCCACACAGGAGGGGGAGAAGCTGCAGTGGATGTGGGAATGCAGGAGGGCTGCTGGAGCAAAGCAGCACCAGCACGGGCTGCAGGAACACCTTCAGCTGGTTCTGTTTGTATGCATCTGCTTCACAACCACTAATTGACCTTCCAGATCCTGTCAAACATTTCATCAGGATCACAGAGGGCAAAACCATGGCATAAATCAGTGACTTCTCAGAGAGTGGTGACGCACTGGAACAGGTTGCCCAAGGAGGCAGTGGATGCCCCATCCCCGCAGGCATTCAAGGCCAGGCTGGATGTGGCTCTGGGCAGCCTGGACTGATGGATGGCGACCCTGCACAAAGCAGGGGGTTGAAACGAGATGATCACTGCGGTCCTTTTCAACCCAGGCCATTCTATGATTCTATGATTTCAGCTCTATAGGGCCTACAAGCTGCAAAACTTCCACTGACACAACAGGGATGAGATGGTTTGTCAGAAGAACTCTCTACCTGAAGCAGTTTCCATGCAGCTCTGAGGAACATTGGTGCACTCTGCAGCAGCAATCCGCTCTGCTTCCATCCCCATTTCCAAGGGCAGAAGCAAAACCCAATTGACTCATGCAAAGATGTACAGTGCTGTTAATCAAATGCACCCAAACATGGGAGAAAAAGGAAGTGACACAGAAATTAATATTATATCCTCTTCAGAAACAAGATGGCTCGTGCAGATAATCTGGCAGAGTGGTGTTTGTAATGGCAATTTGCAGAGGATGTAACAGGAATTGTTAGGGACAAACAAATGGGTCAACATTTCGCTTTTCCTCATGTTAAAATTTGCACCCTGGGATGAAGGTGCGACACCTCAGCAGTGCCTCGGGTACCAAACATCACTGCTGACCAACCCCACAGGCTCCACATTTGGGTTTCTTGGTGCAGATTGCCAAAACAGAGCCCGTATCAGGGCTGGGACTGACACACGCTCACTTCCTCTGTGTCTGCAGGGATGGGAACGGTTAAAGTCACACTGCTGGATCCGGGCTCAGCACTGAAGGACTCCAGCTGCACAGCAGCCCCATCCACCACTTCTCCCCCCATCCCAGCACCCGGGCAGGGTTTGTTTTTCCAGACAAGTTATACAACTCCCTTGGAAGTCCTTGAAAGAGCCTCAGCTTTTGTTTTTCTCTCTCTCAGTTTGTTCTAGCACTTCCAGCTCAGCCCTACAAGCCGCGGCCGCCTCCAAGTCAGGGTGTTTATTTGGTGGAGCTGATGGAACAGCTTTGCTCCTGTCACACAATTTAAGCCTTGAAAAGCCGAGTTACGCCAGCACTTGCTCGGCGCCGCGTTATGCACCAGCAACAAGCACAGGGCTCAGCCCCTCTCCTCCAGCACACCCGAGTGCTTCCCCGTGCCCCATGGTTGCTATGAGATCCTACGGACTGTCTGAACCTGCTGTGACCAAACACAGCTCTGCTCCGCAGGGTCCCCGTGTGCAGGGCCAGCATAGCACTGTGAGGGCTCAGCACGGCTGCAATTAACTCCTCGCTAACTGCAGAGAGAACTGCAGACCGGAGAGGGGCAGCCTGCAAACGCCACTCCGGCTCAGCCAAGCAGACAGGATAGGACAGCTCAGCCTGCGAGGAAACCCACAGCCACGCTCCTTTCCTTCCCTGCCCCACCTCCATTAAAAATCAAAAGGAAATACACAGTTTTGGTTGTTTTCTTTAACTAACATTACAGGCTGTGACATAAAGCAGTGAAGGCAGGAAACACAGCCACGGGGGCAGAGCTCCATCCTCTCCTCCCGTCGCTGTGACTTTTTGGGTGGTTGGCGAATGAATGAGCAAAGCAGACAGCCGGCATGTTTTATGGAGTTGAACTGTAACATCCCTGTTCGGCAGCCAACGGACAATTTTCCTGCTCTGACACCAATAAATCTGCGCAGCCACGGGGAACAAAGCCCTTAACATGAGCTGCCTGCAAGTGAGCTCTTTGGCCACCTAGGCAAACACCAGCGCGCCGTGGTCTGTAACATCCCAGAGTGGGAAATCACCCTTTTCAATAGCACAAAGGGGAAGTTTTAATGCTGACACCAATGCGCACAGCCCCACTGCAGCACCTGCTCGGTGACAGCCAGTTCTAGAGCTGCAGAGCCCCAGCACCGCATCCCCAGATTACGAGGATACAGGCAAGGCGAAGTCTGAGAGCGCAGCAAGGAAGAAGCAAGCAGAAAGAACCCGAAGCCTGCCGTAAGTATTACAGCGACTCTCAAAATGCTGGGGCTGACACTCAAGGCTGAAACCTCAAAATGCACTTTGTGGAAGCTTATTTCAAGATGAATAGAGCAAAGCACTGAACAACCAGCACACGCTGCCAAGTTTCTGCTCTCCCCCTTTTGGGTGCTGGTTCCGCAGGGCTCAGCAATGCTGACCCACAACCCCCCTCCCAACCTATGCTGGGGATTTCTCCTCGCACTCTCTTATTGAGGACACACTACAGAGGAAGCTCCTGGTCAACGTCCCCCCCGGGCAGCAGTTCTGTTCCCAGCTCCCGGCTGGAAGCACGAGGTGCTGCCGTGCTGACTCAGGGCTGCCACATCCCGCTGCCTTCCTGCCCAGCCCGCATGGAGCCGGGGGGGTTCCTGTTTTCCCCAGCAGCACTCAGTGCCCTGAGATGCAGCACAGGGTGCTCACAGCTCAATCTTGTGTGAGTTAAAGCTTCTGTTTTTCTAACGCTGTCTGCAGCCGGCTGGGAGCTGAAAGCAAAATATGCTGTTTCCTTTCACCTTCCTGATAGGTGCAGGGAACAGCCTCTCCATGGACTGCAACCCATTGCTTCACCGGGAGATAATGAGGAGCTAACAAATTCCCTCTCCCAATGGAGGAAGCCTTGTCCATGAACCCTAAGGGCTTCTCCAAGGCTGGTGCAGTCCATGGGAGCACCCAACCCCGGTCACTGCCAGGTGCCATCCCAGCTCCTGTCCCATGCTGGCTCTGCTCAGTGCTCTCCAAATAGGGGTTTTGCAGCTGTACCTGTGCACAGCACAGCAACCCCACAAAGCCACCCGCCCGCAGCCCCAGCCCCACTCACCGCACCCCAGGGGCTGGGAAGGGGGCTGGAATGAGGGGCTGCCCTCCCTGCCAGCTCTGCCCCAGTGCTGAGCCCTCGCACAGCCGCAGCTCTGTCGCTGAGCACAGGGAAAGCAGCAGTGGGAGGTGGTGAGGTGAGAGGTCAGGGCAATATTTACTCAGACGTCACCTTTCACTTTTATGGAGTGGGGAAGTTGCGCCAGAGCAGGAAAAGGGCTGCAAGGAACAGTCCCACCTGGGAAGCTGCTGTAGCAGCGAGCGCTGTGGCTCTGGAGAGCAGGGATAGGAGCCTGCAGCAGAGCGCTGGGCCCCCAAAATGTGCTTGGGGTTGTTCAACCACCCCTGTCATGGAGGGCTGAGACCCTCTCCATGTGCCCCATGCTTTAGAATAGCCCTAGCCATACAGGAGCCCATCACACCAACAGGGATTTTAAGGGCAGGAGATCAGGCACGCCATACAGGGAAGTACAATAGAAATGCATGGGCTGAGTGGCAAAATGCCTCCAGCAGAGCCCTGCTCCTTGGAAGCACCACTCCTCTGCCACGCGATGGGACGGCACTGAGCGCAGCCACACCTGGAGCTGTCAGTGCAACTGCACACAGGGCCTGGTGGGCTGGGGCCGGGAGAAGCAGCTGCTGTGGGCACAGCACAGGGCCCAGTTTGTGGGGCTGTCCGTGCTGTCACACCGCCCTCTCAGATAATCTGAGCTTTTCTTTTATAATGCGACTGATGCCTTTTATCTCCTGCTCTGAACGCAATTTTAGCCCAGGCAAAGCAGGATTAAACTTTCAGAATACCACACATTTATCAGCATCTCCCAGTTTGACTTCACCCAAGCAGAACCAGAAATCTCGGCCAGAAACAGGAGATGGGATCTGTCAGGCAGCAGGAGGGGCACCTCACCCTCAGCACCCCGCAACCCACATCCCTCAGTGCCACATCTCCACAGTTCCAAAACACCTCCAGAAACAGCGACTCCACCGCCTCCCTGGGCAGCCTATTGCAACGCATCACCACTCTTTCTAAGAAGAAATCTACCCGAATTCTCCATTCTATGCAGAGCCCCCCGCTTCCTCCGGGAGCACCGGACCCGCAGCCCCGGGGGAGCGGCCGCCACCGCGGAGCGCAGCTGCGCCCCGACCGCGCGTCCCCGCTCTGATCCTCGCGGGGAGCATCCTTCGGAGGGTCCCCTCTAGCGGGCCGAGGCGGTACTTCGGGCCGAGGCGGTACGTGGGGCCGCAGACCCTCCGCTGCCGAGGACGAAGCGGAGCGCACCCGGCAGCCGCTCCCCGCTTCCCTCCCCGCGGCTCCACACGGGGAGGTCGCACACCGGCTGCTCCCCCCGGTGATGCACGCTCACATGCAGAGGGTGGTGGGCGCACAGCCCCACAGGAGCGCGGCAGCATCCTGCTCCCTGCCCGGCCCTCTCCTTTTGGCGTGGTGGCAGCCGTCCCTCCCCCCCCCCAGCCAAGCTGGTTAAGAGATTAACACTCTAAAAACCACATTTACTCTAATTAGCCATGAAATCTTTGTAACTAAGAGAAAAAATGTTTCCCATGAGGGATTTCTGTCCATTCATCACTGTCTGAATTGCAGGGGAGAGGGGGAAAAAAAAAGAAAAGAGAAGGGGGAAAGAGGGGGGGAAAAATCCTCAGATCTAATGAATTAATGGCTGACTGCCCCGAGAGAGAAGTGGGCTCCTGCACAATGCGGGCCCCAAAGGGATGTTTATGGGATGGCGATGGGCTGCTCATGGGTTACCCCGAGTTAACAGGGAGTGGGCACACAGCACAGCCAGCCCCTCTTGGGTGCTGCATAGAGAGAACAGAGTTGTAGGAAGAGAATCCTGCCACAACTTCAGCCCATCGATATTTCATCCCTCTGGAATAAGAACCATTATTTTCCTGCCAGAGCTTTTCTTGTGTGTTTTAAATGTGTCACCGCCTTCCACTTTCTCCCCCGTATGTGTTTCTTGTAACAAGCACATGAAATAAAGATTAGCTGAATAATCAGCAGTGCTTGGAGATGGGCAAGGGCCTGGCTCAGGGGCACAGTGCCACAGGTTTGGGCAGCTCACACCCCCAGAGCCCAGCAGAGACACTTCTGTCAGCACTGACAGCCCCAGGGAGGGCTCCCAGCCACAGAGAGACCTTCACGTATTTCCTGTCCGAGCTGCAGAAGGGCCCATTGGGACGGCTTCCTCCCTGCCAGCATCAGGCAGCGTGGAGGTGTGGGGCAGCAGTGGGGTGCTGCTATGCAGGACAGCTCAGCCCGCTCCTCCAGAGCTGCTCACAGCCTCCGCTGAACTCAGGTGCTCCGGAGGCGCAGACAGCCCTGCAGGAAAGCATCACCGAATGGGAGCAGCTCTCCTCCTGCAGCGCTCTCCCTCGTAGCCCTGCAGTTTCTGGGTGTCAGCTTTTGCTTTTCCCAGCTCAGCTCCCCACACAAGCTGCCTACTGCATGAGACAGCCCGCACCCACGTCTGCCACAGCTTTTGGGCAATTATCCCAAGACATGCTCCAGCCTCCCACATTTGGCTGCAACAGGAGTTCCTGAAGTAAAGCCTCGGAGCCGTGGTGAACTGGAGAAGATATCACACATCCCATGCTTCCCCAAGACACCACAGGGTCTGCACTGCAAACTGCTCCAAATGTCATTCCCATTTAGCTGCTTTGCAAGCCAATTTGTCACATACTAATGTAATTTGCTGCAGAGAGTTAAAGAGCACAGGGCAGCAGCAGTCACCTCTCTCCCAAGCTCCCCCATCCAGCCTGGCTCTGTTTTCCCTTCTGCATCTCACCGAAGTTAAGAGAGGCAGAGGAAAGCTCAGGGTTAACACAAAGAGCGAGACAGAGTGACAAGAGCACCAGGAAAAGCTGTTTTTATCATAGTGGTGGGTTGTGTGCAGATCTGATGCAGCATCTGTTACCTGCTCCTACTGCAGAAACTTGTTACAAGCCAGTGAGAAGTTCCACAATTAATTACATCAAATAACGCTATCAGGACAATGAAAAGTAAACGGTGTCACTTTGTCTTCTTGCAGTGCAGATGAGCCGAGGACGGCAGGTTCTCTCTATGAGCCATTCCCCAACAGGTATATGTGAACGTTACCCATCGCCTGCACCAAGTTTCCCAGTTTAAAGCCGTTTTATCTGTTTCCCTGAACTGCCCCAATATCACATTTACGCTTTGAGGATCCTCAAAGCGACAACAAATGGCAAAAGGACAGCAATAAAGCAAAAAATCACTTTTTAAAGGATCTAACACCTCGGTGTTAAAGGGAAAAAAAAGCCAAACATCTGTTCCGAGGATGGCACAGATTTCTTCTGAGGGATCCATCTCTGCTCTAAGTAGGTCATCTGATTTAACTTCCAGAGGCGTCGTTATCAGTGAAGCCACCCAGCCAAGGGCAGCCCAGCGCAGCTCCCCGCAGCCAACCGGGATCTGTTGGATGGCTCCAAACCACCACGGCAGCACTGAGTGCTCAGCACACGGCGAGGAAACCCTGCCAGCAGCACTCACTGCATCGTGGCACTCCGTGAACTTCATTCCCTCACCTCCCAGCCCGTCCCTTGAACTGCAGGTCACAGATGGACAGGGCTGAGGTTTATTTTCCCCTCCGCCACTTACTATTCACCTCACTTTATATTAACCTATTGACTTTCTGATACCCCTCAGAACACGGATTAATTGAGTATCATTCACTTCACCTCCAGGAACGCGAAGCATCGGCTTGAATGGAAACAAAGCCACAAGGCCTGGGCACGGGGTGACAGGGGGGTCAGGGGCACAGCGGTGTGGGAGGCAGTGGGCTGTGGGGCTTCGGGCATCACTCAGGGCTGAGGTTTCCCAAAGGCAGCAGGAATCGTTCCCTGCCATCCCCTGCTGCCTCTCAATGAAGGACTCGCAGGGATTTAGGGAAGTTTTAACAGGGTCTGGTTATTATTTTCTTTTCCCTGAGATTCGGGGGACGCTTTGAGGAGCCCATCCATGCCGACGAGAACTTTCATGGACAGGAGTTGGTTCCGATGCACCGGGCGCTCCAACCCGCGACTGAGCGGTAACAAATGACAACAGAATTCCGGAGGAAACATCCGTCTGTACGGCGCTTGTACACACACACACACACACACACACAGAGCAGAACGGGAAGGGAGGAAGGGAAGGTGACCAGGAATAAGGCAGCTCGAGGGATTTCTCCATCCCCTCCGCAGCCGCCGATGGGAGCACCTCGCGACGCCGCTCGCAGCGCAGTGTCAGCCGCCGGCAGCTCCCGGAGGGCCGCCGAGCTCCGCCCGCCGCGCTGCCACCCGCGCTGCGCGGCCGCGGGGCCGGGGAAAGGGCTGCGGTCACCCGGGGCCGAGCCCCAGCCCCAGCCCGGGGATGCTCCGGGGAGCCCCGCACCCCGGGGACAGCCGCCCCCCGCCACCCCGACCCCTCACTCACCGCACCGCACCGCGCCGCTCCGCCGCCGCCCGCCTCCTCCTCGGGGCTCCCCGGCTCACGACGGGGTAATCCACGCAGTCCCCGCCAGCCTGAAAACCCGCAGCCGAGCTGCCGCCGCTCCTCCGCCTCCCGCAGCTCCGGGGCTCAGCTTCGCGGCTCAGCTCTGCCCGACAGCGGCGGCGGGGGGGGGGGCCGGCTGCCCTCCGCCCTCCTCCCCGGCATCCGCCCGCTGCCGAGCCCCGCGCTCCCTCCGCCGCCGCCGCCGAGCCCCGAGCACCGCGCGCTCCGCTCCGCTCC